>CAUDMG010000908.1:1457500-1795000 GCA_958450375.1 Homarus gammarus
GGGTGTGTGTGTCAGGAGGGTGTGATGTTGGGGTGTGTGTTGTGTGTGTGTGTCAGGAGGGTATGATGTTGGGGGTGTGTGTGTGTCAGGAGGGTTTGATGTTGGGGTGTGTGTGTGTCAGGAGGGTGTGATGTTGGGGGTGTGTGTGTGTGTCGGGAGGTTGTGATGTTGGGGGTGTGTGTGTGTCGGGAGTGTGTGATGTTGGAGGTGTGTGTGTGTGTGTCGGGAGGGTGTGATGTTGGGGGGTGTGTGTGTGTGTGTCGGGAGGGTGTGATGTTGGGGGTGTGTGTGTGTGGAGGGTGTGATGTTGGGGTGTGTGTGTGTCAGGAGGGTGTGATGTTGGGGGTGTGTATGTGTGTGTCGGGAGGGTGTGATGTTGGGTGGGTGGGTGTGTGTGTGTGTGTGTGTGTGTGTTGGGAGGGTGTGATGTTGGGGGTGTGTGTGTGTCGGGAGGGTGTGATGTTGGGGGTGTGTGTGTGTGTGTGTGTGTGTCGGGAGGGTGTGATGTTGGGGGTGTGTGTGTGTGTGTCAGGAGGGTGTGATGTTGGGGGTGTGTGTGTGTGTGTGTCAGGAGGGTGTGATGTTGGGGGTGTGTGTGTGTGTGTCGGGAGGGTGTGATGTTGGGGGTGTGTGTGTGTGTGTCGGGAGGGTGTGATGTCGGGAGAGTGTGATGTCGGGAGGGTGTGATGTTGGGGGTGTGTGTTGGGAGGGTGTGATGTTGGGGGTGTGTGTCGGGAGGGTGTGATGTTGGGGGTGTGTGTCGGGAGGGTGTGATGTTGGGGTGTGTGTGTGTAAGGAGGGTGTGATGTTGGGGGTGTGTGTGTGTGTAAGGAGGGTGTGATGTTGGGGGTGTGTGTGTGTGTGTGAAAGGAGGGTGTGATGTTGGGTGTGTGTGTGTGTGAAAGGAGGGTGTGATGTTGGGTGTGTGTGTGTGTCGGGAGGGTGTGATGTTGGGGGTGTGTGTGTGTCGGGAGGGTGTGATGTTGGGGGGGGGGGTGTGTGTGTGTTGGGGGGGGGGTGTGTGTGTCGGGGTGGGGTGTGTGTGTGTCGGGAGGGTGTGATGTTGGGGGGGTGTGTGTGTCGGGAGGGTGTGATGTTGGGGGTGTGTGTGTGTCGGAGGGTGTGATGTTGGGGTGTGTGTGTGTGTGTCGGGAGGGTGTGATGTTGGGTGTGTGTGTGTGTCGGGAGGGTGTGATGTTGGGTGTGTGTGTGTGTCGGGAGGGTGTGTGTCGGGAGGGTGTGTGTTGGGGGTGTGTGTGTGTGTGTCAGGAGGGTGTGATGTTGGGGAGTGTGTGTGTGTGTCAGGAGGGTGTGATGTTGGGGGAGTGTGTGTGTGTGTCAGGAGGGTGTGATGTTGGGGGTGTGTGTGTGTGTGTCAGGAGGGTGTGATGTTGGGGGTGTGTGTGTGTCAGGAGGGTGTGATGTTGGGGGTGTGTGTGTCAGGAGGGTGTGATGTTGGGTGTGTGTGTGTGTGTGTCAGGAGGGTGTGATGTTGGGGTGTGTGTGTGTGTGTGTCAGGAGGGTGTGATGTTGGGGGTGTGTGTGTGTGTGTGTCAGGTGGGTGTGATGTTGGGGGTGTGTGTGTGTGTGTGTCAGGTGGGTGTGATGTTGGGGGTGTGTGTGTGTGTGTCAGGAGGGTGTGATGTTGGGTGTGTGTGTGTGTCAGGAGGGTGTGATGTTGGGTGTGTGTGTGTGTGTGTCAGGAGGGTGTGATGTTGGGTGTGTGTGTGTGTGTGTCAGGAGGGTGTGATGTTGGGTGTGTGTGTGTGTGAGGAGGGTGTGATGTTGGGGGTGTGTGTGTGTCGGGAGGGTGTGATGTGGGGGATGTGTGTGTAGGTCAGGAGGGTGTGATGTTGGGGATGTGTGTGTAGGTCAGGAGGGTGTGATGTTGGGGGTGTGTGTGTCAGGAGTGTGTGATGTTGGAAGTGTGTGTGTGTGTGTCGGGAGGGTGTGATGTTGGGGTGCGTGTGTCAGGAGGGTGTGATGTTGGGGGTGTGTGTGTCAGGAGTGTGTGATGTTGGGGTGTGTGTGTCGGGAGGGTGTGATGTTGGGGGTGTGTGTGTGTCAGGAGGGTGTGATGTTGGGGAGTGGGTGTGTGTGTGTGTGTGTGTGTGTGTGTGTGTGTGTGTGTGTCGGGAGGGTGTGATGTGTGTGTGTGTGTGTCGGGAGGGTATGATGTGTGCATTTTTCGGGAGGGTGTGTGTGTGTGTGTGTGTGTGTGTGTGTGTGTGTGTGTGTGTGCGTGTGTCGGGAGGGTGTGATGTTGGGGTGCGTGTGTCAGGAGGGTGTGATGTTGGGGGTGTGTGTGTCAGGAGTGTGTGATGTTGGGGTGTGTGTGTCGGGAGGGTGTGATGTTGGGGGTGTGTGTGTGTGTGTGTCAGGAGGGTGTGATGTTGGGGTGTGTGTGTGTGTGTGTGTGTGTGTGTGTGTGTGTGTGTGTGTGTGTCGGGAGGGTATGATGTGTGCGTTTTTCGGGAGGGTATGTGTGTGTGTGTCGGGAGGGTGTGTGTGTGTGTGTGTCGGGAGGGTGTGTGTGTGTGTGTCGGGAGGGTGCGTGTGTGTGTGTGTGTGTGTCGGGAGGGTGTGTGTGTGTGTGTGTGTGTGTCGGGAGGGTGTGTGTGTGTGTGTGTCGGGAGGGTGTGTGTGTGTGTGTGTGTGTGTGTGTCGGGAGGGTGTGTGTGTGTGTCGGGAGGGTGTGTGTGTGTGTGTGTGTCGGGAGGGTGTGTGTGTGTGTGTGTCGGGAGGGTGTGTGTGTGTGTGTGTGTCGGGAGGGTGTGTGTGTGTGTGTGTGTCGGGAGGGTGTGTGTGTGTCGGGAGGGTGTGTGTGTGTGTGTGTCGGGAGGGTGTGTGTGTGTGTCGGGAGGGTGTGTGTGTGTGTGTGTGTCGGGAGGGTGTGTGTGTGAGTGTGTCGGGAGGGTGTGTGTGTGTGTGTGTCGGGAGGGTGTGTGTGTGTCGGGAGGGTGTGTGTGTGTGTGTGTGTGTCGGGAGGGTGTGTGTGTGTGTGTGTCGGGAGGGTGTGTGTGTGTGTGTGTCGGGAGGGTGTGTGTGTGTGTGTGTGTGTGTCGGGAGGGTGTGTGTGTGTGTCGGGAGGGTGTGTGTGTGTGTGTGTCGGGAGGGTGTGTGTGTGTGTGTGTCGGGAGGGTGTGTGTGTGTGTGTGTCGGGAGGGTGTGTGTGTGTGTGGAGGGTGTGTGTGTGTGTGTGTGTCGGGAGGGTGTGTGTGTGTGTGTGTGTCGGGAGGGTGTGTGTGTGTGTGTGGGGGGTGTGTGTGTGTGTGTCGGGAGGTGTGTGTGTGTGTCGGGAGGGTGTGTGTGTGTCGGGAGGGTGTGTGGGTGTGTGTGGGTGTGTGTCGGGAGGTTGTTTGGGTGTGTGTGTGTGTGGAGGGTGTGTGTGTGTGTGTGGGAAGGGTGTGTGTGTGTGTGTGTGGGGAGGGTGTGTGAGTGTGTGTGTGGGGAGGGTGTGTGAGTATGTGTGTGGGGAGGGTGTGTGAGTATGTGTGTGGGGAGGGTGTGTGTGTGTGTAATGTTTGGGTGAGAGTGTGGGAGTCAAATCTTTTGGGGGGGGGGGGGGGGTGTGGGAGGTCCGCACAGTCAGTTTTCTCCCCCTACTCACTCAAGCGTGGCTAATTGAGATAAAGAGATGAATTTGATACCATAATGGTCCTTAATAAATTCTCTGCAAAAAGTTTCCAATGAGATATCTTTAAACAAAATATTTCTATATGATATAGTGATGGGAATTTCATTCTTTAAAAAAAAAAAATAAAAAAAAAAAATAAAAAAAAGTAAGAAATGTTGATACCGTTGTCAGTAAAATGAGTTGTAATTTCACTAGAGACAACTTTTCTTTCTTTTTCAAAATAATCCTGAATATTTTATCTAAGTTTGGTTAAATAAAAAAAAAAAAAATCCCTTATTTTGCATCATACATAAAAATATAGGTAATAAACTAAGTACATTTGAATACAGGTTGTGATACTTTATGTGGCTGCTCTGCAATTTTGGTTGTGGATACAAAGCTTCGTGACATCACTAATGTATAATGAGTCTCAATATGCCCTGGTTTATTCATCGATCAGTTGCCAAAGTGTAAATGTAGCCCAGTTGAACCATCATTTATCAATTAATTTTAAAATAGAAATTATAATGTAATATGTTATAAGACAATGGTTTAGTAGTGCTGTTAATGAGTGTGTTGTGTAAGTGTCTTGGCCTGTCACCTCACCACCTGACCCCTGAACAAACTCTCTATCAACTTCTTCAAATCCTACAATGTGCTTGACAAGCTCTCATGCACGCACGCTTGCATGCACACGCCATGCACACACACACACATTGCATTTATTCTCCCTAAATTAACGTATGCATCACCAGCCTGGTCATCTTCTCTCAACTCTACCCAACAATGTCAGCTAGAGAAGGTACAGAAAAGGGCCTGAAGAATCAAGCTCGGCGCAGACTACTCCGGCTACAACAACGCTCTCTTTACCCTGGAAATGCCAATCCTCAGTGACCTCCACCACCATGTATTAAGAGGATTTGGCAGTGGACTACTGCACCATCCTCGTTATCACCACCTTCTGCCACCGGCAGTCCCCCGCCCACCTCGTGCAGCCCGCCACTACAACAAAATTCAGCCCATAAGAGCCCGCACTGATAGATATAAGAATTGCACCATCCCATCTAATGTTAAAATAATAAACAACTGATTTATGTACTGTACAGCCCTGTAAATATATTGAACGTATATTATATCTAAATCATACGAAAGTTTGTATATTTTCAACCACCGGCTACAACTCTACTAATAAACCAATTATTATTATTTATTTATTAACACACACACACGAATTAAGACAACAAGCATCCAGTGAGGGTCTTGCTGTGTGACTGCAAGGAGGTGAATTAAAAGATCAGCTGTTGAGGAGCTTATCACTTGGCAACACTTGGTGCATGTTATCACTCCTTTCCACTCCATCTCTCTAATCACCCACACCTTTCTGCTTTCTCACTCTGTAATTTAAAATGTTATGTAATGTAATGTTGAAGGAATACAACTTTGTTCATATATACTTATACCTGTACTTATCACAATCTCCATAATAATACTTAACTTTCGTGTTTACTCAAGACGTCTTCAGGTCATGAGACCCACTAATCCCCCATCAAAGAAAGGGTGACCTGACATTCCATCAGAAGATCAGTAATATGAGACTACTATTCCCCCACCCTACCTCCACCTGACAATGAATCAAGTCAGGTCTAGTCCCCCCCCCCCCCTAAATTGTTTTAGCTTTCATCTTTATTCAAGGCATTTTCAGAAAAATCTCTCAATTTTCAACCTCGGAAATTTGTTCCTAAAGCCAGAAATTTTGGGACAACTCCAGCCTTGGGAAATATTTTCCGAGCAAATTTCAATTCCGGCTATCGGAGATTTCTGGATTTGAGGGATTCCGGCTAATGGAGATATTACTGTAAATGGAAAACCTTTGAGTTAGAAAGAGAGACATAAAATGAGACTGCTTAGAATGGTAAACCAATAGCAGATGGTTTCAGATCTATGCCTGGTGGTCCACATACATACATATCACTGCAATTTATTTCCACTCAGGAGAAAGAATGATCAGGAACTGTATAGCAGCCCCTAAATCACTTTATCACCAGTTTTCTAGTATCTATCTAAACTAATGTCCCAGGTTTTTGCTGCCTACCAAAAAATCTGTATGTGTATAGCTCTTTCCAACTCTTGAAAGGAATTGGATATTTTCCATGAATGATGAGCCAACAATCCTAACCTACAAAATAGATGAGAACAGTTAAGAAGTTGAGGGGGTCATCCAAATGTAACTACAGTATTGTATCAAATATAGTAAGCTTATTAAGCTTTTTACTTCAATATGTAAAATATAAAATTATTGACCATTAAATAATATTGCATTTCCCTAAAAGAGTAACATTATATTTTTTAATGGAATAAAATGATGTACTGTAGTTTTAAGAAGCCCACCTGTAGTGAGGGTGTACACTGTGACTGACGAGTGGCAATGTGGGTCACATCCATCAGGTGGGTGTTCTGTATGGTGGTCATGTAGTCCTCCAGATGATGAGTAATGCTGCAACACCACAACCTTCACATTAAACCCTCTGTCTGGTCATTGTCATTTATTCACACCTAGCTAACTTTACGATACATAATATATTGGGTTTATAATCTCCGGAATTCTATATAAGAGTTTTGTTTATTCATACCTGATATTGTATTTTTACTTTACATTTATCCTCTTCACCACTGATCGGCTCGTTAGCTGCTTGGGCAGTCCGTCAAGTTTCTATTATGCACTGTTGGCAAGTACTGGGAATGTACTGGCTCCAAAACGTATCTGTACCTGCACCAGTGTTGATGAAGTCTGGTCTTGAATGAGGTCACACTCGGTGCCATCACAACACTCTCTGGCAGATAGTTCCAAGAGTATACAATTCTCACTCCAAAAAAATTTGCCTTCACAGTTTTCCAAACTTGTGGCTTCTTCATCCTTGCGCTGGAGTCTGCCAGCTCGAGGAATGAACACTCAACTGAGTAATACCCTCTGAGATATTTATAAACTTCAATTAGGTCACCCCTTGCCTGTCTATACGACACTGTAAGCTCGGCAGTTGCAGGCATTCTAATCTCTCTGGGTAACTATCAAGTCTCTAACATATCTTAGGGACCAGATGGTGTGACCGTGACAGTACTTTAAATGGGGAAGCACCTCACTCTGAATGACCTTCTTAGAATATCTACTTGCTTTTACAGTAAAACCTCGATTAACCGACCACATATCCCCATATGTGGCAGACGGATAATCCAAAAGGTCGGTTAATAGTGAATAAAGTCTACGGAAATAAAACATACATTTTCAAAGTACCTATCCCTAACCTACCTGATTTAAGTCCCTCTATTCATTTTTGTTCATTTGCCATTCATATTTCAATAGAATTTGCTTTAAAACATTAACCACTTTAGTAAATAAATATGAACCAGCACAGAAACCGTGAATAAAAAATGGAAAAGACAAAGAACATGTCATCATCACAAAAATTGTGACCTAGTCCCAGGTTGCTGATCTGACTCTCTGCCTCATTTACACACAATTGCAGGGTATCAATTGTTTCTCTTACTATTGACAACACAACATACATTGTTTCTCACTCTGGATATTTTTTTTAATTTTTGCAGTTCTTTATGGTTCTTTATTACTATTATTATTATTTTTATCATTATCATTATTAATATTATTACATTATCACCCCCCAGACCCCGATGTGGGTCAGTGACCTGTGGCCAGGTGGGCTAATCCCCGTGTAAAAAAAAAAAAAAAAAAAAAAAAAAAAAAAAAAAAAAAAAAAATTATATATATACAGTAAGTCCCCAAGTTACGTACATAATGGGGACCAAAAGGTTGTACTTAACTCGAAATGTACGTAACTCGATAATTTCCGCGAGTTTCTTTGGAAAATCCTGTGCTGTTTTCCAATCAGCACTCGCCGCCTCACCAGTCACTCGAACATTATGCAGCTTATTTCGCACCTTGAATCGGTTAAACCACCCATTGCTAGCATTGAATGTCACAGTATCATCAGGGTGATCTTTCTTTAGGTCGTTGAAAAGACTTAGGGCTTTCTCCTGAATCATACTGAGACACAGAGGCTTACGTTTTTGTGTGCAGTCCTCGATCCACAGCGCAAGATATTTTTCCATTTCTTCCAGAACCTTCCCTCTTCTTTTAGTTATAATCGTAGATTGCATTGGCACTGCAGATTTCACATGTTCCTTGATCTTTTCTTTGCCCTTATCAATTGTATTAACAGTTGACCGACTCAGGTTAAATTTGTGGGCAACATTGGTCAACTTTTCACCACTTTCAAGCAGTTTTATTACCGTATATCACGGCCTATAAGACGAAATTTGAACATTAAAAAAATCTGCCCAAAGTTAGGGGGTCGTCTAAACCACCAAGTTTCAAATTCTTACCTCTTAAATATTGTGGTTTAGTGTGTCAAGAGTGGTGATGAAAACATCGTAAGCCACTCACAAGGTCTTACCACTAATTATTTTATACTGAAACTTACGTTTGGCAAGCTGGATTCAAATTAAGATTACCGGTATATTAAAATAATAAAAATGTATTATAAACCTGTCTAACATACCGTAAAAGAGATTTATACCCCTGTAATAAACACAGCTATCATCACACACCCCTCCCCACGCCCCCCCCCCCCATTTGCCAGTGAGGAGACAAGAAAGGGAAAGTGACCGCGAGTTGGGCTATTTTTAGCCGTGGAGGTGGTCAGTAATGCATACCGGTATCGGTATATTTACTCATAATAATATTTATCTCCTATAAATAATTGATTTAAATTTTATTTTTTTACAAAGAATATTCAGTAAATGAGTGCATTAATTCTTGAAACTATCGACGGTTAATTACAGACGCTCAAGTGACGTCACTAGTGTTTACACTACACCAGCTGGTAACATTTGATGCCATTACTTGAAGTGAATTGGCCTTATTTTAAGTAACTAACTATAAATAAATACAAAAATTGAAAAAAAAGATCAAAACTGAGAAATAATATACTGTATGTATGTTGTGTTGTCAAAGTAAGAGGAACAATTGAAACTGCAATTGTGTAAATGAGGCAGAAAGTCAGGTCAGCAACCTGGGACTTGGTCACAATTTTCGTGATGCCATATGACAGCAGGGTCTACCATTAGACAACACATTATGCTTCCAATATCTTCCCAGGCGGTAGTACCTCCCTGTTTGGTAGCTGCCTACTACCTACACAATTTCTAGTAATATTAATTTGATACATGATAAATTAGACAAACTGAAAATAAACAGCAAATTTAATTACCAACACGCTTCCCATTGGCAGCTGTAAGAGGGGGAGATGGGCTATTTTTATAAATTAAAGAAAATAATTACAGTGTGTTTAATATATTACAGTATATTATAAATAACTAAATAAACAAATAATTCGGTAAATTTATTTCAAGTAAATGGAAAATAAGCAAACATGTTATTTACCAAGACGCGTCCCTCTGGCTCAGGGTGAGATGGATGGGAGATAACAAGGCTATTTATAGCCCGTCTGAAGTGGCCAGTACCCAAATGCACCATAAATAATTCATTGAACATTCATTTTTTGTACATAGTATATATATATATATATATATATATATATATATATATATATATATATATATATATATATATATATATATATATATATATATATATATATATACACACACATATATATATATATATATATATATATATATATATATATATATATACACACACACATATACATATATATATATATATATATATATATATATATATATATATATATATATATATATATTTGTGTAATAAATGTATGTAGTAAGTACATACCGGTAACCTTTTTCACTCAAATCCTAATGAAACACCACAATTAGAATACGGTGGTTGCTGTTGAACCACCTGTTGTATAAATAGTCGGAACACAGCCACACCACCGAGACGAGGGAACACTCCCAATACCGAGCGTCTCGTGTGAAGCAAGCGTATAAATGAAAGAAAATACTTGCAGTGTGTTTAATATGTTACAGTATATTATAAATAAATAAATAAATAAACAAATAAATCGGTGAATCCATTTCAAGTAAATGGAAAAATTTTACTCGATACCGACATTAGTTCCAGTTATCGGTAAATAGCAGACGCTTCAGTGACGTCACTAGTGTTTACACTACACCAGCGGGTATAATTTGATGACATTACTTGAAGTGAATTGGCCTTATTTTAAAAAATCAAGGATGGTTGGTAAAGGACTACTGAGTCAGTGGGTAAGTGTCACATTTGGGGTACTGGTCTTATACAGCAAATAGAGCTCTAAAGCTACTTTTTAAATGGAAATTTGGGGGGGGCGTCTTATGCACCCCGCCGCCTTATAGGCCGTGATATACGGTATGTCCATTTTTACCTCTAGTGAGATTGCTTGACGTTTCGTAGCACTCCCACTGGCTTCACCACTCTTACGCTTTACACCAGTCATTGCACACAGAGTAAAGTGTACAAAATAGGGCAGAAATTCACAGGAGAAGTACTGTATGCACAATGACCACACGTGTTGTTTTGGTGCGTCTAGCGTGTCGTCTGCATGGTCAGTGATAGTGGCGGCGCGGTGCGGCTGGCTCGCCCGCCAAATTTAAAAATTGCTCGCCCTTTTAAGACAATATTTTTGCAATTAAAGACTTCAGAAACGATGTACGTATCGGCCGTTTGTACGTAATTCGGATGTACGTAATTCGGGGACGAACTGTATATATGTATACCGTATATCACGGCCTATAAGGCGGCGGGGTGCATAAGACGCCCCCCCCAAATTTCCATTTAAAAAGTAGCTTTTGAGCTCTATTTGCTGTATAAGACCAGTACCCCAAATGTGACACTTACCCACTGACTCAGTAGTCCTTTACCAACCATCCTTGGTTTTTTAAAATACGGCCAATTCACTTCAAGTAATGTCATCAAATTATACCCGCTGGTGTAGTGTAAACACTAGTGACGTCACTGAAGCGTCTGCTATTTACCGGTAACTGGAACTAATGTCGGTATCGAGGAAAATTTTTCCATTTACTTGAAATGGATTTACCGATTTATTTGTTTATTTACTTATAATATACTGTAACATATTAAACACACTGCAAGTATTTTCTTTCATTTCTACGCTTGCTTCACACGAGACGATCGGTGGTGGGAGTGTTCCCTCGTCTCGGTGGTGTGGCTGTGTTCCGACTATTTATACAACAGGTGGTTCAACAGCAACCACCGTATTCTAATTGTGGTGTTTCATTAGGATTTGAGTGAAAAAGGTTACCGGTATGTACTTACTACATACATTTATTACACAAATATATATATATATATATATATATATATATATATACTATGTACAAAAAATGAATGTTCAATGAATTATTTATGGTGCATGAAGGTACTGGCCACTTCAGACGGGCTATAAATAGCCTTGTTATCTCCCCTCCATCTCACCCCGAGCCAGAAGGAAGCGTCTTGGTAAATAACATGTTTGCTTATTTTCCATTTACAGTGACCCCTCAGTTAACGAACTCAATCCGTTCCAGAAGGTCGTTCGTTAACCGAAAAGTTCGTTAACCGAAACCATTGTTTCAATGGGTTTTTGGGTAATTGGTTCCAGCTCACCGAAAATTTCCTAAATTCAACAAAAATGGTAGAAAAGTTCACTTACTTTGAGGTGTATTTGTAGAAGGCTCCTGGATGATGATGATGATGATGGGATTTAGAATGGGGGTGGAGGAGAAGGAAGAAGAGAAGGCATTGGGGTGGAAGAGAAGTCACCCCATGGCGCCATTTCACCCATAAAATTTTAGCTCTCTTGGTGTAATTCAAGATTATTTTCTTTAAATCAACACTGCACTGCATTATATATTGTCAATATGTAAAATATATTTCAAAATGACCAATAATTTGCTTGGAAACACAGAAAAAAAGCATTTAGTTGAAGAGAGTCTCAAGCAAGATGTTACCTCCAGTGAAAACAGAGAGACTAACGCCTGTTTGCTGTGTTAAGAGGCTGGATGCCGCGCATTAAACTAGTCACTTTACCTTCAATTATGTTCAATAATTGTTAAAATGACTAAAAAATTTAATATTAAACTTTTAAAATTATTGAATAGTATAAACTTCTTGATATTTACTAAAATAGTTAGGAATTTAAGCCCTAGAACCGATTAATGTATTGGCAGACTGATACTAAAGCTGGTTGCCTGGTCAGTGCAAGCGAAAACATGTTGAGGTCGGTTCGTAAGAAATTCGTTAACCGAATTTTTGTTCGTTAACCGAATTGAAGATCCTTATGGAAGGCAGTTCGTTAACCGAAATTTCGTTAACCGAGGCGTTCGTTAAACGAGGGGTCACTGTACTTGAAATAAATTTACCGAATTATTTGTTTATTTATTTATTTGTAATATACTGTAATATATTAAACACACTGTAATTATTTTCTTTAATTTTTGTATTTATTTATAGTTAGTTACTTAAAATAAGGCCAATTCACTTCAAGTAATGGCATCAAATGTTACCAGCTGGTGTAGTGTAAACACTAGTGACGTCACTTAAGCGTCTGTAATTAACCGTCGATAGTTTCAAGAATTAATGCACTCATTTACTGAATATTCTTTGTAAAAAAATAAAATTTAAATCAATTATTTATAGGAGATAAATATTATTATCAGTAAATATACCGATACCCGGTATGCATTACTGACCACCTCCACGGCTAAAAATAGCCCAATCTCGCGGTCACTTTCCCTTTTTTCTTGTCTCCTCACTGGCAAATGGGGGGGGGGGGGGGGCGTGTGATGATAGCTGTGTTTATTACAGGGGTATAAATCCCTTTTACGGTATGTTAGACAGGTTTATAATACATTTTTATTATTTTAATATACCGGTAATCTTAATTTGAATCCAGCTTGCCAAACGTAAGTTTCAGTATAAAATAATTAGTGGTAAGACCTTGTGAGTGGCTTACGATGTTTTCATCACCACTCTTGACACACTAAACCACAATATTTAAGAGGTAAGAATTATAAACTTGGGGGTTTAGACGACCCCCTAACTTTGGGCAGATTTTTTTAATGTTCAAATTTCGTCTTATAGGCCGTGATATACGGTATATATATATATATATATATATATATATATATATATATATATATATATATATATATATATATATATATATATATATATATATATATATATATATATATGCTAATAACCACAAGGAAAGAAGAAAACACGAAGTTCCCAAGCGCTTTCGTGTAATTCACATCTTCAGGGGTGAGTACAGACTAGAGAGAGTAATACAAATCAAGGTGAATATATACAGAGGAGGGTGAGACCAGGTCCACAATGGTCAGGTAATTAGGTAATGACCCTACTAATCTTTAAATAGCACACAACGGTTGGTGGTCAGGTCAGATGGGCCAGTGACCCGCCCTCTCACCTGATCACAAATCTTCTTAATTACAAAATTGTCCAGCTTGTACATGCCGTTACTCAAATTCATGTTGAATGCTTCGGTATGTTTAATAAGACTAGATTCTATGATGTTCCTACTATCAATTGAATTACATGGTAATATTGAGGAGGCATTATCCCAGTCAATGCAATGCTTGCTATCCCTCATATGAACAAACAGAGCATTGGATTCCTGGCCTGTCCTAACACTGTATTTGTGACCATTGTGGACCTGGTCTCACCCTCCTCTGTATATATTCACCTTGATTTGTATTACTCTCTCTAGTCTGTACTCACCCCTGAAGATGTGAATTACACGAAAGCGCTTGGGAACTTCGTGTTTTCTTCTTTCCTTGTGGTTATTAGCATATACCTAGATCACGCGCACCTACAGTGATTTACTTGCATATATATATATATATATATATATATATATATATATATATATATATATATATATATATATATATATATATATATATATATATATATATATATGCTGATAACCACCAGGAAAGAAGAAAACACGAAGTTCCCAAGCGCTTTCGTGTAATTCACATCTTCAGGGGTGAGTACAGACTAGATAGAGTAATGCAAAACAAGATGAATATATACAGAGGAGGGTGAGACCAGGTCCACAATGGTCAGGTAATTAGGTAATGACCCTACTAATCTTTAAATGGCACACAACGGTTGGTGGTTGGGTCAGATGGGACAGTGACCCGCCCTCTCACCTGATCACAAATCTTCTTAATTACAAAGTTGTCCAGCTTGTACATGCCGTTACTCAAATTCATGTTGAATGCTTTTCTGGAAAAAGCTACCCTCCAAGTCCTTCGTTGTAAAGAATGCCAGCAGGATTCGGGGCCGGAAGATACAGAAGGAACGCATCACCGTCCTGTTTACCACCAATGCCTCCGGTACCTGTAAGCTCAAGTTATCGGTGATCCACACAGCACGCAAGCCGCACGCCTACAAGAGCATGGACATGACCAAGCTAAATGTCCACTGGCTAACCGCACGTAAGGCGTGGATGTTCTCTACACTGTCCCTCTCCTGGTTTGACGACTGTTTTGTTCCCGATGTAAAAAAATTCTGTAAGCGACAGAATGTGCCATTCAATATTTTGTTGCCACTGGACAACGCACCAGGACACTCGCCCCTACTGTTAGATCATCACCCCAACATAAAAGTGGTCTTCCTTCCTCCCAACACTACGTCTATATTAAAGCCCATGGACCAAGAGTTAATCTGTAATGTAAAAGCTGCATTCTCAACAAAAAAATTCCAGCTCCTGAACGACTACACCAACACCAGGGAAGAGTTGCGTAACCTGAGTGACACAACCACGGATAGCAAGAGCGAAGAAGATGAGGATCAACAGTTGGAACAGCAAAAAATACTGTTCAAACAATTCTGGAGAGTATTTAACATCAAGAAAGCTGTGGAATTCTTGGTGGAGTCATGGGATCAGCTGTCTATTGCTACAATTCGTCACGCATGGAGACATGTGTTGCATGGAATACCAGGTGAGAGGAGGAGTCAATCTGTGACTGGTGAGGTTCAGAATGTTGCAATAGCAGTGGACCTTCCAGAGAAGCTGCGCAGACTGTTACAGTTCCAGGCTTCTCCGAGACCACCAACGACGACATCCTGGAGGTGATCAGAGATCCTGAAGTGACTGCCGACGAGATGTTGGAAGAAGAACACGTCAGTGAAGAGGAGGAAGAAGGTGCGTCATTCTCCGAAGAAAACAGTTTAAGTCATAGTGATATTAAGGGTGCCATGGAGCTATATATATGTGGGAACGCGTATAGTGAGGGTTGACTATATATATATATATATATATATATATATATATATATATATATACAGTAGTACCCCGCTTAACGCGGTCAATAAAACCCACAGGGTACCGTTTTAAGTGAACAACAGAACATATAGGATTAATTCCAATAGAAACTGGCCGGACCCCCAAACTCCACTTTTTGACGACACATAACTATGTTGTAGTAAAAATTTTATCTTAACTTTATGATGGTATGAAAAAACAAGTAATATAGAAGAGGTTAGGTTAGGAAAAATAAAGGTTAAGTTAGGAAAACTAAAAGTTATGTTGAACACTTACGTTAGTAGAAGAGATGGGTCGGCGTACGGGGATGGAGGATGGTTCCGAGGCAGAGGGCAGGCTACTGGCCCTCAGGTGAGTCACCATCACTGTCACCCACACTTGTTATGGCCTCCCTGACAAATACCTCAAAGTCATCTTCACTGTCTCTACCTCTGTCACTATCACTGGCTTGGGCTGGCTGTGGTGGGTTGCGGGCGAAGAACTCGGTTATGCTTTTTTGACGGCTGGTGTTTATGTTGTCTTGATACACCGTGATGTACGGCTCCATAGCCTGCACCAGCCGGGTATGGAAGACTTCATAGCGGTCATTGTCGCGGGAAAGGAAGGACTTCATTTTCTCTGCACACTCCATGGCACCCTAAATATCACTATGACCTAAACTGTGTTCTTCGGAGAATGACGCACCTTCTTCCTCCTCTTCACTGACGTGATCTTCTTCCAACATCTCGTCGGCAGTCACTTCAGGATCTCTGATCACCTCCAGGATGTCTTCGTTGGTGGTCTCGGAGAAGCCTTTAGCTGTAATATTGAGCGCAGCTTCTCTGGCAAGGTCCACTGCTACTGCAACAGTCTGACCTCACCGGTCACAGGTTCACTCCTCCTCTCATCTGGTATGCCATGCAACACATGTCTCCATGCGTGACGAATCGTAGCAATAGACAGCTGATCCCATGCCTCCACCAAGAAGTCTACAGCTTGTTTGACGTTAAACTTCTTCCAAAATTGTTTGACGAGAACTTCTTGAGTCGCCACCTCTTGTTCCTTGTCCTCGTCGCTTTTACTCTCGCTGTCGGTGTCACCCAGCTTACGCAACTCATCCTTGGTGTTGGTAGAGTTGTTCAGGAGCTTGAACTTCTTTGCAGAGTACGCAGCTTTCACATTGCAGATCAACTCCTGGTATACACGGAGTGGCCTTGAGGGATGAAACTGCCGCGGCTAGTTCAAGCGTTGTCTTTCCTCCCTCCCCCGGGTGGACACGTCATAATACTTTAAGCCAATTACAGCTAGCAGCAGAGGGGGGGTAGGGATGCATGGCCAATCACAGTCCGATACGGCATATGATGTCAGTGATAACGCAACAGAGACATGCACTGCGCAACCTTACAGCGCGGCTTGCCCAAGCGGAGGGCGGAGGGAGGAGCAGGCGGGTGGGGCGAATCTAAAAATAGCGTCTCGAGCCGGACACTCGCCGCGTATACGTGGAAAAAACCCGCGTTAAGTGAAAGTTCGGCTCTGGTGAGGCACCGCATATACGGTAAAACGCACTAAGCGAAACCGCGTTAAGTGGGGTATTACTGTGTGTATATATATATATATATATATATATATATATATATATATATATATATATATATATTATATATATATATATATATATATATATATATATAGTGTGACCAACACAACATCTCCTCTTGTGTGACCATATTATTATTCATTTATATTGTGTACGGTGCATTCAGAAACATTATTTAAAGATTATAGTTTGCAGTTTTCATTAATTTTATTGTCTTGGGGGGAAAAGAGGGTAAAAAGCCACACAAAAGATATGAAAAGGTCACACTTGGGAATGCATCTCATTATTATTGCTTTATTTCAATGGTAATTAATGATTCGCGATACGATGATTCATCTTACACTGCAATATTGGAGGACACATTAACGTCGTTATTCAAGGCTTTACTGTACTACTACTACTACTTTGCTGTCACTCGAAATCGAGTTTGACGATCATCCAGCGATGATAAAGTAATATGAGTTATTAAGGATGTCACCTAGGTTGGTGAGTTCTGAGGTGACTAAAGAGGTCGATACAGGACCAGTAGGGTTATTCACAGATGTTGCACATGTGGAGGGCTACATCTAGTGCAGGGGGGGGGGGGGGGGGAGCGGCAGCATATTTCAGGCATTGGCGCTTGTCTGCCTCGGTTTGCAATCGGGCAAACTCGAAAGTAATGATACCTTATTGTGTGGTGTTACTCCAAGGGGGTCGATTTGGCACTTTTTCAGGTTTGTCTTAAGACTATCCTTATACCTTTTCAGTTGCTAGCCAGCATTACGTTTACTATTCGTTAGGTAACTGTAAAGCAGCTGATTTGGCAGTCTACTGTCGTCCATGCAGGTAGCATGGCCAATCCAATATAGTTGTTCATGGAGAACGGTTGCCTTCAAGCTCCTGCAGTTGGTATCAGCGAGAATACTGGCATTTGTTCTCTTGTCTTCCCAGTGAACTTGGCGGATGGAATGTAGACTACATTGGTGAAAGATTTCAAGTGCCTTGAGGTGCCTCAAGTATGTGACCCACAACTCACTGCCAGATAGCAGGGTTGGGAAGACCATTGCTCAATATATGGGCAACTTTGTAGATAATTTCACCTCCCTACAGCTAAATACATGGGTACGGAGTCTGCCAAAGGCTTAACATGCACATCTGATCCAGTGTTGAATCTCTTCATTGATGTCTGCGGTGGTGGACAGAAAGTGGGTAACATTAGAGAAGGTAGTAACATTAAGCTGGATGGATGATGGTGGTGTGGCTGAATCAGGGGCAGGCTGAAAGAGAATCTGAGTTTTACGTACATTCACCTCAAGGTTGAAGTGTGAATATGCATCTGCATTGGTGTTTAGGACCTCCTGTAGGTTGCTTTCAGTGTGAGCGACAAGAGTGAGGTCATCTGCAAACTGAAGTTCAGTAATGGAAACAGCCGACGTCTTTGTTCCTGCCTGGAGTCGTCTTATGTCGAAAAGAACTTTCATCCGATACTCGATGTCCACCACTGGCTAAATTGGCACTGGCACGAGTAACGAAGGCAGCCAAGAAAATGGAAAAGAGAGTTGGTGCTAGTACACACCCTTGTTTAACCCCCGTTTGGATGGAGAAGAACTCAGACTGGGTGCCATTGTGCAGGACACTGCCATTCATGCCATCATGGAGTAGTCTCATAATGGCAATGAATTTTGGTGGGCCACCAAAATTTCTGAGGATCCACCAGAGAACTTTCCTGTTGACCGAGACGAAAGCCATCGTTAGGTTGATGAAGGCAATGTACAGGTCACGAAGCTGTTCTCGGCACTTTTGCTGTATGTGGCGGGCAGCAAAAATCATGTCAATGGTGCCCTGTCATGGTGTAAACCCCTATCGAGATTCTGGGAAGAAGTTTTCCACCTCAGGAAGAAGTCTGTTTAGGAGGACTCGGGCGATAATCTTGCCAGCTATGGACAGCAACGATATCTCACTGTAGTTGCCACAGTCTGACTGGTCTCCCTTATTCTTATAAATATTGATGATGGAGGCATCTTTAAGAGCTTGGAGGGTTCCTCCTTTTCCCATATATTCTCCAGGAGAGAGTGGAGATGGCTGATAAGAAGAGGTCCTCCTGCATTATACATCTCAACTGGGATTCCATCAGTCCCTGAGGCTTTTTTATTTTTAATCAGTTTGATGGCAGTAGCTACCTCATCCAGGGATGGAGGATAACCGGGACAGGTCATCTCTGGATGCTGAGGAACATGCTGGGTAATCAGGACATCCCCATCGGTGTTTAAGTTGTGCAGTGAATGGTACAGGTTGTACCTCTCTAGGCCGGCAACCTCGGGACCTGACCGGTGCCAGACCATGGAAATTCACCCTTTTCCTGGATAGATAGTGACTTGTGCTTAAGCTTGGAAGCACTAGCACCACTTTCTCTGCATCATGGTCTCTTTTAAGACATATTGAAGGGTTAAATGTCGTATAAAAGCTTCTCAAATTTCGCGAGTTTTTAATTCAATGTATTTTATTGGAACACACAAAAAAAAATAATAAAAATTTTGACAGCGGAAACTTGAATTTCGACGGGTTTGAACGGCCCGCCAACGTGCAGACGACATGCATAATCGTGTAAACAGCGTCATTTCTCTTATGTACAAAAGATTCATTATTGTTTATTACTGAATGTCTTTTTTATTGAATTAATGTTTATGTGTGCAAAATGAGCAATACAATTCATTAATAATACATAGAATATTAAAACACACGAGGAAATGACACAGCATTGTTTTCGTTGATTACAAAACCAGTGACTGACTGGTTCTACATATAAAACTGAAGAAAATAAGACTTTGGCTGTATCTGTAGTAAAATTAATATGGTTGTTTTAGGTAATGTTATTTAATGATAATAAATGGAACAATAGAAGTAGCTAACGTTAATGGTAAAGAAAAAAGAGAGATCGCGTATGAAAGTGCGCATGCGCACACGTGAAAACATATCGTCATTATTTTACATAAGAATATGAAAGCAACACTTATTTACTGTTCATATATATTTAATTAATGTTTCTGAATTTGTTTTTATTGAATTAATGTTTGTGTGTGTAAAATTAACAATACAATTTATTAATAATAAGTGGAATATTAAAACACACGAGAAGACGAGACGGCTGCCGGCATTGTTTTTGTTAAAGCTTACAAAACCAGTGACGGATTGGTTCTACATATAAAATTGAAGAAAATAAGACCCTGATTGTAGCTGTAGTAAAATTAATGTAAAAAAAATAATATGGTTGTTTGAAGTACCTGTAATGTTATTTAATGTTAATAAATGGAACAATATAAGTAGCTAACCATTAATGGTAAAAAAAAGTGAGACTGCACGTATGTAAGTGCACACATGTGAAAACATATCGTCATTACTCTACATAAGAATATGAAAGCAACACTTACCGTATTTTTCGGCTTAAAAGACGCACTTTTTATGACAAAAATATAACTCGAAAATTACCATGCGTCTTCCAGGATGCTAGTCGATGAGTTGTAGCAGAGGTTTTTGAAATCAGTCCCTAACAAAAAATGTTACCTCATTACAGTACTTAACAACTACAAGTATTCTCTATACAGTACTGTAAAACTATTGATTTAACTAATATTGTTGATATATTGGAAAAAAAAAAACCCTTGCTGCTGTGTGGTTTGTTTACTAATGGCAGTGGTGCGGCAGCGCCATCTATTGAGGAATTGCTAAAGGTTGTCAGCTGGTCTCAAATGCAGGAATGTTTGTTTCTTTATATGTAGGCTCTCATATTTGGACACCTATTTACAGTAGGCTCTCATAATTGGATACCCATTTAGACTGTAAAAACCCCACAAAATTAAAATCTTCCAAATTTAAATACACCTTCGTCATCCAAGTAAAAACACACACACACAACAACATTGGCTGTCCTTATGTTTTCAACTTTACTACCACTGGTGGGTAAATATTTTTTATTAATTCAGAAACATTAATTAAAATATATATGAACAGTAAATAAGTGTTCCTTTCATATTCTTATGTAGAGTAATGACGATATGTTTACACATGTGCGCACTTACATACATGATCTCTCTTTTTTTTTTTTACCCTTAATTGTTAGCTACTTCCATTGTTCCATTTATTAACATTAAATAACATTACTTAAAACAACCATACTAATTTTACTACAGCTACAACCAGGGTCTTATCTTCGTCAGTTTTACATGTAGAACTAATCAATCACTGGTTTTGTAAACAACAAAAACAATGACGTCTTGTCTCATGTGTTTTAATATTCTTCGTATTATTAATGAATTGTATTGTTCAATTTGCACACATAAACAATACAGTGACCCCTCGGTTAACGAACTCAATCCGTTCCAGAAGGTCGTTCGTTAACCGAAAAGTTCGTTAACCGAAACCATTGTTTCAATGGGTTTTTGGGTAATTGGTTCCAGCTCACCGAAAATTTCCTAAATTCAACAAAAATGGTAGAAAAGTTCACTTACTTTGAGGTGTGTATGTAGAAGGCTCCTGGATGATGATGATGGGATTTAGAATGGGGGTGGAGGAGAAGGAAGAAGAAAAGGCATTGGGGTGGAAGAGAAGTCACCCCATGGCGCCATTTCATCCATAAAATTTTAGTTCTCTGGTGTAATTCAAGATTATTTTCTTTAAATCAACACTGCACTGCATTATATATTGTCAATATGTAAAATATATTTCAAAATGACCAATAATTTGCTTGGAGACACAGAAAAAAAGCGTTTAGTTGAAGAGAGTCTCAAGCAAGATGTTACCTCCACCGAAAACAGAGAGAGACTAACGCCTGTCTGGTGTGTTAACAAGCTGGATGGCATGCCAGAAACTAGTTTCTTTACCTTCAATTATGTTCAATAATTGTTAAAATGACTAAAAAAGTTAATATGAAACTTTTAAAATTATTGAATAGTATAAACTTCTTGATATTTACTAAAATAGTAAGGAATTTAAGCCCTAGAACCGATTAATGTATTGGCGGACTGATACTAAAGCTGATTGCCCGGTCAGTGCAAGCGAAAACATGTTGAGGTCGGTTCGTAAGAAATTCGTTAACCGAATTTTTGTTCGTTAACCGAATTGAAGATCCTTATGGAAGGCAGTTCGTTAACCGAAATTTCGTTAACCTAGGCATTCGTTAAATGAGGGGTCACTGTAATTCAATCAAACCGAAATTCAAAAACATTAATTAAAAAATATATGAACAGTAAATAAGTGTTGCTTTCATATTCTTATGTAGAGTAATGATGATATGTTTACACATGTGCTCACTTACATACGTGATCTCTCTTTTTTTTACCCTTAATTGTTAGCTACTTCCATTGTTCCATATATTACCATTAAATAACATTACTTAAAACAACCATATTAATTTTTCTACATTAATTTTAATACAGCTACAATGGAGGACTTATTTTCTTTAGTTTTATAATTATGTAGAACCAGTCACTGGTTTTGCAAAAAATGAGTTGTTTTTTTACTTTTATTTTGTTTTTAAATAAAGACTTTTTGTTCTATATAGACGTTGATATACATGTTTACATTTGCTTACCTTCTACTGTTGGAAAATATTTCCCGTCGTTGTCATACCGACAAAAACAAGAGAAAGAATGTAAACACTACAGCCCCTAAGATGTGGAGGTGACCAGGTGTATAAAATGAGTGCTGTATTAAAGATTTCACCTTCTTATACAGATTTTTTTTTAAATTGATGAAAATGACGACTGATAAGCAGTTCTAAGTGATGATATTAAAAGAGGTGTGTGTACTTGTGCCAAAAGGGCTGCATATCAAGCAATGGTTACACTGGTGTAGGTATTAGGCAGCTAATGTACCAAACAAGGAGGTATTACCGTCTGGGAAAATATTGGAAGCATAATGTATTGTCTAATGGTAGACCCTGCTGCTATGGGACCAAGTCCCAGGTTGATGATCTGACTTTCTGCAGGGTCTCAATGGTTTCTCTTTGACAATACAACATACATACAGGTATATTGTTTCTCACTCTTGATATTTTTTTTTCATTTTTGTATTTCTTCATTATTATTATTATTATTATTATTATTACATTTTCGCCCCCTAGGCCCCAATGTGGGTCAGTGACCTGTGCCCAGGTGGGCTAAAACCCGTAATTTTCTTTTTTTAGAATTTCATTTCCAAAATCAGGGTGCGTCTTCCATGATGCAACGTCTTCCAAGCTGAAAAATACGGTATTTACTGCTCATATATATTGAAAAGGGTTAAATGTTGTACTCTGTATAGACAAGCAAGGAGAGAGAGAGCAGCCGAAGTGCAGGATGTAAACAAACCTTAATTTCCTGTGGCTTTGTTGTTGTTTTTTTTACGGGGATTAGTCCACCCGGGCACAGGTCACTGACCCACATTGGGGCCTGAGGGGCAAAAATTTAATACTCCTGTAATAATAATAATAATAATAATAATTCAGATAAGTATTAAAAAAAAAAAGTTGCCTATCTACCTATTGGACAAACTAAAATCGTTCCGGACCACGGGAGTTTCCGGACCACAGAATGCCGGACTAGAGAGTTACAACCTGTAGTACTTTTTCCAGCGCTGAAGGAGACATTCATCGTCTTTAATTAGGGAGTTACCTTCGGATGAGCGGAAGGGAGCTGAGGTCCAAGTTATATGCCCATAAAATGATTTAGTGAAATTTAAAAATTTGCACATCTTGTGTTGTTCTGCCAGATTTTGTGTTTCACATACTTTACTTTTAAACCAGTCATTCTTTAGTCTGCTAAGTTCACGCTGGACCGCCGCTTTCTTCTTGCGGAGGGTATCAGCTTTGGTCCAAGACTGAGGGTTGTTCTGCCAGTCGGTTAAAGCAGCATGTTTATCATCAATGTGTATATTGATTTCCGGGTCATTTTCTTCAAACCAGTCCTGGTGTATTTTTTCGATCTGGCCGAGGGTTTCTCTGCAGGTTTTTGTCATGACAGTATCATGAATACTCCATTCGGTACTGGGATTTGGGTGGTTTGTTGTCAGGTTGTTTATCAGCCCATTTTCATGCTGCTCTCTGAAAGCATATGCTACCGCTGGAGGATCCAGCGGTAGCTCAGACCATGCGTGGCTGACACGGGTGATGAGGACATCTAGGCGATCTTTTTATCTGACAATGATGTAGTCAATGAGATGCCAGTGTTTGGATCGTGGGTGTTACCACGAACCATTGAACTTGTCGGCCTGCCCAAACAAGGTATTGGTGATAGTGAGTTTGCTACATATATGCCTGTCTTGTCTCAAGCACTTCTTTTTTCTTCCGTGCATACTTTTCCCAGTGATGAGACACACAGCCTTTGACAGCTGTCACAGGCAGTGCCAGTGATAAGCTGGAGGGGGTGGAGGGTTAGTTTGTGACGGGATGTGTGAGGTGAGCATTGTCAGATGCATGAATTTAGATTTTAATGTCTTGCTTTCTCTGGGTCAAGATTGTACCATCTATAGGAATTTATTTTACCTTGTGATGTACTACCATTTTGCTCTTAAAATATTTATGACAATATAGGACCTTTAAAGTGTATGATGTTTAGTGTGTAGATGAAGTTGACCACCATAATCTTTATCCTGAAGAAGAATCACACCGTTACTGGGGTGACTGTACTTGTAACCACACCTCTCATTGCATGTAGTATCATGTACTAAAATCAATGAAGCCTTTGTGTCCCACAGCAATATAGTATAATATAAAATTCACTTAACTGTCTTATTGTTCTTGACAACTTCATTGCCCTTGCTCATCCGGTGATGTTATATACCTTCCACTTTATTCCATATCTTTTTGACCAGCTTCCCTTGGTAGATTGTTGGGTTCCACTATATACTGCTTTTAAAATGCTCACCATACTAGATCTTCCTATGAATGGTGGATCTTGTACACAATCACAGTTCTTAATAGAGAAAAAAGTTATTTTTTCATTGTGGCACCAATAGTGACCCAGGCACTCCTATGCCTGCTGTTTCCTCCAAGGGTGCACTGCTTACACATTTATTTATTTTAAAGTTCCTCAGCAGTCACTATGGGCTATCTTAGATATAGTCACACTGCTTCCTCTGGTCGTCCTATGGACGGTGGATCACATTCAGGGATAAACCTTATTTAAATTTTCTGAATATAACAAGGCATGTGGCACTGTTATATTTTATGGTTGTATCCATACAGTGTGGGACTCCACATGAAAACAATAATTTGATTTTCAATTGCAAATACAGGTTGTACCTCTCTAGTCAGGCATTCTGTGGTCCGGAAACTCCCGTGGTCCGGAACGATTTTAGTTTGTCCAATAGGTAGATAGGCAGCTTTTTTTTTTTTTTTTTTTTTTTTTTTTTTTTATCTGAATTATTATTATTATTACAGGAGTATTAAATTTTTGCCCCCTCAGGCCTCAATGTGGGTCAGTGACCTATGCCCGGGTGGGCTAATCCCCTTAAAAAAAAAAAAAGCCGCGGGAAATTAAGGTTTGTTTACATCCGGCATTTCGGCTGCTCTCCCTCTCTCTCTCTGCTTGTCTATACAGAGTACAACATTTAACCCTTCAATATATATGAGCAGTAAATAAGTGTTGCTTTCATATTCTTATGTAGAGTAATGACGATATATTTTCACATGTGCGCACTGACATACGAGCAGTCTCACTTTTTTTTTTACCATTAATGGTTAGCTACTTATATTGTTCCATTTATTAACATTAAATAACATTACAGGTACTTCAAGCAACCATATTCATTTTTTACATTAATTTTACTACAGCTAAACTCAGGGTCTTATTTTCTTCAGTTTTATATGTAGAACCAATCAGTCACTGGTTTCGTAAGCTTTAACATAAACAATGCCGGCAGCCGTCTCGTCTCCTCTAATATTCCACGTATTATTAATAAATTGTATTGTTAATTTTGCACACACGTACATTAATTCAATAAAAACAAATTCAGAAACATTAATTAAAATATATATGAACAGTAAATAAGTGTTGCTTTCATATTCTTATGTAAAGTAATGACGATATGTTTTCACGAGTGCGCATGCGCACTTACATATGCGATCTCTCTTTTTCTTTACCATTATCGTTAGCTACTTCTATTGTTCCATTTATTAACATTAAATAACATTACTTAAAACAACCATATTAATTTTACTACAGCTACAACCAAGGTCTTATTTTCTTCAGTTTTGTATGTAGAACCAGTCAGTCACTGGTTTTGTAATCAACGAAAACAATGCTGTGTCATTTCCTCGTGTGTTTTAATATTCTACGTATTATTAATGAATTGTATTGCTCATTTTGCACACATAAACATTAATTCAATAAAAAAGACATTCAGTAATAAACAATAATGAATCTTTTGTACATAAGAGAAATGACGCTGTTTACACGATTATGCCCGTCGTCTGCACGTTGGCGGGCCGTTCAAACCCGTCGAAATTCAAGTTTCCGCCGTCAAAATTTTTATTTATTTATTTTTTGGTGTGTTCCAATATAATACGTTAAGAATTAAAAACTCGCGAAATTTGAGAAGCTACTATACGACATTTAACCCTTCAATATGTCTTCAAAGAGACCATGACGCAGAGAAAATGGTGCTAGTGCTTCCAGGCATAAGCACAAGTCACTATCTATCCAGGAAAAGGGTGAATTTCCATGGTCTGGCACCGGTCAGGTCCTGAGGTTGCCGGACTAGAGAGGTACAACCTGTAACCTCAAAAGTGTTACACCAACAGTTACATTCACTTCACCAGATAGAACTCGATGATATTATGAATTCACTGTCCAATTTCTGTCGCTCAACAAACAAAAGGTCAAATATCAATAAGCATTATTTCAGAGACAAGACATAACACACCTGCACAGCCTGATTTTGGGTTCATGGTCCCTGGATTCTCTGTAGCAGTTATATATTGATGATGATATCTTGCAAAGTTATTACAATAGCCTTTCACCCAGTACTTTGGGAGTATGAACTAGTGATGCTTTACTATAAGTAGACATTATTCTCACCTCATGTTCTACCATCATCATGTGTCCATAAAAGCATATCTTAGAACTTTTGATAGTTCCTAATATCAGAAGGACCTAACACAGTATTCTACAGAGATTAATCCTCATAGCCTTAATTTTTATAGTTTGTGAAACTGAAACTTAATGGTCACCTGATTAGCTTATTGGAAAGAGCCCGAACATGTTCAATTACATCCCTGCAGGAGGAACTGAAGTGGGTTAATGCTGCTGGGGACCACGTCACAACCCGTTGTCCAGCAGCCAACACGCGATCAGCTCCAGCTAACTCAGCACTCAAGAGCTCTCGCTAAAAGTAAGAGGAAAGTTGATTGTAAAAAAAACAAAAAGAAATCTTAATTTATTGAAAAAAATATCAGCTCACTTCAGCATATAAAGGAGAGACTTAATTGTGATGGAAAAGTGTTACTAATCCTAAACTATAATTCCAAGGCTTAAACCTACGTATACATCCGCAGACTCATGGCAATAATTCATGTGTCAATTAATTTTGGGTTAAACCATAAAGCAGAATTGCAGAATCAATCAATCCTCAATTACAAAAGCAAACCGCCATTAAAATACTAACCTGTACTTGACTGAGTTGGTCAAGCACAGAGTGGTAGTCTTTTAGAGTTAGGTGAAGGCCCATAGCAGCAGTTTGGAGAGTCTGATAATGGAGGGTGAGGTGTGTTGCTAGTTCTGGAGGATGAATGCCAGCCTGCAAAAGTTGGCCTGACTCCCACACAACTGACTGTAATTCTCCTGGAAGCTGCACCCGCCACCCACCAACTCCTGCCAAGTAAATTAATTCAATTTTATAAACAATACACTTGTAATTAAAACATACAGGTACAGTAAAACCCCATAATTTGAACCCCCCAAATCTGAAATTACTCATAATTCGAACACACCAAATCTGAAATTACTCATAATTCGTAATGTTTTCCTGTTACAAAATATATACAACAAATTTCCTAATATGAGAGACATTTCAAAATATTAAAATATACAGGTATTTACAGTATTAAAGTTGTATTAATATGCATTTGGTAAAATATCCAATTATGAGAGACAATTTTGAATACTGCATATATGATGCACATGCAGAGTTGTAAAGTGACAAAATAAATTTACTTTAGTACTGTAATCAAGTAACATTTTTGGGAACAGGTATTTACTTTTTAAAAAGTACTAAAAATTTTAGTACTTTTACTTAGGTATGGTTTATGGTTTTACTTCACTGCAATTGAAAAACAAAAACAGAGTTACTCGTTACAAGACCCAAATTAAGAGTTTTAATGTACAGTGGTCCCTCGGTTAACGAACGCCTCGGTTAACGAATTACATTCCATAAGAATCTTCAATTCGGTTAATGAAAAAAAATTTGATTAACGAAATCCTTACGAAAATCACATTTTGTTTTGAACATCAGCTGATAAGCTGAGGAGGTACTCCGCCAATTCAGTAATCTCTTCTATGTTTACCTTCGTTTCCATTGGAGTAAATATCAAGAAAATTGTGCTGGTTAATATTTATGCATTTTTTTACACGGTATTAAAATTATTGGTCATTCTAAAATTTAGCCATCCAAGCTCTGTCTACATAAAGTTTTTCAACTATTTTTGGCTCATATACAGTATTACCCCGCTTAACGCTGTTTCGCTTAGCGCATTTTACCGTATACACGGTGCCTCGCCAGAGCCTAACTTTCACTTAACGCGGGCTTTTTCCACGTATACGCGATGAGTGTCCGGCTGGAGAGCTATTTTTAGATTCGCCCCACCTCCCACCCGCCACCCTGTCTGACTGCCTGTTTTAGCTCATAAAATTCATACAAATTACCCGGCCAGAATACAATTTACATTCCTGGAATTCTTACAATATGATGATCATTTTGAATATAAACATCATAGATTTTGCATAAGACATACAAATTTTAGATATAATGTTTACTCTCAGTAAATATGTTATCTTTTGTGCAAAATATATGACATTTATATTCAAAATATTCCTGGTCTTACAAGGAATCCAGCAATGTCAATTGTATTATCCTAACTTTAGTTTGAGGTATTATTTATTCTAAAAAGGTAAATATTCTGGTTTTCCCACACATCTGGTAGGGACAAGGTTGGTGGGGGTGGGGGGGAGGAAGTGACCGACCGACCATCTGTTACTGTATGAAGAATATTTTTTTTTTTTATTAACTGAAGATATTTGTTTTACCTCATAAAATTCATACAAATTACCCGGTCAGAGTATAATTTACATTGCTGGAATTCTTACAATTTGGTGATCATTTTGAATATAAACATCATAGATTTTGCATAAGACATACAAATTTTAGATAGAATGTTTACTCTGAGTGAATATGTTATTTTTTGTGCAAAATATATGACATTTGTATTCAAAATATTCCTGGTCTTACAAGGAATCCAGCAATGTCAATTATATTATCCTAACTTTAATCTGAGGTATTATTTAATACAAAATGTTAAAATTTAGTTTTTTTACCCAACATCTCTTGAAGGGAGGATTGGTGGGGGGTGGGGGGGGAGGGTTGGGACTGACCACGCGGTTGGAAGAGGGGGGGAGGCAAGGTGGGGTACTTTGATTGACAGATAATGTCTTAAAGAATATTTTTTTTTTTATTAACTGAAGATATTTGTTTTAGCTCATAAAATTCATACAAATTACCCGGCCAGAATATAATTTACATTGCTGGAATTCTTACAATTTGGTGATCATTTTGAATATAAACATCATAGATTTTGCATTAGACATACAAATTTTAGATATAATGTTTACTCTCAGTAAATATGTTATCTTTTGTGCAAAATATATGACATTTATATTCAAAATATTCCTGGTCTTACAAGGAATCCAGCAATGTCAATTGTATTATCCTAACTTTAGTTTGAGGTATTATTTATTAAAATTTAGTGGTTTTCCCCCCAAAATTTCTCAGAGAGGGAAGAGCCAGCAGTGTAGTGTGAGAAGAGGGGGAGGGAGTTGAGTCCATTATTTGAATGGACATTAACTTGGCGACTGTATTTCTCTATTTCTCTTAAGTATTAATTGTGTGCATGTACCATCATAAAATTAAGATGTTATTTTTACTAGAACATAGGTATTGTGTCTGAAAAAGTGGAGCTTGGGGATCGGGCCAGTTTCTATTGGAATTAATCCCATATGTTCTGTTGTTCACTTAGCGCGGTTTTCACTTAACACGGTACCCTGTGGGTTTTATTGACCGCGTTAAGCGGGGTACTACTGTATGTAACTTTATTCATGTTTACATTCAAATTGATCGCTGTCTTGTAGGGATTCCAGCAATGCAAATTAAATTCACCCCGGTCACTTCCATTAAATTTTATAAGCAAAAAACAAAAACTCAATCTAAAGGACATAAATTAACAATTAAATACTTCACACCACAGGCGCCAACTGTCAAACATGTCACTGTCACCCCTCCCTCCCTCCCTACCCCCCCCCCCCCCACCTTCCCGAGAAAAGTTTGGGGAAAAGCACTAGGCTTACAGGTTTAGTCATACATAACATCTCAGACTAAAGTTAGGAGAATACAATTGGTGTTGCTGGAATCGTTGCAGGACAGCGGATAATTTGAATATACTGTAAACGTCATATATTTTGCACAAAAGATAAAATCTTTGCTCTCTAATAAAATTCTTAAATTAGATCTAAAATTTGTATGTCTATTGCAACTTATAGCTTGTTTACATTCAAGTTAATCACTGTCTTGTGGGGGTTCCAGCAATGTAAATTATATTCTAGCCGGGTAATTTCTAGGAATTTTATGAGCTAAAAACAAAAACTCAAGTAAATATACAAATTATACTTCACCAGACTCACTATCTGTCAATCAAAATACACCTCACCCCCTGCTCCCCCCCCCCTCTTCCCACACTTGCTCGCTCCCTCCCTCCCTCCCTACCCCTGCCTTCCCAGACAAAAGTTTCGTGTTTTCATTAGGCTTTAAAGTGTTTATCTTATATAATATCTCAAACTAAAGTTAGGAGAATATAATTTGCATTGCTGGAATCGTTGTGGGACAGCGAATAATTTGAATATAAACGTTATATATTTTGCACAAGAGATAAAATTAATCCCCTGTATCACATTACAGTAGTAATTTAAGAGTTCTAGTATATATATACGATATATATTGTGATTTAAGGGCGATTTAGGGGCATTTTAGAAGAGTTTCTGGCTTTATGCATTTTTTACTTTACTTTGTATATACTTTTCTGTGAGCTAGAACCAATTACCCAATATCCCATTGAAACAATGGCTTCGGTTTACGAAATTTTCGGTTAATGAACGACCCACTGGAACGAATTGAGTTCGTTAACCAAGGGACCACTGTATATGGCAAACTAATAATATATTTTTAATTAATTAAATAATTGTTAACCATCATAAAATAGTTGTGTTGGTGGGTCGAGCCATGAAAGGTATGGTGTGGGTGTGAGGAGACACCACGTGGTAACATAACTTGAAGTCTCGTGAGGTGAGGTAACGTCTCGGGTCAGGTGACAGTAGCCATGACAGTAGACTTTCCCTTTGATCTTTTTGTGTCCATAAGCACCTTGACCATCCACCTCACCTAGCCTTCCCTCTTATCCCTCCTCCATCAAATCCCCCCCCTCTTCTCCCCGACTGTTCCTTCAGGGACTTGGTCTTCCTGTTACACATCAATTGCTCTTTGCATATACCTGCACCTAAAATGAATTTCAAAGATGCTGTGATTTAAAATTCTGCTTAAATAACCAAGTACAGTACGCCCGGATAATTCTCGGATTTTTATTTTGCGGCCCTCTATTATTTGCGGATGACACCCTGGATATACCCAAGAGTATCTGCGGGTAATTTTAAAGTTGCTGGTATTTTCGCATCCGGGACAGGGAGCCACTTGTTCTAGAGACAGCAATTTCCTTTACCTCTATTGTATATATATGTGTGTGTGTGTAGACATGCACACACAAAATACATACAAATAAATAATAATGGAAAAATCCTCTCGCAAATAATCCGAAATAAATGTATTATTATATATGTTGAGTCTACCTTCAAGTCTACTCTGTGAATTATTAATAACAAAGCATTAATATTTATTTGTATATGTTTTGTGTGTGTGTGTGTGTGTCTACACACACACACACACATATATACAATACAGGTAAAAGAAATAATTATTCTAAGCAATTTGTGGCCATTTTGAGAACCTAACCCCCCCCCCCCCCCCCCCCCCCCCGAATTTGAAGGGCCTACTGTACCCCGCCTCCTCCAGCATCTACCGGATGTTACTTTGCGTGAAAAATTCAGCCACTTAACAATTAGAATTGAAAAGTGACGTCACCACAGCCACACCCCAATTAGAGGGACAGTTCACGATGAGTCTTAGTCAGACTCAGTCATTATGGAGGCAACATTCATCCACAAACTCCTCAACTGGAGGAGCTTGATAGTGACTTGGCATGAGCAGGGGATGGAATGGAGCAACTGAGGTCCTTCCCGACATTATGTGACTTATATCTCAAGCTTATCACCCCACTACCTGCATTTAGTGCTTGTGAGCATCTGTTGTGTCATGCTAAGCTTATTATTTATTATTTAATTAATTTATTACACCCCAGGGGGCGACAAGCCTAGTCAAAAGGCCATACGGTCAGACATTAATACATTGGTACCTCTCTCATGCAGGACATGCTATGAATTGTGTTGAATTGTGTTATGGAGACAATATTGATATGATTTAAGAACAATGGGAGTTAGCACCCACCAAGGCATGGGTAGCATGTAAGAATTTAAATTTACATTATTATGAATAAATAGGTGGTGAGATATAGTGGCTTCCTTACTTGTGCCAGTGCCAATTTAGGTGCCGGGGTGGACATTAAGTGCCGGATGAAGGGTCTTTTCAACATAAGACGACTCAAAGGTGTTGGAGCTTCTATTACTGAACTTCAGTATGCAGACGACCTCACCCTTGTCGCTCACACTGAATGCAACCTACAGGAGATCCTGAACACCTAAGCAGATGCGCATGCGCAATTCGGCCTTGAAGTGAATGTAAGTAAGACTTAGATTCTCTTTCAACCTCCCCATGGTTCAGCCACACCTCCACCATCCATCCAGCTTTACGGTACTACCCTCTCTAATGTTGCCCACTTTCGGTATCTCAGCTCCCACCTGTCCACCACTGCGGACATCGATAAAGAGATTCAACATCAGATCAGATACGCATTTCAAGCCTTTGGCAGACTCGTACCCATGTCTTCAGCTGTGGAGAGCTGAAATTATCTACAAAGTTGCATGTATATTGAGCAGTGATCCTCCCCACCCTGCTATACAGCAGCAAGACATGGGTCACATACAGGAGGCACCTCAACGCACTTGAAAACCTTCGCAAACGTAGTCCACATTCCATCATCCGAGTTCGCTGGGAAGACCCCCCCCCACCTAGGTGATGATTACCCCACACCGTAACGCTTGGAGGAGCACCACATAAGAAGGTGTCAATACTTTCGAGTTAGCCTGACTGTATACCGAGGCAGACAATCGCCAAAGCCGGAAAGATGCTGCCACCGCCCCTCCCGCACTAGATGTACCCCTTCACATGTGCAACATCTGTGAACAACTCTGCCGGTCCCATATCGGCCTCTTTAGTCACCTCAAAACTCATCAACGTAGGTGACATCCTTAATAACTCATACCATTGTATCATAGCTGGATGCTCGTCATACTCGATTCTGAGTGACAACAAAGAACAGGTGCTCCTCTACTTACGAACAAGTTACGTTCCTGAGGCTTGTTTACACTTGTAGATACCAAACATAATGTAAAAAATTAAAAGATTATGGATATTTACTACAGTTATACCCTTTAATACAGTCTTAAAACCTGGCTCACTCTTCTCCTCTTAGGTAATGTTTGTTCTATCTGGAATTTTCTTCAAAATAATCTGGTCTCATCCACATTAAACACCTGTTCTGGCAGGTAATCCCCCTCAGTGATGATGTTTGTATCTCTGAAAGTTTGTAAGTTAAACATTCTAAAGTAGAGGAGCACCTGTAGTTAGTAGAAATAGTGGCTACACACACACACACACATATACCGTGCAGTACAGGTAAAAAAAATAATTGTCCTAAGGGCTCACACATAAAGGGAATATACTACATTTCATTGCACAAGAGCAAAAATGTTAACCCCCCTTCGGATCAGCAAATGATATTCACAGTTTTGGCAATTCGCGGCCATTTTCAGACACCCCCCCCCCCCACCCCCTAATTTTATGGGCATGCTGTATTGGAGTTCGATTTATCGAGGTTTTACTATTAATGCACACAAATAGCTGAATACAGTAGCCATCATGTTTTAATGTATTTTGCTACCATCAATCCAGGTACAGTAGAATGTCAATATAACACGAGATACGTTCCAAGAGAGGCCGCTTTAAACTGAATTCGCACTAAATCGAAGTGTTGTTTCAATGGAATAATTTAGTTTGGTACTTGAGAGAAACACAAAATACTAAAAAGACTGAAAGTCTACCCAAATGCAACCTCAGCCCATCTCCTAGAATAAACAAAATATTGTTTTTTGTATTATGTTAAAACAACCCCTAATAAATCAACACAGCTAAAATTATGGGAAATGAAATGGTCTGTTTACTAGCGATCAGCTGATGGGAAGATTTGGGGGGGGGGGGGGGAATGATATGTTTGACAGTTGATGAAAAGGTCTAGTGCTTATTTATTTATCTGTCCTTAAGAGTGCCTTAAATTTTTTTCTCTTATAAAATGTCACTTATCTGACATGTTCCAATTAATTTTATTACAAAAGGCAAAAATCTTTATCTCTTGTGCAAAATATATGACGTTTATATTCAAATTATTCGCTGTCTTGCAAGGATTCTAGCAATGCAAATTATATTTTGCTAACTTTGGTCTGTGTAATTATATAAGATAAAACTGTACGTCTATAACCACCAAACCCTGGGAGGGAGGGAGGGTAGGTGACAGTGACATGTTTTACAGCTGTGCCAAAGGTCTAGTGAAGTATTTATTTGTTTATTTGTCTCCTTAGATTGAGTTTTTGTTTTTTGCTTATAAAATGTTACAGAAGTGACTAGGAAGAATGTAATTTAGATTGCTGGAATTTTTATAAGATAGTGATTAATTTGAATATAATCATGTAACGACCACGGTCATACACGTCAGTTAACGCCAAAATCAAATAATTCATATTACGCTCAATAGCCCACAAAACATGTACCTCTGCTTTTATTTTGAGTCCTCCATCTGAGGAGTCCGTTTTCTCATCACTTCAAGACACCTCAGTCCTCCGTTATCCCATTTTCTCTGACTTACTGAAACCAACCTCTCTATAAAATGAATTTGAATGTGAGAGAGAACACCCTTGTTTTGAGTCTACTTAGATATGTCTGTTTACAGTTGGAACAGTCAAGATCCATTGTGAGTGGTGTTGAGCGCTTCAACTGTCTTTAGTGCTAGTAAGACGTGTCAAATAAGTGAGTGTCGAGTCTGCCAGCTAGAGTGGCGTATTTTATGTCGTCCGTGGGGATACCCATGAGTCTCTGATCGCTACTGAAGTTATATAATTTTGTCGCCCCGACATCAGAGAATCTGATGTTTATAGTTTAGTTAGTGTCAGTTGTTTATTTAAGAAAGTCATTAATCTCCTGAACAGTTCCTGTCAAACTCAAAATTCTCCAAGACTTAACGGCCATATGACCTGGGATGTGGTTTGCAGTCAGGCCAATAGAGTTGCGAATGCATATATAACTCCATTTCACTTCTTTTCTTACAAACTCAATCTCTGATTAAATCATAAATATAGAAGTAGAAAATTAGCCTCATCTGTGACATTGACGGTCACAGCTAGGTGTCCAACGACTACTTTGAATAGAGGGCCTATTGTTAGTAAAATTAGTAATTCTAGTAGGAATATGCCCTCTGGCCCGTATATTTGCCGGCGCGCAAGGAAAAATCACTCCCTCTGTGATTTCTCCTCCACGTCTCCAGGTATGTTCACGTGTGTTCCAAACCACCATATTAATTCAGTTTAACTTAGTCAATTTTGTGAATACAGTCAACCCTCACTTTACGCTGTTAATGTAACCCACAGGGTACCACGGAAAGTGAGAAACGCGTAAAGTGAATAACATAACATATGGGATTAAATGAAATAGAGACCAGCTGACCCCCAAACTCCACTTTTTCCAACACAATACCTATGTTCTAGTAAAAATAACATCTTAATTTTATGATGGTACATGCACACAATTAATACTTAAGAGAAATAGAGAAATACAGTCGCCAAGTTGATATCCATTCAAATAATGGACTCAACTCCCTCCCCCTCTTCTCACACGACACTCGCTGGCTCTTCCCTCTGAGAGAAATTTTTGGGGGAAAACCAGGTATAGTAATAAATAATACCTCAAACTAAAGTTAGGATAATATAATTGACACTGCTGGATTCCTTGTAAGACCAGGAATATTTTGAATACAAATGTCATATATTTTGCACAAAAGATAACATGTTTACTCAGAGTAAACATTATATCTAAAATTTGTATGTCTAATGCAAAATCTATGATGTTTATATTCAAAATGATCATCAAATTGTAAGAATTCCAGCAATGTAAATTATATTCTGGCCGGGTAATTTGTATGAATTTTATGAGCTAAAACAAATATCTTTAGTTAATAAAAAAAAAAATATTCTTCACGACACTATCTGTCAATCAAAGTACCCCACCTTGCCTCCCCCCCTCTTCCAACCAGCCAGATGGTCAGTTCGTCCCAACCCTCCCCCCCACCAATCCTCCCTTCAAGAGAAAGGTTGGGTGAAAAAAATTGATTTTAACATTTAGTATTAAATAATACCTCAGATTAAAATTAGGATAATATAATTGACATTGCTGGATTCCTTGTAAAACCAGGAATATTTTGAATATAAATGTCATATACAGGTATTTTGCACAAAAGATAACATATTTACTCAGAGTAAACATTATATCTAAAATTTGTATGTCTAATGCAAAATCTATGATGTTTATATTCAAAATGATCATCAAATTGTAAGAATTCCAGCAATGTAAATTATATTGTGGCCGGGTAATTTGTATGAATTTTATGAGCTAAAACAAATATCTTTAGTTAATCAAAAAAAAAAAAATATTCTTCACACCCTGGTGCCAGGTGGTCGGTTGCTGGTCCCTCCCTCCCCCCCACCATCCCTCCCTACCAGATGAATGTGTGGGAATACCAGACTGTTTACCTTTTTAGTAATAAATAATAAATCAGACTAAAGTTAGGATAATATAATTGACATTGCTGGATTCCTTGTAAGACCAGGAATATTTTGAATATAAATGTCATATATTTTGCACAAAAGATAACATATTTACTCAGAGTAAACATTATATCTAAAACTGGTATGTCTAATGCAAAATCTATGATGTTTATATTCAAAATGATCATCAAATTGTAAGAATTCCAGCAATGTAAATTATATTCTGGCCAGATAATTTATATGAATTTTATGAGCTAAATAAAAAAATTATACTTCACCCGTGTAAAGGGGTACACCCACTGCGGAATGTGAGCATCCTGGGTTCTGGCAGGGCACCGTGTAAATGTGGAAACGCGGAATGTGGGACCGCGTAAAGTGAGGGTTGACTGTATCAGTGTTCATGTTTTAACATGGTAACTTCCGTGCCAATTGAGTCGAGTAAAGTAGAGATCTAGCTATCATCTGGACCGGTGCCAGACGTATGTTTTGTATAGTGAAGTTAAATATTCACTCCCTCTGTGATTTCTCCTCCACGTCTCTAGACGCTGTTGTGGGGGTTAGCAACACTCCTGAAGTTCGGGAGCCGCCTATGGGCACAATGTCTCTCGAAGGATGTCTTTAAGGTGGCGAGATTAGAATCCCTGGGCGAGATTCCTTGGCAGACGCCGCGACCCACTGCCACGAGTCAACCTTTCCCGGGCCAGGCGCTCCAAGCTAGCGAGCGAGCCTGTAAACAGCTTTGGCCCACTGACGCCGTTGTATGATCATGGTCTGTCTACTGTTCTTGGTTATATGTACGGAGCCGTATTAATATCCATGCTTGGGGATGTCTAGCAGAAATATAGTCATCCCAGGTTAAGTATTGAACCACTGAATGAGAGTTCAAGGTACCAGGTCGTTCCTTGCGAACTAACAGGAGGTATTGTATATTACTATAATTGTGGAGTTGTCCAGTGTGTTATGTATTCGACTGTAGTAACCATGAAAGAATAACCTGAGAGTATAATGTTCGAACCAAGAATTGAAGAGGTAATTTGTTACTTGTTAAAGTAAGACCTGAGGGTCCAGTGATATCTTGTGAATAATAGTTACGGAATCTCATTTGTGAAGGTAATAATACCACAATTGTCTAATGAAGTAATAAGTATTTGGAGGTGTGTAATGAGGTAATAAGTTCTTGAAGTGTTTGATGACTTAAGTTAATTGCGGTTCTATTTAGCCTGAGTGAATCTAAGATGCATCTTATCCACTCACAGAGTTAATAAATATTGAATTAGTAATCTACGAGTATCGCCACTCTACTGTATTCCTTCTAAACATTGGTTCCCAGAAAATAATACTTACTCACGTGCCTATACATCTACCACACTACCCAAAAACTTTCCATGAGTTATGTTATCTTCTAACTCAAAAGTCTGGTGGGGGCAGCCTACTTGTAAGTATAACAAGTGCCCTGAGAATAACATGGTTCCCAGACTAACTCATGTATAAGAATAGATGTAAAACAGAGTATGCTTCAGGAAGGTAAGAACATTGAAACTGAGTAAATATAATATACATGGAAGAAATGAAAGACTTGGAAATTACAAGAAAAGAAAGATAAGACATGTATGTACATTGTGGAACTAACGACACAGCATAGGAATTATTAAATATATACATCATGAAAGTTTAATATAAAGAACATACATAACTGAGAAGAGAATTAATTGTATAAGAATGTAAAGTGTATTTATAAATAAAGAATGGAAGAATAATAACAGAAAATAATATCTGGATGGTAAATTATAAAAAGAGAAAACTCGGCCTGTCACAATCATGCTATAGTTTGCACTAGACAAAAATTTTAGGAATCATTTTGTACATTATTTTGAGTACATGTACAGTACAGCTTTGCCCTTAGGACAGTGTAGCGTGTCCAGAGAAACTTTAGGCACGAATTTTAAAATATGACGCGCCAGATTGACTCGCACAAAATAGGAACGATTTGCTTTAAATTAAATTAAAACATTGTTCTTAATTGTGGGTGTCACTTTAAATCAACAATCTTAAACTGAATCGCTTTAAATCAAAGTTCTACTGTAGTGCTGTGGCACCTGTGCAATTCCGTTAACCCACAAAGTGCAGTGTGTCTCTATAAGAGACACTTTTCATGCTACTGATGGACGAGCATCAATATTGGCAAATCTGTTTCAAATGGCCTGCATGTTTTAGTCGCACTCCGAGATGCGATTTTTATCACATCACTGCCTAAACCAACTAATAAATGAGCAGATAGCACAAAAAGATGCCAGATTTAGCTATATTTTTTGGGGGTACAATTCAAATCGCCGATGCGTAGGTGGACGTGAGAGGGAGTGAGTGTAACGCTATGCATGCAAATATTTATTATCAAAATTTTCAAATTCTTTGAGCTCTTTTTTAACTAAATTGCACTATTATATAGCATAAAAATAATGGATTATTAACAAGCTCAAAAGTATAAAGTGGCTTGTGCCAACAAATTCACATTCCTATTTTATATTGGTTTTCTCTGATGGCAAAGATATATTGAGACCAAGCAGGAAGGCCTTACAGATGGGAATTTTTAAAAACTTTTTATTTTGTAAGCAAATAAAGAATTATTGCACTTGTCACTGGAATAAAAGACTTGTCTTAAGTAGCCCTTTAAGACTTTTCTCCATCTTGATAAATTTTTGGTTGGCCTTGGAGCCTAAATTATTGTTTTCCCTACAAACCTTTGTCTTTTCACTTTTTGTAGGAGGCTGTTGAGCCTATCAGATTACAGTTATGGAAGAAGAAGATAAATAAAGGAATTTATCCTTGTATTGTTTTAACATTGAACCCAATGAAATTTACATTTAGAATCTTCAATTGCTCAATTTTATTATAATTTTACGATCAGTATCATGTATACATAAAAAAGTAACTGTAACTCGTTACTTTTATCAAAATGTAACAGCAGTGGTAACGGCATTACATTTTCTACCAAGTAACAGTAACGCCATTACTATTAGAAAGTAACGAGCACAACACTGCTATTTACATAAAGTATAGAGGTATTATGTATGTTGCATATTTAAGGTGAGAGCCATATATGTATAGCAGCTAATATTTGAGCAACTGTTAGAAAAAATGTAGAGCAGTTCAGTACTGGGATACCCAAACATGGTACAGGCTTTACCAAGCTATCTGATATGAGATTCAAGGGACATGCACACACCTAGAACATACTGTACTTCTTACTCTCTTATCCTTTTAAAAGTAACCATAGAACTTAGGACAGTCTATGCTTTAATCTCTTGAATATGATGACATTACCCCTCAAGTATGGTATTATCGTACTCAAGGGGTAAAGTCATCGTACTCAAGAGGTTAAGTCATCGTACTACTCAAGGGATTAATTCACTGTACTCAGGGGTAAGAAATTATGTTCAAGGACTAAAATCATTAACCTATAAAGTTAACTATGGCAACTATGGTAATGGCATAATGTGTTCCATGACTGAACACTGGCCAAAATATGGAGTGTATTTTGAAAAAAAAAATATCCAAGGAGAACCCTATAATTCAAAGAAACCAGAATGATGGTGCAAGTGGTTATTTTCTCCCATTCTCTGAATCAATGGTCAGAGATAGTCTGAAAAACGTTTTGAGCAAGGTTGATTCAGTCTGTGAACCCAATGTGTCCAATATGGAGACACTGAAATACAGTAGTAACATCTCATCGTAGTCTCAGTTTCCTTATCATTTAAAACATTAAAGCACAGAGATACGGAAGAAGGAATTAGATGCATCCCAAGTACTATGTCTGAGACTTGCCAGACTAAATTAAGTTGCTCAATCCAAACATAAAGTTATAAAAAGTGTGATGTTGACAAATATGCAAAAGTGAAAGAAAATATTGTGGAGATATCAGATATAGACATTGGTCCTTGAAAGTGAAAAAAAAAAGATTACAATGAGGAAAATGTCAGTGGAGAAAGATGGATGCTAGATAGGAAAAAAAGTGATTCATATTGGCTAAAGACGACAAAAATCACAAATCAAAATAAATAGTAAAATATAAAAAGGCTATACAGTATATTTAACAAACACATTGAGCAGTTTACCACAATGTTGTTTATCTCTAGCAAGAACAGGAGTCACCAGCAACTTGGGAATCTGTTGAGTAACTCGCTCGCCCCAATCTAAGACCATCTGCTCCCTGGCCTGCTCCACCTCTTGCTGTACCTCCTCCACTTCAGCTCCAACTTCTACCCACAGCTCCCCACCTGCACCAGACCCCTAGGAATTAAATAATAAACAGTGTTACTGTCATACAATTTGCAGCTTTTGTGGAGCACAAACTTGGCGCCCACCAAGAAAACAGCCTAACACTCAATTTGTTTGCTGACAGGGGTTGCTGATGAAAGGTCAATTTTGTATTTTATTATTTAGCCTAATTCAAGAGAGGAAGTGCACACACAAGAGTGTCAACATTCACAATGGATAGGTTCCTGGGACGATCATGAATGTAAAATATTGCAGATAACATTCTTTAACACCCTACCTTTAATATCATACAATACCTTAATTTGGGGACCAAAATATAAAAACAATTCATAAATAGTAGCAAACACTTTACTTAAGCCCTCGAAATACTACACAGATACATACTGTTACTTTATATTACAGCTGAATTTTGTGTTGAAAATAAATTAAATGAGAAGCAATTAAATGTGGCGTGATGTTAGGAAAGTCAACTGGATTGTAGTAGCAGTGACGCATTGTCTGCTGCCTGCCCCCACACAGCCCGTAACACCACCACTGTGCCATCAACACACAGACAAACTGAACTGCAACTGTGTGAATGAAACGTGCATACATACTGAATATTAGGTTTTCTTTTAACAAACTTATGACTGGGAAGAATATATAATTAACCCAAACATAAGTGAAATATAAACATTATGGGAGCAAAATAATTAGCAGTGTTACTTATGTACATTATATAAAGTGTACTTTTCATACCTCATAATGAGCTGTTGCAGATGCCTCAATAATGATACTGAAGATATTACTCCCCCTTTAGGACTTCTATACGGGGATCATCCAGAATGTCTGCTAAATAGCTGGCAGGCAAAGGGATAGGCAGGCCGTGAGCATGGAAGGGGTGATGGAGACGAAGTCGGGCTGGTTGGTGAGGAGATAGACGGGAGTGGAAGGAGGGGGGAGGATGGATCTTGTGTTAATACATCATGATTGACAATTTTCTTTCTTTTTCAGTTCTTTATAGATTTGTTGTTAAGGTTGCATAGCATTCTCGATAGTCTGTTTCACAATGATGCTTAGCTCCAATGATGGATCCTAGTCATAAATCATATGTTAAATATTTGGCACACTTGAATATATCTGCCATCTTATGTAGAGTCCAGTTATTGTTTTCAATCTTCATCCTCAGATGAGCAGCCTGGGACTTGGTCACAATTTTCGAGATGCCATATGGCAGCAGGGTCTACCATTAGACAACACATTATGCTGCCAATATCTTCTCAGGCGGTAGTACCTCCCTGTTTGATAGCTGCCCCTGTCTCATCAACAGAAGTATTATATAAATAGATTATTTACATGTGATTTATATTAAATTCACCCCCTGTAACTTTCCACTGGCTATGAGGTGACATGTTCAATGCACGTAATAAGGTGTGCCCACTGGAAGCTGCGTCATACTATGCTGAGTAAAGGCATAAGTAGCCGGCTCTCTGGCCACCTAAAGCGGGCAGTAGTTTGATATCCTTAATTAGAGGAAGACGTTATTTGAGAGCTGCAGTGGATAGCTCCGTCTTCCCTCGAGGGGGAATGACGTACCTATTCCGTTCTCCCTCGATGAATCACTACTCAGAGAGTAACACTCCCAAACTTAAATCGAACGGGGGGTAGGTGATCCCCCTCTCTCTCTTCACGCTCATAGATAGCGGAAGATACGGTGATTTACACATCAGGAATTGCAGCAACAGTGGTGATGGATGCTTATCAGTCTACATACCATGACGTCAGTGTTTTGTGAAACAAGAAAAACAAAAAACAGTGACGTATTACAAACATTATCAGAGTGTTAAGAATATCCCGTAATGAGACGATAATTAGTGAGTGTTTCTCATTCTGTCGCCCAAATATGGTGCAGAATTATTCCCAATAACCGCAATCGAGTTATTGTTGACTTGAAATCCCTGTTAAGGACAAGTGAGAGCGGTCAGGAAAGCGTCTGTCAGTGCCTGACCATACTGTGGAAGGTATTTCCCTGTCGTGAAGTGGATTCACCTGGCGTTCGTCATGCAGCGCGCCCCGACTCATAGTGGGAGGGATGAGTGCGGTTACCCACCCACCACCCCCCACCTGGAACCATCTGTGGATCGCGTTTTCTATACAGATGCCCTAACTCCTGTATTAGGTATTTAAAGAGTAAAATACTTTATACACAGTGAAACTCTATACAGTAGAAGTCCAAAAATCCGGACTGCTTGGGGATTGGGTCGGTCCAGATTTTCGGATTTTCCGGATTCTCAGGCAGTAATTTTAAAATTCAAATTTAATGAAGAATAAAGACGAAATGAACAGGTACATTTTGATAGTTTATTCATTTGCAAATATAGCATGCTTCATTTATCAAAATGAGCAGTTTTAATGAAAAAGCTGTGAATTCTAAATTTTATTCTTTGCCTTTTATATATCATAAATTGTAGACTTTCCAATGTCGTATGTTTCCATTAGAACAGTATTGCTCACACCATGATCTAGTTTCTGAATTATTTCAAGTTTGTCACTCAATTTCAATGTGTTCTTCTTTCTCTTCACACAACGAAGTTTATCTACTTTAGGAACCATTATTATGGGCCTGTACAGTACTCTGTAAATGGAAAGAGTAGGACTCAAAATATTGTTATATTACAATGGTATTCTATTCATACTGTGCTTGATATAATGCATTCACGGAAATGTAATATTTTTGCTGAACGTACGTATTACAGTGGAAAGTGGGATAAAATCGTGATGAAAACAATGACTTTCGCTTTCTTTCGTTCAAAAGATGTTACCGTAATCGCTTTTCGAATGGTTTAGTTAAAAAACTGTTGTATTACAATAATATTCTATCCTAACTGACTTGAATAAATACTACGATACCATATTTCTGAATATTTTAATTAAAATCCATCAAAATCATTTTCCTTGTCATCGTCTGCATCACCAAACAGCTTCTCCCAGTCCTCTCTTTGAACAGGGCTAGAGGGTACGTGTTTTTCGAATCGTTTTCAGTTAAAAACCTATTACATCACTCGTCTATTTTACCTAAACTGCGCCTGAATGAATATATTCTCGGAGATAAATAGTAGTTTTGTGGAAACGTGACGTATTTCAATGTAAAATAGGATAAAATACATGACGAAAACAAAAGACTACCTAAGCTTCCGATGTTCTTGAGATGTTACTCGTTTTTTTAATAGTTTTCGGTTAAAATTCTGATATATTACAATGATATTCTATTCATACTGTGCTTGATATAATACATTCACGGAAATGTAATATTTTTCCTGAAATTACATACGTATTACAGTGGAAAGTGGGATAAAATCATGACGAAAACAATGACTTTCGCTTTCTTTCGTTCAAAAGATGTTACCGTAATCGCTTTTCGAATGGTTTAGTTTAAAAACTGTTGTATTTCAATAATATTCCCTCCTAATTGACTTGAATAAATACTTGAATGGAAATATACAATATTTTTGTTGAAACTACCCGGGTTTCAGTGTAAAGTGTCGTAATAATAAATGGTAAACAATTTGCCTTCAGCACTTGTGTTTCATGCACGGCGAGCCTCAGTTTATAGGACGTAGAGCGTTTTTAGTGGTTTTGTTGTTCCATTACCCTCAAAATCGTGGGTGGAACTATAAACGAGGAATATCATAAATTAACGATTTCTTGGTCAAAAAATCAGGGTCGACTGATAACGAGGGGGGGTTATAGACGAGTATATACTGTATGTTGTCACAGTTTGATTGCCCATTTTAAAGTGGCGACCACGTGGTCGCTTGTTGTCGCTGTGCAGCTGTGGCGCTCACGCATGCGCACATGCACACAAATGCCCGCTAAAAAAAAAAAATCGTTTTTGAAAAGTCCGGATTCTCGGGTGGTCCGGATTTCTGGCATCCGGATTTTTGGACTTTTACTGTACTCTATAACTTCTTTAGTGATTGTTACATACACTAACAGTCATCTCACCATATACACAGTTGGTAAAGGTAGAGGAATTATGTTCTCCCCATTACTGTGGCATACTGGTTTAGAAGAAGATATGTATATATAAAAAATGTAAGTGTAAATATGCAATAGCAATCAAAGATATTGTTATATGTGTTACATTTACTACTAAAAGGAAGATGAACTGTTACATGTTGAGTTTATGTCCATAACCAATACTGAGTTATTATAAGTTGCTGAATTATGGCAACAATCCTGCGAGCTGAAGTGAACATTAGTTTCTGCAAATGATTCATTCACTGCCCAGGGTGTGACAGGACGTAACCGCAGATGTTGTGACTACTCATCAATCAACATCCTGTCAACAAAATTCTTTCGTATGGTGTGAATAACCCCCAGTTACCAGCACCCCACCCTTGTGATGACACATCTCCGGTCCAAGAGATGGTCTCAGCATGGTGTGGTGGATGAACTAGTGTAACCAGGAGCAATAGTTTGCTGTACTCATGATTTTCGTGAACATTGACCCAGTCACCAGACCTTGGAATCAGCTGTCTCCTGTGAGTGACACACAAAAGTCTACAGGATTGCGGCAACAATTTCACATTGTCAAGAAATTCTAGAAAGGATTCTTCAATCAAGCCTACAAGGAATAGGTAGTATCTTTTTTTTTTTTTTTTTTTTTTTTTTTTTTTTTTTTTTTTTTACGGGGATTAGCCCACCCAGACACAGGTATACATTAAATATATACACACATTTACATGTTCGAGACATAACTCCACATCGGTAGGACATCGATAGGTTATTGTCATTGTTGTAAGCGCTTACTTATTTTAATTTATACTGATGTGAAATAATTCCCGGTATTTATTAGACATAGAAAATGTGGACATTTTCTTTTGGTCCCAGGGAGAATGTTCATAATTTTCAAACTACATATTTTAATGATGTCAAAGACACATCTTCTTAAAATAAAAATAAAATAGTTCTACAAAAGTATCACAGACTGTAAATTTTCAGCCATGCCGTGTTGAACCCTTCACAACTTGGTACCATTGCTCTCTGCAAAAGTTGTACATTGCTAAGAAGATGCGTTCTTAAACACGAAGTAGGCGAAGATTATTTCTGCCATGTTGCTTTTGATATTGGCAGTAATATTTGGGTTTGAAGTCATGTTTTTTTTCTGTTATTATAAGTCAGTGTCATCCAAGATGAAAATTGTTCATAACATTTTAACCCAAAAGGCATTAAAGCATAGAACCCCTGTAGTAGATAAAAACCCCTACAGTAGTAGAATCCCCAGCTTAGTGTCTACACCTATGTTTATAACATGGTTAGGGTTGTATAGGATGTACTCAGTGAGCTTATTTAGGCCTCAAGGAGCTTGGCTGGTGGTGACCGAGCGATGTAATGGCCCCTGTCTCATCAACAGAAGTGTTATATAAAAGGGTTATTTACATCTGATTTATATTCAGATTCACCCCCTGTAACTTTCCACTGGCTATGAGGTGACATGTTCAATGCATGTGATAAGGTGTGCCCACAGGAAGCTGTGTCATACTATGCTGAGTAAAGGCATAAGTAGCCAGCTCTCTGGCCACCTAAAGCAGGCAGTAGTTTGATATCCTTGACTAGAGGAAGACGTTATTTGAGAGCCGCAGTGGATGGCTCCATCTTCCCTCGAGGGGGAATGACATACCTATTCCATTCTCCCTCGATGGGTCACTACTCAAAGTCACTCACACCAACTAATATCGAATGGACGTTGATTCACGTTTACATACATAAACGCCGTCCCTTTCTCATCACACTCATAAAAAGTGGAACTTACTGTTGATCTACACTCAGGAATTATATAAACATAATACTTTTCTAATAAAACAAGAAACTTCAATAGGGTTTCGTTACTAAAGCCCAATATAATATATGTGAACCAACCTGGTTAATTGGGAATTAACCAACTGGTTCAGCCAGGGAAGGCTCGAAAAACTTCCCAACGCACGTTAACTGTTCTTAAGAGGCAACCTGGTACTAATCCTTATCTGTCAGTATGGGAATTGAAAAAAAAAAAACCTGTACTTTCTAGGTGATGTTTCTGTAAGGACCATTCACTGCTGTATCCATGACGAGCCTGCAGTTTCGCAGCCACCACGCAAGCAAGAAGCCACTCCTCACCCTTGTCCAGAGGCAGCGTAGGGTCGCTTTTGCTAAGGCTAACGCTCAGTGGGATACAACAAAGTGGAAGCATGTGCTGTGGAGTGAAGAGGCAACGTTTTCCTTTACGGGAGTGATTCGCTTGACCCCAAGTTCACTTTGAGCATAGTTAAACATCCCGAGTCACTAACGGTGTGGGGTTGTTTCTCGTACTTTGGAACTGGTGATCTTGTAGTGCTACATAGGAATGTGATGATGAACCCAATTTAACTAATTAGAGCTGCTTTGTGATTATTTGCCCGGGTCTATTGAAAAATGCCACGCGGATGTGTTTATGCAGGATAGTACCCCATGTTACAAAGCAAAATATGTAATACAATGGCTTGTTGACTATCAGTTAGACTTCATAAGTGATTGGCCAAGCAATTTGCCTGACCTTATCCTGTTAGAAAATAAGTGGAGCATTATCAAGCTTCGTCTACAAGGCAAGGACACAAATACCGCCCCCAAACTGGAGGCAGCCACTCGAGAGGAGTGGAATAATTAAGACCCAAAAATAATCCACAACTTGGCAGAGTCAGTTCCTTCAAGCCTGCAGGAGTGTATCAAGAGAAAAGGGAGGCCTATAGACTACCGGAAGTTTGTTGACTTCTCAGATTATTTTTTAATGATATTTCATCTTGTTGTTTATATCCGTCAGGACATAAACAACAAGATGTCGCAAGTCCAGAAAACTGTGAGGGCTAGGTCTCCAGTGCGATACAAATCTTTTTCTTTTTTTACAGGAATTAGCCCACCCGGGCACAGATCAAACGACCCACAACGGAGCCTGGGGGGCGAAGAGAAAAAAAAGAACGGAAAGAAATTGTAAATATAGAAAAAAAAGGTTATACTGTATTAATCTACACTCCGAAGATGCCGGAAAACCAGCTTTTTAAAGTGAGTCAGATTGTAAGAGCATGGAAACACAGAAGAAGGCAGAGCATTCCACAGTTTGGCTGTGTGAGGAAAGAAGGAGGTACTATTACAGGTTATTCTCGTGTGACCGACATCCACAGAGAAACGGTGGGCACCGCGGGCAAGACGTGTGTTACGAACCAATGGCCTTGCCGGCGGTACACAGGATGCCAAATCCACCGAACATTGCCCGTTAAAGTACCTGTAAAAGAGAGAGAGTGAAGCAACATTGCGGCGAAGAGAAAGGGAAGAGAGACTGTCGACTAAAGGAGGAGAGTTAATAAGACAAAATGCCTTTGATTCCACCCTATCTAATAGTTGGACAGAAGAAGAGCCACCCCAGATATGAGAGCAGTACTCCAAGTTAGGACGAATGAATCCCTTATATACTTGGAGCAACTGCTCAAGAGTGAAGTAGCTGTGGCATCTGTACAGCATTCCCAACATACGGGAGGCAGCTTTAGTTATACTAAGGATGTGTGATTTCCAGGATATATTGGAGGAAATGGTGAGGCCTAACATATTTATTTCAGATTTTGGGAGGATGATAGCGTCCTGAAATGTAATTGGTGGGAGATCGTCTAATTTACAAAGTGTAATTGGTAAATATTGAGTTTTATTACTATCGAGCTTAACCAAGTTTGTACCTCCCCATTCAGAGATGCTGCACAGATCCGCGTTGATAGAAGTAATGATACCAGTTCTAGAAACATATCTAGTTTGAGAGTTAGGAGGAAGGGAAAAATGTGAGGAAGAGTGAAGAGTAGAATCATCAGCGTAAGAATGGATAGAATTAGTTGTAGTGTGAAGTTAATCATCGATAAAAAGAAGGAAGAGAGTTGGTGAAAGAACAGAACCCTGTGGGACGCCACTACTGGTAGAGAAAGAGCGAGAAATCGATCCCTCGACAACAACTGCCATGGATCGGTTCTCAAGGAAGCTAGAAATGAGAAAACAAAGTGGGTGAGAGACACTAAAAGAGGGAAGTTTAGATAGCAAAGACTTGTGCCACACCCTGTCAAATGCTTTGGAGATGTCAAGAGCCACGACAAAAGTTTCCCCATAATCCCTAAGAGAGGATGACCAAAGATGGGTGCAATAGGAGAGCAGGTCACCAGTAGATCTCGCCTGGCGAAAGCCATACTGGTGATCCGACAAAAGAAAAAGGCGTTCAAGGTGACGGAGAAAATGGGAGTTCAAGATAGTTTCGAAAATCTTAGAGAGGGATAAAGTTAGGGCAATAGTTAGAGGGATTAGAATGGTCACCCTTCTTCGGGATGGGCTGAACCAAAACATGCTTCCAAGAAGAAGGAAAAGTTTGCGTTTTGAGGCAAAGGCGAAAGAGGCGAGCAAGCACAGGGGCCAGGGCTTCAGCACACTCCCTCAGAACACGAAGGGGTATTCCGTCCGGTCCATGCACTTTACTCACATCCAACCTGGATAACACATCGGCAACCCTGTGAGTGGAGATTATAGGAAAGTGCATACAGTAGGTTCAGTAGGAGGTGCAGGGGTAGGAGGGATAGAGTGGGAATCGTCTAAGGTGGAATTAGAGGAGAATAAGGTGCCAAAGAGGTTGGCTTTGTCAGGGAGAGAGTTGGCTATAGAGTTATTGGGACGAACGAGGGGAGGAAAAGAAGGCGTGCAGAAGTTGTTACAGATGTTTTTAGTTAAGGACCAGAAGGATTTACTAGAGGAAGAATTAGTCAAGACAGTGGTCTTTCTTTTAATAAAATTCCACTTGGCCCTACAAAGAATAGCCTTACAACGATTCCTAAATGTAATGAGTGAGGAGTGGGTAATAGGAGAAGGAGATAGTTTCATAGCTCGATATGCCCTATCTCTCACCCTGCAAGCAAGAGAGCAGGAGCGATCAAACCATGATTGTAATGTGAAAGTTTTGGTAGAAGAAGGGATAAATGCACTCATACCGCCCAGTATAACCCCAGCACTGCTGTCAGCACATACCGAGGCATCCCGAGTGGAAAAGCAACATTCATTCCAAGGAAAGTCAGTGAAGAATTCTCGAAAGGATTGCCAGCTTGCCCTCCAATAGTGCCATAGTTGACGTTTAGAGGGTTGTGGGGAAGGTCTACTAGAAGCAAAAGTAACATGTGATAAGCCAAGTAGCAGCCTTTTGTGTAAGGCACAAGGTTTCTTGGCACGATTGGGAAAAACTTCTGGCTCTGTTGAATTTTGTCACAATACTGTAGTGGTTCCATTGGGAAAGTTAAGGAAAATGCAACTCTCTCATCTGGGCTTAAAGTTGCTTCACAGACGCAGAAATATTGCTTCTTCTCTCCCTATTCAGATCAAGAATCATCTGTTATGGTGGACAAAATTGGACAATCTAATCGGTTCCTCTCCCTGGGTTCCGCCTCAAACAGGTTTGGTCGTTTGTACGGATTCGTCCGAAATAGGATGGAGATATCATTCCACAAAAGGGGAATTCAGTCAAGGGAAGAGGAGCAACTTCCTTTGGGACAAACACATCAATGTAAGAGAAATAGCAGTGGTCCTATTCTTTTTGTTGGCAAACCTAAATTTACAGAATATGACGATCCTCTTTGCCATGGACAACAAAACGGCAGCGTTTTGTCAGAATCATCAAGGCTCAACCAGGTCTTGGCCCCTCCTATAACTGTTAAAAAAAAAAAAAAAAAAAAAAATATATACAGTGATCCCTCGTTTAACGAACACCTCGGTTAACGAAATTTCGATTAATGAACTGCCTTCCATAAGGATCTTCAATTCGGTTAACGAACAAAAATTCGGTTAACGAATTTCTTACGAACCGACCTCAACATGTTTTCGCTTGCACTGACCGGGCAATCAGCTTTAGTATCAGTCCACCAATACATTAATCGGTTCTAGGGCTTAAATTCCTTACTATTTTAGTAAATATCAAGAAGTTTATACTAATCAATAATTATAAAAGTTCAATATTAAATTTTTTAGTCATTTTAACAATTATTGAAAATAATTGAAGGTAAAGTGACTAGTTTAATGTGCGGCATTCAGCCTCTTAGCACAGCAAACAGGCGTTAGTCTCTCTCTGTTTTCACTGGAGGTAACATCTTGCTTGAGACTCTCTTCAACTACACGCTTTTTTTCTGTGTTTCCAAGCAAATTATTGGTCATTTTGAAATATATTTTACATATTGACAATATATAATGCAGTGCAGTGTTGATTTAAAGAAAATAATCTTGAATTACACCAAGAGAGCTAAAATTTTATGGGTGAAATGGCGCCATGGGGTGACTTCTCTTCCACCCCAATGCCTTCTCTTCTTTCTTCTCCTCCACCCCCATTCTAAATCCCATCATCATCATCATCCAGGAGCCTTCTACATACACACCTCAAAGTAAGTGAACTTTTCTACCATTTTTGTTGAATTTAGGAAATTTTCGGTGAGCTGGAACCAATTACCCAAAAACCCATTGAAACAATGGTTTCGGTTAACGAATGACCTTCTGGAACGGATTGAGTTCATTAACCGAGGGGTCACTGTATACATCTCTGGAGAGGTCGATTTTTTTAGGAAATGCTCTACTCTTAGATTGGAACCTTTGGAATTCAATCTACCTGTTCCCACCTGTGAAAATATTGCCCAAAGTGGTTCACAAACTCAGATCCTTCTAAGGCAAGGTCTTCTTAATTGCACCATATTGGATCCTACAACCTTGGTGCCTGGATCTGTGGACTGGTGCCCACATCCACTACAATTGCAACTAGGATGTCTAGACCAGGTACTACATTCTCAGTTCGAGATGTCCTTGGCACTTCACGCTTGGAGATTCTCAAAAGGAGTTTAAATAGGTTGTTGGGTAATTCCAATATAGCTAACCAAGTATTAGCAGGTCATAGACCCAAAACTTCTATGCAATATGAGAAAGGTTGGAATCTTTTTCAACAATTTACCAAGTTAACAACTCCAGATTCATTGTCGGAAACAGCTGTTAGAATTTTTAAAATTTCTGTTCAGAGTTAAAGGCCTTCAAAGATAGACAATTGCATCTTATAAATCAGCACTGGTTGACCCTCTGGCATGGGGTTTTAATATTACTTTGAACCCAAGGATTTATCAAATGCTAAGATCGTCAATTTTTCATTCAAAGACCCCCTCAGCCTAAGAGAATCCCACCTTGGTCTCTGGAAAACGCTACTAAATTCTTATGAGGCCTAGTTACAACATAAATCTGAACAGGGATAAATTACTCCAGAAGGCAGCCTTCCTTCTAGCAATAGCAACAGGTATGAGAATCAGTGTACTGATTTCAATTTCCAATAATCCATCATTATTGGTATTTTCTGAGGAAGATGTAGCCCTTTTTCCTATGGAGATCCTAAGAAAAAATGAAAGGGGGGATTTTCAAGCTCAACCTATTAGGATAAAACACCTAAAGGATGAGACAAGTGTTCCTCATATATTGTGCCCAGTTAAAAATTTTCAGGAATGGTTAACCGGATTCTCTAATCGAGGCCCCTATTTTTTCTCATCCCGAGATGGTAAGAAATTGTCTCCTAGTCAAATGACAAAATATTTATCTCAGTTCGTGAATCAAGCAGACCCTGGTAGGAAATTTTTGGCACATGACACCAGGAAATATGCAGGGTCTGTGGCCTTTCTGCGGCATATGAGCCTCAGTCAGATCAAACAAGTGGGCTTTTGGAGACCTTCAAAAACTTTTAAAGACTGCTATCTTCATCTATCTCTGAAAGATGCTTCACATGTGGTGGTGCTGGGGTCCCCTCCCTCACCTCGTCAATCTCCACAACCAGGACCTTCTTCCTCATCAGAATAAAGTGAGTATCCTCTTTGAGATATGTAAATTAACATTTTACCTTCCGGTAAATGTTCCTATTATTGGAAAATATTCCAAACGGTTTATAATCATAATCTGGACCTAAGTCAGCGGAGCCTTGTATGCAACATCAGCTCCCTCTCCACCTCCTGCTCGGGTATTCAAGCTAGGCATCACATTCTGGATTGAACAAAAAGCCTTTTTTTCTAAAAACCAGTTTTTGTGATATAGTCCAGAATACGACGCCGATAACCCACCCATCTCCACCCCTCGAGAGTTGACTTTTGTTTACTGCTCGCTCTAAGGCAAGAGATGATGGTGGCAGTGCGTGTGATGGAGGGTGAGGGAGGGGGTTTTGAGAATTGCAATTAAATTATTAGATGTTTTAATTGCCTGTATGTTGGCCTGGCGAGTTATTGTTAGGCATTAACATACCTAGGTATAAGCTAGGCGTTACATTCTGGACTATATCACAAAAACTGGTTTTTAGAAAAAAACGGCTTATTTTATTCATTACTTGCTCTACCAAACACAAAGAAAGCGAGGCAGACGGGCGACCGATTGGTGAGTGTTGCCAAGTACTTTTTTATGAAAAATTATGCAAATAAAAGATTCTAAATGAATTATTTATAGCAAATAAGTATCAAGATCAGTAAATACATACATTATTGGCCACTTCAGACACAAAGGTGAGCTAAAAATAGCTGCTAAGTGCAGAGGGACCACTAGCGTCAGCTGTCAAACCAACACTGTCTCCTTATCTCTCCCCCTCTTCCCTCCCTCCCTCTGCGAGGCCAGAGAAGTTTCTCAAGGGTCATTACCTGTATATAGTTTTTCTTACTTATTTTTTATGGTTTTCTTATTTTAAAAAGTTAAACATAATTTTTGGAAAATTTGATTATTCTCGATTTACCCCCAGGTGGGAGGTACTGCCACCAGCACCCTTACCCGGGGCTTAAGGGTTAATAAATATATATAATACAGTACAGTATTCCCTTCAAATTCGCGAGGGTCAGGTTCTCAAAATGGCCGCGAATCGCCAAATCCGTGAATAACATTTGCTGACCATTTTTTTTTTCTTTTGGTGGGGGGGGGGGGGGGTTACATTTTTACTTGTGTACAATGAAATGTATATTCCATTTATGTGTTTTCCCTTATGACAATTATTTCTTTTACCTGTATTGTATATATGTGTGTAGGCACAAACACACACAAAACACATACGAATAAATAATAATGGGAAAATCCTCTCACAAATAATCATAAGCAAATGTAGTACAGGTTGTACCTCTCTAGTCCGGTATTCTGTGGTCCGGAACGATTTTAGTTTGTCCAATAGGTAGATAGGCGGCGGCTTTTTTTTTTTTTTTTTTTTTTTTTACATATTTGAATTATTATTATTATTACAGGATTATTAAATTTTTGCCCCTCAGGCCCCAATGTGGGTCAGTGACTTTTGCCCGGGTGGGCTAATCCCCTTAAAAAAAAAAAAAAAACGCGGGAAATTAAGGTTTGTTTACATCCGGCAGTTCGGCTGCTCTCTCTCTCTCTCTGCTTGTCTATACAGAGTACAACATTTAACCCTTCAATATATATGAGCAGTAAATAAGTGTTGCTTTCATTTTCTTATGTAGAGCAATGACGATATGTTTTCACATGTGCGCACTTGCATACGAGCAGTCTCTTTTTTTTTTACCATTAATGGTTAGCTACTTATATTGTTCCATTTATTAACATTAAATAACATTACAGGTACTTCAAACAACCATATTAATTTTTTTACATTAATTTTACTACAGCTAAACTCAGGGTCTTATTTTCTTCAGTTTTATATGTAGAACCAATCAGTCACTGGTTTTGTAAGCTTTAACATAAACAATGCCGGCAGCCGTCTCGTCTCCTCTAATATTCCACGTATTATTAATAAATTGTATTGTTAATTTTGCACACACAAACATTAATTCAATAAAAAGAAATTCAGAAACATTAATTAAAATATATATGAACAGTAAATAAGTGTTGCTTTCATATTCTTATGTAAAATAATGACGATATGTTTTCACGTGTGCGCATGTGTTCTTACGTACGCGATCTCTCTTTTTTCTTTACCATTATCGTTAGCTACTTCTATTGTTCCATTTATTTCCATTTATTAACATTATATAACATTACTTAAAACAACCATATTAATTTTACTACAGATACAGCCAAAGTCTTATTTTCTTCAGTTTTATATGTAGAACCAGTCAGTCACTGGTTTTGTAATCAACGAAAACAATGCTGTGTCATTTCCTCGTGTGTTTTAATATTCTATGTATTATTAATGAATTGCATTGCTCATTTTGCACACATAAACATTAATTCAATAAAAAAGACATTCAGTAATAAACAATAATGAATCTTTTGTACATAAGAGAAATGACGCTGTTTACACGATTATGCACGTCGTCTGCACGTTGGGGGCCGTTCAAACCCGTCGAAATTCAAATTTCCGCCGTCAAAATTTTTATTTATTTATTTTTTTGTGTGTTCCAATAAAATACGTTAAGAATTAAAAACTCGCGAAATTTGAGAAGCTACTATATGACATTTAACCCTTCAATATGTCTTCAAAGAGACCATGATGCAGAGAAAGTGGTGCTAGTGCTTCCAAGCATAAGCACAAGTCACTATCTATTCAGGAAAAGGGTGAATTGCCATGGTCCGGCACCGGCCAGGTCCCGAGGTTGCCGGACTAGAGAGGTACAACCTGTATTGAAAATTTTGAGTCTACCCTCAAGTCTACTCTGTGCTTTGTTATTAATAAATCATGGTGTAGACTTGAGGGTAGACTCAACATTTTTAATACTACATTTACTTATGATTATTTATAAGAGGATTTTCCCATTATTATTTATTCGTATGTGTTTTTTGTGTGTGTGTCTACACACACACACACACACACATATATATATATATATATATATACAACACAGGTAAAGAAAATTACCGTGTCTAAAACAAATGACACCCTGTCCTGGCCGAGTAAATGCCGGCAACTTTAAAACTACCTGCAGACATTCTTGGGGGTACATCCAGGGTGTCATCCACGTATAATAGAGGACCAAGAAATAAAAATCCACAAATTATCCAGGCATACTGTACTGCATATTGGTATGTATTTTTCTTATAATGAAGGCCTACAGGGTAGTTGGATACGCCATATGAATAAATTTTTAACACTTTGTCATATTTGATGGACAGCATATGCACATCAAATCAAATCATAGCCACAATCATTTTTAAGCATAATTGCGTCAACAGGCATGCACAACGCCTGCTGGCATGAAATATATTTCCCATATACGCATTTAATTATATGAAAACCATCATTATTTGGATTTTTCCTACACTGTTGCCTTCAATGTGATTTTTACCTTATGCATGAACTGATAATAATTAAAAAAATAAAATAAAAAAGGAAGATATACGAGTGGAACATAGAAGTTGTAAAACACTGTTCAGGTGTGTGGAATCAATCATCATGTAGACTGGGACCTTGGCTTGTCCAATGCTACAGGGTAAACTTAAAAACATACAAGTCAAAATCCTGAACTCTGATCTAGAAGAACTGAGAAATGCAGAGAGACCTGGAAACTATTCGTTGTTAAGAATCTCATGGCAATCACTAGCTGATGAATGGGATGTAGAGGTGAACCATAGCCAACAGGTCTGTCAAGCAGATGCTCTATATCATGGAAATTATCAAGGAAAACTTCCTTGCTGAACCCATATTGTCGTCTGAATTAACTGTCATAAAAATTTATAGGATTCTGTCATTCTACCATCAGTCTTCTCTTTACAAAATTTCCAATTTGACGAATTATGCGCTGTCAAAATTCATGCTGACTTGTTATCTTGAATGACAGATAGACCGCATAACCTGCCTCCAGGCTGGATTAAAGCGAGGATCGACATATCTAATCTCAAACCCGGTTTGAATCTTTGTGTTGGCTGAAGCCAGCATTCTGAATACCAATAATCTTCAATCTTCACTCGATCCTTGATTTAAACCTTCATGCGGTTTCAAACCACCGTTCTGAATTTGGGCCTATGAGTTTAACATATTTCAGTACATCATAATCATGAGCAAAATATTAGTATTTTTTTCCTGTTAAAGTAGAGAAAAAATTATTACACAAAGTAACTCATGGTGACAAAGCATATAAAAAGGTGAAAAGAAAGTAGAGAAAAATTCTATACAGGGTATTAATATTTTGAACCCATCACTTGAATATTAAGGCAATCTTCACTACCTGGTACTGAGAGTAAAGAGCCTTCAGTGTTGTCCAAGCTGCAAGGCGTTTAGTGAGGTAGGTGGCCATCCAGCGCACACGTCCTGACAATGGCGCCTGAGTCCCAGGCCGCTCTATCTGCTGCTGTGCCTGTAAAACAGCTTGCTTAGTACAACCTTTTCAACAAATAAAAAGTGAAGGGAGAGATCAGCAAAGACAGTAGTACCCCGATTTTACGCGGTCAATTGAACCCACAGGGTACCGCGGAAAGTGAAAACCGCGGAAAGTGAACAACAGAACATATGGGATTCATTCCAATAGAGACTGGCCCGACCCCCAAACTCCACTTTTTCCGACACAATAACTATGTTGTAGTAAAAATAACATCTAAATTTTATGATGGTATGCTCACACAATTAATATTTAAGAGAAATACAGTCGCCAGGTTAATGTCCATTCAAATAATGGACTCAAATCCCCCCCCCCCCCACCTCTTCCCAGCTCACTAGCTCCTACCTCTCTGAGAAATGATTGGGTGAAAACACTAGATTTTAACGTTTAGTAATAAATAATACCTCAGACTAAAGTTAGGATAATATAATTGACATTTCTGGATTCCTTGCAGGTCAGGGAATATTTTGAATGTAAACTTCATATATTTTGCACAAAAGATAAAATATTTACTTTGTGTAAACCAAATTATTACATTAGATCAAAAATTTGTATGTCTAATGCAAAATCCATGATGTTTATATTCAAAATGATCATCATATTGTAAGAATTCCAGCAATGTAAATTATATTCTGGCCGGGTAATTTGTATGAATTTTATGAGCAAAAACAAATATCTTCAGTTAATAAAAAAAAATAATATTCTTCACGACACTATCTGTCAATCAAAGTATCCCACCTTGCCTCCCCCCTCTTCCAACCACGCCAGATGGTCGGTCCGTCCCAACCCTCCCCCACACCCCCCACCAACCCTCCCTACAAGAGAAATATTGGGTGAAAAACTAGATTTTAACATTTAGTATTAAATAATACCTCAGATTAAAGTTAGGATAATATAATTGACATTGCTGGAATCCTTGTAAGACCAGGAATATTTTGAATATAAATGTCATATATTTTGCACAAAAGATAACATATTTACTCAGAGTAAACATTATTTCTAAAATTTGTATGTCTAATGCAAAATCTATGATGTTTATATTCAAAATGATCATCAAATTGTAAGAATTCCAGCAATGTAAATTATATTCTGGCTGGGTAATTTGTATGAATTTTATGAGCTAAAACAAATATGCAAGTAAATCACTGTAGGTGCGCGTGATCTAGGTATATGCTGATAACCACCAGGAAAGAAGAAAACACGAAGTTCCCAAGCGCTTTCATGTAATTCACATCTTCAGGGGTGAGTACTCACCCCTGAAGATGTGATTTACACGAAAGCGCTTGGGAACTTCGTGTTTTCTTCTTTCCTGGTGGTTATCGGCATATATATATATATATATATTTTATGAAAATCCACAATGAAAACGTGGATAAGATAAATCTTGATAAAATCACACGGGAAATTGGGTCGGTCCGGATTTTCGGATTTTCCGGATTCTCAGGCAGTACTTTTAAAATTAAAATTTAAGGAGGAATAAAGAAGAGATGAACAGGTACATTTTGATAGTTTATTCATTAGCAAATAAAGCATGCTTCATTTATCAAAACGAGCAGTTTTAAAGAAAAATAAAGTCAACACTAGACAAAAATGTAAACAAACTGTCTAATACCATGACGAGTCTTGAAATTCCTAAGCCATCCATCACTAAATGCGCACTCTGATTCAATGTTCATTTGCTCCTTAAAAGACTTTGCTTTGGCAATAAGCATCGGCCCAGAAATTGCCATACCTTCTGATCGTTTTAACAAATACCATTCGTGAACACTTTATCAAGATTTTCTAATTTGGGCCAATGTAAACTTTTTCTTTCAGCAATTTTAATGTAAGGCTCAGAAGAAGCTGTGAATTCTAGAATTTTATTCTTTGCCGTTTTTATATCATAAATTGTAGACTTTCCAATGTTGCATGTATCCATTAGAACAGCATTGCTCACATTACTTTCTAGTTTCTTAATTATTTTAAGTTTGTCACTCAATTTCAATGTGTTCTTCTTTTTCTTCACACAACGAAGTTTATCTACTTTAGGGACCATTATTATGGGCCTGTACTCTGTACATGGAAAGAGCAGGACTCAAAATTACATACGTTGTCACAGTTTGATTGCTTGTTTTAAAGTGGCGATCGTGTGGTCGTTTGTTGTCGCTGTGCAGCTGTGGCATTCACGCATGCACACATACACACAAAAGATTTATAGTGCCTCAAATTTTACATTTCAGTTCAAGCTAATTACAAAACTAATAAAATTAGCTACCTATAATTTACAATTAATTTTATTATTAGAATTATGTAAATTAATTTTTTAAAGCAACTCCATTCATTCAGTAACCCAGAAAAGCCTGCTAAATTTAAAAAGTTTGGGTTTTCGAAAAGTCCGGATTCTCGGGTGGTCCGGATTCCTGGCATCCGGAGTTTTGGATTTTTACTGTATATATATATATATATATATATATATATATATATATATATATATATATATATATATATATATATATATATACAGGTAGTCGTCGACTTACGACCTATGCGACTTACGTCTGTTCGACTTTACGACCGGCGGTACGACAGTTTTGGCCCCAGCCTCCTGGCGCTGCCGGGAGCTGGAGCCGCGCGCATCCCCGCGCTCAGTTACAAACACGCTCGCTGGTACAGCACACTTCCCTCCGTGTCTGTTTGCCTTGTGCCTTTCTTTTGTCTTGGAAATTTTTCTTGAACCACCACCCCCCCAAGATGTCTACCAAGAGGAAACTGTCTTCATCTACTCCTCAACCTGCCACTAAGGGATTATCAGAAGGTTTATCTCTACTGAATAAACTTCTTGCCCATTTTGAAGGAATGGACCCAAACATCGAACGATTTGCAAGGATTGAGCGGATGGCACGCAATTCGTTTCGTCCGTATCAAGAAATTTACGAGGCGAAGAAGAAACGAACAATTCAGACAAAGCTCACCATGTTCATGAAAAAAACAACTCCTCCGGCTACCCCAAAGGCTGCCCCAGCTGACGACATCGACGATCCACAGCCAAGTACCAGCGGCCAATAAGATGTTTTTTGTATGTGTTTGTATGTTTTGCAACTAAAATGTTTTATATGTTTTGCACCTGTATTTTTTTTTTTGTATGTTGTGTAAATAATAAACCAATTGTACTGTAGTATGCAGTGATTTACTTAAACCTGACGACCGTAACAATAATGAACAAAGAAAATGTTGATAAAATATGACTTAAAGATGATTATATTATCATTACACAGTATAATATACGTAAGGTAATTATAACATAGGCCGACTTACGACCAGATCAACTTACGACCGGGCAGCCGTAACCAATCTAGGTCGTAAGTCGACGACTACCTGTATATATATATATAAATATACAGTATACTGTATATATATATATATATATATATATATATATATATATATATATATATATATATATATATATATATATATATACAGTATTACCCCGCTTTACGGGGTTTTCTTTTATACGCATTTCCACGTTTACGCGGTACCCTGCCAGACCTGGAATGCTCACTTTACGCGGTGCGTGTACTCTTTTACGAGGAGGGCGGCGCGGGCAGGGTGCGCACAAGGTCGCCCAGTCATCAAAACATTAACGAGTTCTTCACCCGCCACCCACCACAGCCGGCCCAAGTCAGTGAGAGTGAGGATATGGACTTATATGGACGCTGAGGGGTTTGACAAAGAGGCCCTGCAAGCCTCTGTGGTGGATAGTGATACAATTGATACAAGTGATACAGGTGAGGGCCAATAATCTGCCCTCTGCCTCGGAACCAACCCCCCATCCCCGTGTGCCCAGCCATCTTTTCTACTAATGTAAGTGTTAAAAAACCTAATATTATTGATATTTCTCTTAATTATAAATTGTGTGTGCATACCATCATAAAATTAAGAAATTATTTTTACTACAACGTAGGTATTGTGTCTGAAAAAGTGGAGTTTGGGGGTCGGCCCGGTCAGTATTTCAATTAATCCCATATGTTATGTTGTTCACTTTACGCGTTTCTCGCTTTACGTGGGCCTCCGTGGGTTCAATTGACCGTGTAAAGCGAGGGTTCACTATATACATATATATATATATATACATATATACATATATATATATATATATATATATATATATATGTATATATGTATATATATATGTATGTATGTATATATATATATATATATATATATATATATATATATATATATATATATATATATATATATATATATATATATACATACATACATACATACATACATACATACATACATACATACCTTTCGTCTTTATTCAAGACATCTTCAGATGTCTTGAATAAAGTAGTTCAAAAACTCAGATCCTTCCAAGGAAAGGTCCTCTTAATTACACCATATTATATCCTACATCCGTGGTGTCTGGATCTGTTAGAATGGTGCTCGCATCCACTACAATTGCAACAAGGATGTCTAGACCAGGTACTGCACCCTCAGTTCGAGATATCCTTGACACTTCACGCTTGGAGTTTCTCAAAAGATGTTTAAATAGATTGTTGAATAATTCCAATATACTGTAGTTAACCAAGTGACAGCAGGTCATAGACTCCAAACTTCTATGCAATATGAGAAAGCTTGGAAACTTTTTCAACAATTTATCAGGTTAACGACTCTAATCACATTGCCAGAAAAAGTGGTGTTAGAATTTTTAGATTTTCTGTTCAGAGTTAAAGGCCTTCAAGGATCTACAGTTGTATCTTATAAATCAGCATTGGTTGACCTTCTGGCATGGGGTTTTAATATTACTTTGAACCCCAGAATTTATCAAATGCTCAGATCATCCTTTTTCATTAAAAGACCCCCTCGGCCTAAGAGAAACCCACCTTGGTCTCTAGATAATGTTACGTACTAAATTTCTTATGGGGCCTAATTACAATATAAATCTGAACTGGGACAGATTGCTCCAGAATGCAGCCTTCCTTCTAGCAATAGCAAAAGGTATGAGAATCAGTGAGCTGATTTCAATTTCCAATAAACCATCATTATTGGTATTTTCTGAGAAAGATGTCGCCCTTTTTCCTACGGACATTATAAGAAAAAATGAAAGGGAGGATTTTCAAGCTCAATCTATGAGGATGAAACTGCTAATGGATGAGACAAGGGTTCCTCATATATTGTGCCCAGTTAAGATTCTTCAAGAATGGTTAAGCAGATTCCCTAATTGAGGCCCCTATGTATTCTCATCACAGGATCGTAAGAAATTGTCTCCTAGTCAAATGACAATATATTTTTTCTTAGTTAGAGAGTCAAGCAGACCTTGGTGAAAAAATTTTGGCACATGACACCAGGAAATATGCAGGGTCTGTGGCCTTTCTGCGGCATATGAGCCTCAGTTAGATCAAAGATGTTGGCTTTTGGAAATCATCAAAAACCTTTCAAAACAGCTATCATCATCTATCTCTGAAAGATGCTTCACATGTGGTGGTACTGAGGTCCCCTCCCCCACCTAGTTACTCTCCACAACCAGGACCTTCTTCTTCCTCATGAGAATAAAGTGAGTATCCCAATTGGGATATGTAAATTAACATTTTACTTTCCAGGAAATGTTCCTAATATTGGAAAATATTCCAAAAAGTTTATAATTATAATCTTGACCTAAGCTAGCAAAACCTTATATGCAATGTCACCTCCCTTTCCACCTCCTGCTCAGGTAATCAAAGCTAGTCGTCACAATCTGGATAGAACAAAAAGCAGTTTAAAAAAAAAAAAAACCAGTTTTTGTCATACAGTATAGTCCAGAATGCAACGTCGACATGCCACCAATCTCGAGTTGACATTTGTTTACTGCTCACTCTAGGGCAAGAGATGACGGTAGCAATGCGTGTGATGGAGGGTGAGGGAGGGGGTTTTGAGAATTGCAATTAAATCCCAGGTAGCGACGTGTCCTCCTAATATTACGTATTTAGTAATTATTAGATGTTTTAATTGCCTGTATGTTGGCCTGGCTAGTTTTACAAAAAAAATATGGCTTTTCGTTTGTATACCAAAGTGCTGGAACATTATTTTTTCACAAAAGCAAAGTTCCATAAATCAAAGCACTCCTGTATATCAAAAAATCCTTAGTTAACAAAAAGAACAATGTACTGTATTTTTCAAAACCAACAAAAAAAAATTACTGCATCAGTTCTCTTTCTGACCTTGAAATCAGCTCTGATGCCCTTCACCTCAGCAGCAAAAGCAGAGAGGAGGTCAGGGAGACGAGAGATTAGCATCTGACGGAACTTTTCTCTACATGGCTCCTTTTGCAGCACACCAGCAACTGCTGTTACCAGTTCTGATGTCCTAAAAAGAATACCTTTGGTTATTCTATATACATCTACATTTTTATGAAATAAGGTGCAGCATAGCCTACCTGAAATTTTAATTTCTAAATGTAAAAGTAACCAGCTGATTTCATTCAGTGTATTTTATTTTCAAAAGTAAGCATAATTATAGTTATATTTCTATCCGACAGGTCAATTTAAATTAACATTTATACAGTATTAAGAATGTTAGCAGCTAGCATACAAATGAAGGCAAACACAGCAGTGATAGTGATGGTGATCATCATCATGAACATCAACTTTTTACAACCATTTTTTATGCTTGCACAGGTTAGCCGGAATTTCCAGATGCCATTGTGTCACACTTGCCATCAGGCACACCCAACAAAAACATTATTGTGCCGCTTGGGGTCCAATGGATCTGGGAATGAGGAAATACTTCAGCCACTCATGGTACCGGGTATATGTTTAGTTGGCACCCCTGACTATATGCTCCTAATATCTTTTATAGCATAAAAGTCTGTGATATACGACACTCTATTATAATAATGTATATCCAGCCTTTTATTGGAGTTAAAAATCAATGGTCAATTGCTCTGTAGTAAAGGTATCCCTCTAGATACAAATGGATTTGGTAAAAGAAAAAACATTCGTTCGGTGAATTTTCAAATTGGGTACAAACAAATTTTTTGTTTGTAATTCACTTTCAAAAGGCTGGCAAGCCTTTAAAGTGAGAGTTTTGTGGTGCTAAGAAGAAAAAGAGGCACCCATTTTAGATTTTCTATGTATTATTTACGCATTTTCAAATTATGACCAATTCGACTTACGACATGGATTTGGGTCCCTAACCCCATGTGTGTGTGTGTGTGTGCGCGTGTGCATATATATATATATATATGTGCAAGTAAATCACTGTAGGTGCGCGTGATCTAGGTATATGCTGATAACCACAAGGAAAGAAGAAAACACGAAGTTCCCAAGCGCTTTCGTGTATTTCACATCTTCAGGGGTGAGTACAGACTAGACTAGTCTGTACTCACCCCTGAAGATGTGAATTACACGAAAGCGCTTGGGAACTTTGTGTTTTCTTCTTTCCTTGTGGTTATCAGCATGTGTATAAAGACGAAAGCTAAGGTACTCCGTTGTTTCCATTTTCCCGTGTGATTTTATCAAGATTTATCTTATCCACGTTTTCATTGTGGATTTTCATAAAATATATATATATATATACATATATATACATATATATATATATATATATATATATATATATATATATATATATATATATATAAATAAATAAATATATATATATATATACTTCATTTTTTAGTCCATTTAACACGCGGACTTTGAACATATAATCAACGACCTCACCAGCAAGGAATCGAACCCTCGACCTACTGGGTGGCCCGTGGGAACGCTTACCGGCTAGCCCACAAGGACACTAAAAGCAGTTCTAGACTCTGTTATATTTCACACAAAGCCTGTTCATCGAGCTGATGGCGCCGTGAACCTCATTGGGAAACTGCCCGTGCCTCGTATGTGGTGTCAGTAGCATTTTACCGAATCCAGCTGGTATGAAACGCGAGGTACATATATATACTTCATTTTTTAGTCCATTTAACACGCGGACTTTGAACATATAATCAACGACCTCACCAGCAAGGAATCGAACCCTCGACCTACTGGGTGGCCCGAGGGAACGCTTACCGGCTAGCTTACCGTTGATTATATGTTCAAAGTCCGCGTGTTAAATGGACTAAAAAATGAAGTATATATATGTACCTCGCGTTTCATACCAGCTGGATTCGGTAAAATGCTACTGACACCACATACGAGGCACGGGCAGTTTCCCAATGAGGTTCACGGCGCCATCAGCTCGATGAACAGGCTTTGTGTGAAATATAACAGAGTCTAGAACTGCTTTTAGTGTCCTTGTGGGCTAGCCGGTAAGCGTTCCCTCGGGCCACCCAGTAGGTCGAGGGTTCGATTCCTTGCTGGTGAGGTCGTTGAAATATATATATATATATATATATATATATATATATATATATATATATATATATATATATATATATATATATATATATATATATATATATATATATATATATATATAACCCCGACTAACGCGGTTTCACTTAACGCGTTTTTTCACATACGCGGTGCCTCGCCAGAGCTGAACTTTCACTTAACATGGATTTTTTCCACATATACGCGGTGAGTGTCCGGCTCGAGACGCTATTTTTAGATTTGCCCCACCCGCCACCCTGCGTGACTGCCTGTTTTAGCTCATAAAATTCATACAAATTACCCGGCCAGAATATAATTTACATTGCTGGAATTCTTATAATTTGGTGATCATTTTGAATATAAACATCATATATTTTGCATTAGCCATACAAATTTTAGACAAAATGTTTTCTCTGAGTAGATATATTCTCTTTTGTGCAAAATATATGACATTTATATTAAAAATATTCCTGGTCTTACAAGGAATCCAGCAATGTCAATTATATTATCCTAACTTTAGTTTGAGGTATTATTTATTACTAAAGTTAAATATTCTGGTTTTCCCACACATCTCATTGGGACGGTTGGTGGGGGGTGGGGGGGAGGGAGGGACCGACCGACCATCTGTTACCCTGTGAAGAATATTTTTTTTTTTTTATTAACTGAAGATATTTGTTTTAGCTCATAAAATTCATACAAATTACCCGGTCAGAATATAATTTACATTGCTGGAATTCTTATAATTTGATGATCATTTTGAATATAAACATCATATATTTTGCATTAGACATACAAATTTTAGATAAAATGTTTTCTCCGAGTAGATATGTTCTCTTTTGTGCAAAATATATGACATTTATATTCAAAATATTCCTGGTCTTACAAGGAATCCAGCAATGTCAATTATATTGTCCTAACTTTAATCTGAGGTATTATTTAATACAAAATGTTAAAATTTAGTTTTTTCACCCAACATCTCTTGAAGGGAGGATTGGTGGGGGTGGGGGGGAGGGTTGGGACTGACCGCGCAGTTGGAAGAGGGGGGGAGGCAAGGTGGGGTACTTTGATTGACAGATAGTGTCATGAAGAATATTTTTTTTTTTATTAACTAAGATATTTGTTTTAGCTCATAAAATTCATACAAATTACCCGGCCAGAATATAATTTACATTGCTGGAATTCTTATAATTTGGTGATCATTTTGAATATAAACATCATATATTTTGCATTAGACATACAAATTTTAGATAAAATGTTTTCTCTGGGTAACTATGTTATCTTTTGTGCAAAATATATGACATTTATATTCAAAATATTCCTGGTCTTACAAGGAATCCAGCAATGTCAATTGTATTATCCTAACTTTAGTTTGAGGTATTATTTATTAAAATTTAGTGGTTTTCCCCCCAAAATTTCTCAGAGAGGGAAGAGCCAGCAGTGTAGTGTGAGAAGAGGGGGAGGGAGTCGAGTCCATTATTTGAATGGACATTAACTTGGCGACTGTATTTCTCTATTTCTCTTAAGTATTAATTGTGTGCATGTACCATCATAAAATTAAGATGTTATTTTTACTACAACATAGTTATGTGTCGTCAAAAAGTGGAGTTTGGGGGTCGGGCCGGTTTCTATTGGAATTAATCCCATATGTTCTGTTGTTCACTTAACACGGATTTCACTTAATGCGGGACCCTCTGGGTTCTATTGACCGCGTTAAGTGGGGTACAACTGTGTGTATATATATATATATATATATATATATATATATATATATAATATATATATATACATATATATATATATATATATATATATATATAATATATATATATATATATATATATATATATATATAGATATATATATATATATAATATATATATATATATATATATATATATATATCTATATATATATATATTTATTTAATATTTATTATGATATATATATAATATATATATATATATATCTATATATATATATATATATATATATTATATATATATATATATATATATATATATATATATATATATATATATATATATATATATATACACAGTGGGGTATGCTATAACGAACGGATCCTACTACGAATATTCGTATAACGAACGGTTTTACCTATAAAATTGAGAATGCTATAACGAACGCAACTCCTACAACGAACGCGGATGAATACGGGACTATTTCACCTGGCGCATGAATATTGTTGTACCGCGACCCACAACAAGAGCGTCAGGCGCCATCTTTGTCTCATTGTGCACCGATGTTAGTGTTGAAATTTCGTCTTTTGATGTGGAAATTCGCGTTATTTGTAAAACTATTTTGTTATACAAGTATACAATTGTAACAATGAGTCGTCCAAAGCGAGTGAGAAAGCTAATAACCCTTGAAACTAAGAAAGAAATTATAAAGAAACGTGAGAATGGAAGAAGCATTGCGAAACTTAGTGATGAATATGGGATGGCTAAATCGACTATATGTACGATTATGAAGAATAAAGGGGAGATAAAAACTGTGCAAGTGGCTAAGGGAATCTTTAGACTTAGCAAAGCAAAGTGTAATGTGATTGAAGAGATGGAAAATTTACTCTTAGTGTGGATAAAGGAGAAAGAAATGGCAGGTGGTAACATTAGTGAAACTATAATTTGTGAGAAGGCCAGACAATTGTTTGAGGACCTTAAAGCCAAGACTCCCAGTGGAAGTGATAGTGATGTGCCAGTGTTTAGGGGTACCGGCATGCTGAATAACACTAAGGTAAGATAAAGTACCGTATTTTTTACATTTTCCACAAAATTTTTTCAGTGTTAAGTGGTTGTATTTGGGGGCCTGGAACGGATTAATCCTATAACGAACGAATGCTATAACGAACGAGGTTCTGGAACCAATTACGTTCGTTATAGCATACCCCACTGTGTATATATATATATATTATATATATATATATATATATATATATATTATATATATACTTATATATATATATATTATATATATTATATATATATATATATATATACTTATACACCTCTTAAGTGGTTAAACTACATATCTACAACAAGCCCCTTTCCATCTCAAAGGTGAATGCAAGTGGAAGTGGTGGTGGTAAAAGGCCTTAATTCTGATTAGAACTTCCCAACTGCTTCAAAACATCATCCACTTCATACAACTCAGCATCAAGGGTGTAGACAAGTTACCTCATTTAAATTACCTACATGCTTTTGTAGTTAATGTTATGTTAATGTATTTCTTTTTCACATTAAATGAAAAATACATACATAGGAATACTGTATGTACTATAAATGTTCGTAAAATAACAGTAAATGGTTTCATTTTATGCCCCAGAAAATACAAAAGTTTGCAAAATCTGGGTTTTTTCACCCCATTAGTCCGTTTTACTGTGAATTTACTATACAGTGTACATTAATACACAGAAACAGATTCATCAAGAAGGTAATGTACATACATTCTGTCCTTAAAACTCTCTGTGATGGCACTGGAGACTGCCTGTTCCCACTTTTGCACCGCTAATTGGAAATCTTCCTTCTGCCTCACCCAGCGATCTTGGTTTCTTGTTGAAAAAATATTGAAGTCATAAGCAGTAAGGCATCGTAACACTTGTGATGTGATGGCTTTCAGCTGGTCAGGATCCTGCACACGGATCAGAGCTGACCATTCTCCAGAAAACCCAACCTGGGCCTCCAATAATACCTGCAATGTGCACAACATAAAACTTTAATAAAATATATACAGTTCTATAAATAAATTTCAATGATCTATGCAGTACAGTACTGACAAACTAAGGAAAAAAATGAATACAAAAAGTGCTATTCATTCAACCAATTTGTTTTATTCATGTGAAAAGAAACAAGTTTCCTTCTACAGATATTTTTTGTTAGGTAGCTGGTTAACCCAGATCACTGTTTTTTTTTACTCTTACTACAGTAAAAGTCCAAAAATCCGGATGCCAGAAATCCGGACCACCCGAGAATCTGGACTTTTCGAAAACTCAATTTTTATTTTATTTTTTTTTAAGCTGGCTTTTATGTGTATGTGCGCATGAGTGAGCGCCACAGCTGCACAGCAACAACAAGCAACCACACGCGGTCGCCACTTTAAAACGAGCAATCAAACTGTGACAACATATGTAACTTTGAGTCCTACTCTTTCCATTTACAGAGTACTGCACAAGCCCATAATAATGGCTCCTAAAGTAGATAAACTTCGTTGTGAAGAGAAAGAAGACCACGTTGAAATTGAGTGACAAACTTGAAATAATTAAGAAACTAGAACGTGGTGTGAACAATACTGTTCTAAGGGAAACATACGACATTGGAAAGTCTACAATTTATGATATAAAAAAGGCAAAGAATAAGATTCTAGAATTCACAGTTTTTTCTTTAAAACTGCTCGTTTTGATAAATGAAGCATGCAATATTTGCTAATGAATAAACTATCAAAATGTACCTGTTCATCTCTTCTTTATTCCTCCTTAAATTTTAATTTTAAAAGTACTGCCTGAGAATCCGGAAAATCCGAAAATCCAGACCGACCTAATCCCCAAGCAGTCCGGATTTTTGGACTTCTACTGTACTTTGAAATTTAAAATAAAAATAACGTGAAAAAACATTTTCATAATGCCAATGAAACTATAACTAACCTTCATAATATCACCAAGATCATTACACACAGAAAGAAGGCTGGCAATGGTACTAAGAACTTTCTTAGGATCAAAATCCTGTCTACCATCCCTCTGGCGTTTAGCTGTGGGAATATAAGAAATGAAGGGCAAAATATATACATAAAAAACAAAGATATACCGGTCATAAAAAGAAATTAAAATAACATAGGTGACTGGCTACATTAAGCTGCATTAGAGATATACATCCCTGGAGTATGAAATACTTTACACACATCAGCCAGCTAAATAGAGGCACAAATATACTTGCTATGGGCAGTTTAGAAAAAATAATTTATAAATAAAAATGAAACTAAAGTTTGAAACGCTCACACCAACACTTCAAAAATTTTAAGGGGAAATTTTCTGTTTTTATCTTACATGCAACAAAGAAATTAACTTTAGGATGAAATAGATACCCATTACAAAAGCTGAGATATGTTCTTCCAAAAAATATACTTTCCCAAAACACCTTGAAATGCTACACATTCTTTTTAATGAAAACTTTGGTGTGCACAAAGATTATAAGCCAATAATAAACATACAGTATTGTAGTAAAGTAATCGTTTATTACAGTACCTGTACTTTGTTAGGGTTAGGGATATGAACCAGCAGACCACTACAGGAAGTGAAAAAAATTTTATGGAGCTGTGTCAGCAGTCCTCTTTTTGTTAAATCCAGAGAGCGGCATCTAGCTCTATACCTAGGTATGCCAATGCCTAGCAATAACTCGCCAGGCCAACATACAGGCAATTAAAACATCTAATAATTACTTAATATGTAATATTAGGAGGACACGTCGCTACCCGGCATTTAATTTCAATTTTCAAAACCCCCTCCCACACCCTCCACCACATGCATTGCTACCGTCATCTTCTTGCCTGGCAAATCAGCTGTAAATACACGCAAAGAAGGCTCCGCTAATTTGTGTTGTAATAGCTGAAATAATAAGTGCCACGAGGATTTTGTATACAGTACAGTACAGTTGTACCCCGCTTAACGCGGTTTCACTAAACGAGATTTCTCATATACGCGGTGCCTCGCCAGAACCGAACTTTCACTAAACGCGGTTCTTCTACTCATAGACACGGTGAAGTATAATATTTTTTTTTTTTATTTGGCTCATAAAATTCATACAAATTACCAGGTCAGAATATAATTTACATTGCTGGAATTCTTACAATATGATGATCATTTTGAATATAAACATCATAGATTTTGCATTAGACATACAAATTTTAGATATAATGTTTACTCTGAGCAAATATGTTATCTTTTGTGCAAAATATATGACATTTATATTCAAAATATTCCTGGTCTTACAAGGAATCCAGCAATGTCAATTATATTATCCTAACTTTAGTTTGAGGTATTATTTATTACTTTTCCTTAAAATCTAGTGTTTTCCCCCAAACATTTCTCAGAGAGGGAAGAGCCAGCGAGTGTAGTGTGAGAAGAGGGGGAGGGAGTTGAGTCCATTATTTGAATGGACATTAACTTGGCGACTGTATTTCTCTATTTCTCTTAAATATTAATTGTGTGTGTGTGTACCATCATAAAATTAAGATGTTATTTTTACTAGAACATAGGTATTGTGTCGGGAAAAAGTGGAGTTTGGGGGTCGGCCCGGTCTCTATTTCAATTAATCCCATATGTTATGTTGTTCACTTTACACGTTTCTCGCTTTAGCAGGCCTCCGTGGGTTCAATTGACCACATAAAGTGAGGGTTCACTGTATTTATATTCCTCATCAATGAATTCCGGGCTGCAAATTCTCAAAGCACGTAAAAACATTGATGAAAATACGGACTGTTTGACTCTATTATGGTGGGCAGAATAATAATGAATGTATGAACACACATTAGTAGGTTTCCTATAAATACTGAACTTAAAGGTGTTACCTATTCTGTGGATCAGACAGTCTAGGAATGGCAATTTACAGTCATGCTCTAATTCCACAGTGAATTTGATCGAGGGGGCTAAGTTATTAAATTGTGGCAGAAAAGCTTTTAGGTCCTCATTACTTGGCCAGAGACATAATATATCACCATATTTAAAGCAGACTGCTGAAGGTGGTAAAATATTACTTAATAATTTATTTTCAAAGAATTCCATATATAGGTTGCTTAATACTGGTGAGAGTGGATAACCCATTGCCATGCCAAATTTTTTAGCATAATATTCTCCATTGAATTTTTTTTTTTTTTTTTTTTTTTTTTTTTTTTTTGTATCTATGTCGGACTTCGTGATATAAGGGCGATTTAGGGAAATTTTAGGAGTGTTTCTGACTTCATGCATTTTTTGGCTTTACTTTGTATGTACTTTTCGTGAGCTGGAACCAATTACCCAATATCCCATTGAAATAATGGATTCGGTTAACGAACGACTCTGTAGAACAAATTGTGTTCGTTAACTGAGGGACCACTGTATTTAAGAAAAAAACATTTTAATTTTCCTCCTGTAGCCATAGTTTTCTTAAAATAATATATCCAGTACCAGGAAATGTGAGGAATAAATAAAAATAATACCACCAAAACATACTGTACAATATAAGCAAATTAGTAAATAAAAGCCAAATGAAAGTTTAACACATTCACCATTTGCATACACTCCGTTTCACCATAATAACGAGGATCAGCTGGGATGCCGATTTCCAAACAACACCCCCCTCACCCCTACACTCAACACCCTCCACTCCCTCACTCAGCCAGCTACCTCATGTATATATAAATGTATATTCCTCTTTACGTGTTTGCCCTAAGGACAATTATTTCTTTTAATTTTTTTCACAATATGTGTGTAGGATGGTGTGTGCATGTAACTGAGTAAAAATAAATGAATAAAGCTTCGTATATCTACCCAAAAAGACGGGTTGAAAAACAACCATAACACCTCACAGTAGCCTGGTGGTTGAAGTGATGAGTCTAACCTGGTTACAATGCCATGGTTAATCACTATTATATCAGTAAACACTAATAATAACAGTAAACCCAGTGAAATATGGCGGGGATGGAGGAGAGTTATAACTGCATATGACACTAACTAGCGGCCACTCACTCGCACCCAGGCTCTTGTTGCCAAGCGTATGATCGAAATAGGTATGGGAGAAATACTTAAGTATCTTGTAGTCTAATTTGAAAATGGTGATGGGCACAGTGATAAAAAAGTTATATAAACTGTGCATTTACCTACAAGAACATAATAAGAAACATTGTACTGTAATCATTACTAGAGTGAATGAAATAATATTCCCAAAATCAACAATTGTTAGCTCTCGGGCACCTGTGTCCCACACACTGACACCTCAGTCCCTCGAAATTTTGGCTCAAGGTGGACATATCTGAGGGCAATTTTTTTTTCTTAATTTTTAATAATTTTTTGGCAAATTATTTTGTCCAGCTTAACCGATACCCAACTTAATGGGGTCTGCCTTGATGAGGTTTTACTGTTTGAACACACCTGGTAAGATCTCACAGGTAGAAGCATCATGGAGGGTGCCAGGGCCAGTGGGCCTCCTGCAGCTTTTAGACTTGGGCTTTTATTAGGACCCAGACCCACTTTTTTTATATCTGATGAAGCCGTAATGTAGCAATTAATGATCTAGGAGGGGTTCTCAACCGGGGGGGAATTTCCCCCCCCCCTCCGATTTTCAGGGGGGGGGGGAAAACTGATACTAATATGGAAAAAATAAAGGATTTTCAGTATTATATGCATATTATTTGGAATGCACTTTTTGAGGCAGACAATCTTGGAAAAGAGGGGGAATGACATTCTGACATATGGTGAAAGGGGTTTATGGGGAAAACAAGGCTGAGAACCACTGATCTAGAGGATGGTCCAGGGACAGGTGCAGGTTTATCAATGGGATTATCAGGCCAGCTAATGTAGTTAGTGTCATTCATAAGTAGAAATAAAATAACTTCACTCCCCAACCCACCACAGAGCCCAGCAAAGGAGGGGTCCATGCCAGAGATAAGACCCTGGTGACCACAGGGGAAGCGGGGAAGTATACAAGGGTAACCACCAGGTGGCCAAGATGGCAGCTCCTGGACTATAGGAGTGACAGGCCCACTGATGCCTGCTTGACCCTAGCTACACTGTGACCAGCCGAGTGACTTGATCAGGCCCAACCAAGCCGCCCATCTAGCTGGAATATAGGACCAAAGAAGTATGTTGTAAACCTCAGGGTGCAGAGTGTGGCATCGCTCAACCTTCAGGTCTCCCATTTCCCAGCATTATGGGATGCCTCAGTGGTCTGGGCTGGGGATGATGCTGCCGGTCTGCTTTCCAAACCGGCAGCAGGATCGGAGCCATTTTGTCTGGACCCATCCCCAGTGAACCACCCAGTTTGCAAAACCCTTCACCTCCCTCCAAGGAGGGAAGGAAGGGGGGCCAACCCATCTCTGGTATGGCTCACTGGATCATCGGGACTCGCAAGCCCCACCACCGCAGCAAGGCGGCTGCCAATTGGGGTGGGGGAGGATCCTGAGCTTTCAAAGGAGTATTACTGTAAATACTGAAATACATACATTATACCCTTAATTACATTAATTTTTCTATGGAACACATCCCCGGCATATAATGAAGACCACTAATAATATACAATGCAACTAAAAACTAAATTTTTGGACAAAGTTATATGTCAATAAGAGAAGACATATGGTAAGACAGAGAGGAATTGAAAAATGTATGTAAAATTTACAGGAAGTAGAGCATAAAAAAAATAACCTCAATTGTAGGAGGTCCAATAATAGTGTGGAGAGTTATCTTGCCTTTAATAATGAGATGTTCTTACAGACAGAGTAGCTTCTAATCACCCCAAGCGCTCGACTCTCACCACTCAGTCACGCACATGCTGAGTCAAGCTGTTTCCGCCTCACACGCTGCCGAGACTTAGCCCAGAGTGTCATACCGCATCTGCCTCAGTCATGCCTACATACAAACCCTACACCCCCCACGAGATTTTGAGAACTGAATTTAACATTTTGTTATAAGATCTCAAACCAACAAGAACCTATAGCGAGCAAGTTGTGACACAAAAAAACAAAAACAAAACAAAAACAAAGCTGTCCTAAAATACAACACAGTACAGTACATAAATATACAAATGCCTGTGAAATAAAATAAGTCGGAATTCATTTTCCATAGCAGAGACACCACAAACATAGTCTTGCAGGTGTGATGGGCGTTGTCTCGCAAGGCGGGGGTGCTGGCCATTGGGGGATGCCCCCATTTGGGTGCGAGGGCGTGGTTGATGCCACAGGGTCGCCTGGTGAGTTTTCTCCTTGCACCACATACGATATTGGTGCGGGTAAGGCGCTATGGCAGAAGTGACGGTGACTTCGCAGGGACGGGCGGCCACTGCCACCCAACTTCTCTATGGTTTCACTTCCACCACCACGCCCAACTTATCCCATGCATTCGACATGGGGTCCTGCACCCTGACAGGTGTGCCCATGCACAGATGGGGAAGCGTCGCAACATCACATGTGGGGCCACCTTGCATGCGAGCCTGGCCCTCTGCCATGGCGCGCTCCCTGTACCGTAGGGTGGTCCTCCATAGCCTGTCCACCAAGTAATGTTGCCTGGTCGCCAGCACGCCATCTCTCAGTTGTCTGCCCGCTGCCAGCTGCACAGGTGACTTATCCCTCTCCCTCAGGGGTGTTGAGGAACCGGAGCAGCGCCGAGTTGCCTTACTGTTGGGCAAGCTGCAGCCAGCACCCGTGTTGCCCCTCAACACCTGCATGGCCGCTTTCACTGCTGCCTCAGCGCAGCTGTTGGACTGGGGGAAGTGGGCGGAGGAGATGCGCACTGTGATTCCCCACTCCCTGTAGAATGCTGCCATCTCTCCACTGTCCAGGTTGGTACTGGTGTCTGGTGCAATCTCCTTGAGTGCACCCCATCTCCTGAAGAAGGTGAGCAGCCTGGCGATGACTGCGCTCGAGGTGGCACTTCCGGGAAGGTGCGCCACTTCCAGCCACCCTGTTAACCTGTCTGCGTAGGCCAGGTAAGTGCGCCCATCCAACTGAAACAGGTCCATGATGGCCTGTTGGAATGGGAACTCAGGAGGTGGCATGAGGACTATCGGCTCCGGAGGATGCGAGGGAACGTCTCGCATGTGAGACAGGATGCTTGGCAGTACTTCACATCCGCCTCCATCCCAGGCCAGTACACTGTCTGCCTGGCCCGGCGCAGCATCGAGTCTAGCCCCTGGTGTCCTGCGTGTAGGTGGGCCGCCACTCGGTGCCTCAGTGCCTCCGGGATGACCGGCCTGACATGGCTATTATCAAAAGTGTATGTGACAAGGTCCTCCATGACAGCTAGCCTGTCCCTCACTTGTTAGTATGACCGTAGACACTATCTCCCGCGCTCTGCTCTCAGGCCAATCCCCAGCCCTGACAAGGCACAGCAGCTGCTGGTAGGCCTCGTACCCATCCACAGCTTCCTTAACAATGTCATGGTCCATCGCGATCTCCCTGTCACCGAGCGTCGCGACCGTAGCGGCCACCATAGCATCAGCCAACACCTCCTCACCGGCCAGGTCCTCCTGGTCTGGTGACACTGTGAGCGTGGGGTAGCGCAAGTGTGTGTGCCCCACTGTTACGTTTCCCGGGGACGTATTCGATGGTGAAGCGATGTTGTAGTGTCTTCTCTTTCAGTTGGAACAGCCGGAGGTTAAGACCATCTTTAAGTGCCCTGTCTCCAAACAGTTTCACCAGCGGTTTGTGGTCCGTCACCAGCAAGAGATTTGGGCACCCCAGCAGGAAGAGGCAGGCTTTTTGCAGGCACCACACCACTGCCAGAGCCTCACCCTCCACCACCGCATAACCTGCCTCGGCGTCACTCAGCCTGTGGCTGCCGCACAGAGCAAAACACCACCCATCACTACAGCAGTAGGATTCTTGGCTTCTTCAAATTTACTCAAGGCGTTCATCCCAATACACCCTTTTGGACTTTGGCCTCTTCAGGGGGTGAGGCGACTGCTCTCAACGTCCAGCCTCACCTGGTGGAATCCCCAGAAGGCATCCGCCACCGACTTGTAGCTGTGCTGAGGGACTCCTGATGCCACGTCAAAGGGCACCTGTGTGTGTGGTGCATCTCTCTACGGCACCACCTGTTCAGCTGTTGGTTGTCCACCGTATGCCTCGGCTGGCCGTTTCTCTTGGTCACCAAGCCCATGCAGGCGCACCAGTCCACCGCATTGCCCATTGGCACCACGGTGATCACACCCCTCTTCACATCCTCGTCGAGTTGGCACTTGACTTCCAACTCCCATTGCTTCACGGCCAGCGCAGGTGTGTGTGTGGTGCAGTGGGCTGTCCATCATGGGCAGAGGGGAGCAGGTGGTGTTAAATACGGTGTTCGAGAAGTGTCGACACAACCACTCCTCCAAACGTGGCACATTTTCCTCAACTAGCTGGAGGGGTATGCTGGGGGGTCTGGGTGGTACCGATGTGCCCTGGGAGGCTGCGGGGACCACCTCGCTGCCAGTGGCCACAACTAGTTCAGGCAACAGGTAGGAGTCAAGGACCAGGCCCAGCCCCCTGCAAACTGCCAGGGGGAGGAACAACCTCTTCGCTGAATTCACAATCCGAGCCTCCTCCTCAATTGATTTGCCATGTTCCTTGATCCGGAACCAACAGCTACCCAGGCACTTTACCGGCAAGTTGTTGATGCCCCTGATGTCGTTACCCGGAATATTCAGTCTCGAAACTCGTACCCATAGTGCCCTCAGGAGCAAAGGTCCAACCACCGTCACTTGTGTACCCGTGTCTGCCACCACCTCAAAGATGTGTGACATCCCGCCAGATAACATCGATACCGCAACTCGCAGGGACGGCAGGGGTGCCACACCAGCCGAAGCCACTGTCACGGTGCCCAACATGGTGGCATAGCCTCCCTTGCTGGGCCCTTTGCGCTTGTCTTTACAACAGCTAACCAGGTTGCCCACCTTGCCACATCCCCTGCATGCCAAATTCTTTGTGGGACAAATCTCTCTCTTGCTGTGTCTCCATCTACAAAACCAGCAGCTGTAGACGGGCTTGCGTGGGGATGTGTCGTGCGATTTGTGCGACCTTTGGTTCACATCACCACACACGTCCAGCAAGGAAGACTCGTCACCCTCGTCCATTTCACAGCTGATAGAGTTGCCACATGCCGCCACTGAGTGGAACTCGTGTACATCAGCATCTCACTTCGCGCTCTCGTATTTAAGGCACTTGTTGTATAACACATTCACATTCAAGTACCTCTCCCAGTTTTGGTAGAGGTCCCTTCTGAGGACACTGTCAACTAGGGCCGCCATGACCTTTCTCACCAACATGTATTCTGAGATATCACATTCACATTGCGCACTATAAAAATACTGTGCGATGGACTCACCGGGTGCTTGTCTGGACTTTAAGAACTGCTGCCACTGTCATAGTCACAATAGCATAGCTAGTCTGTCTAACATCTAATAATCCACATTATGCTCCATGCCCACAAAACATGTGTGAAACTGGTGAGCTACCCCTAGAGAGAGATGTGTTTTCCCTTGCTTAGGTGCCGCCCATTTTCTGTGGCATCCTGTAGCCAGCCTCCCTACAAAGTAAATTTAAATTTAAGAGATAAAGCGTAGGAGTAGCCGTAAGACAGATACACCTACAGTGAGATAAAGCATTCAAGTGTCATATAGCTCTAGGCATGTAGTACATAGGGTTAAGATAATATATTTTGAGGACACCTACAACAGTGGTAAGGAGTTTATTGTCTCTTGTGAGTTTAGGCACTAGTAGTTCAAGGCTGAAGTTACTTCTCTTTCATCTATGAACATCAGAGAATCTGATGTTCATGGTGAAATAGTTATTAGGCTGTTATTTACGAAAATAATTAATTATTCTGAAAGGCAAGGAAATGTCATGCCACTTACCTTTGAGGATCTAACAGATGTAACCGAATATTCCTTGTCCGACGCCCCGCTCACAATGTATTGCCATCCTGAACTTCAAATCAATTTAATTCTTGTCTGTGAAAGCTCAGTCAGAGCATGGTTTGAAAAGTTGATCTTAGGAAATTAAAATAAGTTCATAGTCTCATTTTCACACGTCAAAGTGTATAGTATTGGAGTTAGTTGATATTATCTACGTGAGTGGAACTCAGGGGTGAGCATGGAATGGGGGAAGTGACATGCTCGACCTCAGTCTAGCGTATGAAGCCACTCCGTCCACAGACTCCTGTAGGCCAAGGATCTTGTGGCCTGGGACGACCTCCACACTAGTTTGGGAGATGGATGAAAGCCAGTAAACTCGGGTAACTTCGTGAACACGGGCGTGGGGAACTAACCATCTACCCTGAGGCCCAGTCAACCTGACCAAACGCACGCTAGACTGTGTTCACTGTCCGTCCTGGCACTCTCACATGACAGCAAACCCGGCCAGCGCCCAGCACTGTTTGTACGAGTCCACCACTCAGTGGAACTATATTTTGGCAGGGTTATTCATCCGAGTAGCCCTGTAGGTAACTGCCAACGTTGTATGAGTGTTTGGAGCCCACCAATTTGCTTCTTGGCAAATGTATCACAGTGGCATACAGAAGCTACTAATCCTGTGTTTTTAATGTATTAGTTTTGGTGCTGTTACGGAGTCCCGTACGATTGAGAACTACAGTTCTAAGGTAACTGGTATTTATGGTGCTCAAAGGTGCTATATGTAAGAGTATAATGTTGTGTGTTCTTGTAAATGTACACCCAGGAATGGTGTAAGTGGAGAATGTACCTAAGTTACATTCTTAAAATATAACTTCATTTTAATAAACCATTTTATTTACATGTTAGAAGTATCATTTTCCTGCAGTATTTACCTCCATTCTTTTCCATAATTTGATACCAGAATTACAGTAAACCACATGTCCTAGCCCTCGCCCATCTGGCCTCACTAAACTTGGCATCCACAATTCGCTGCAGGTACTCCGAGCACAACAGATGCACGCAGCGCACGACCTCGCTATCTGACCACCTGTTCAATTTTATCCACGTGGTGACAGATCTTTTCCACAATCTGAACGAAATACTAGTCAGACCTACTACACACTTGGCCGGGGCAGCCGAAGCGGGCATCTTGATGCTTGTACCATGCCCCGCAGCCTCAGACATAGCTCTGAACAATCTCACCAGCATGGAATGGTTGGGCATTGCAGCTTGAGCTGGCACCTGCTGTGCTGAAGATGCCTGTGGGTTGGGCAACACAGGCCCTTGCTGCACCTCGCTCGCCGGAAGGATCTGAGTCTCCCACAGGTATGGCAAGGACGTCCACAGCACGGGCTGCGGCTGCGACAGGGGTGGAGTGAGGCTAAGAGCAGCCTCTGCATCAGCCAGGATGCTAACAACCTTGCTGAATGCTGGTAGGCGAGAATGAGATGCTGCATCCACGTCGCGACATTACTGGCACGCATAGGTCTGTAACAAGTTCACTACACCATGTAGGAGGCCCAATAATAGTGTGGAGAGTTATCTTGCCTTTAATAACGAGATGTCCTTACAGACAGCGTAGCTTCTAATCACCCCAAGCGCTCGACACTCAAATCATGCACATGCGGAGTAACGCCGTTCCCGCTTCACACTCTGCCGGGACTTAGCCCAGACTGCTTCAGTCACGCCTACATACAAACCCTACACCTATACAAAAAGATATTGTACAGTATAGTATAATTCCAGTAAATCTTTTCATATGTGAAAATATCTATCTTTTTTATCATCATCATCACTGAAACTAAAGAAAAGCAGATAAACTTACTCTGGTATTCACATAAGTGAGACACCTAACTCTAGTGACATCTACACAAAATACTGTACAGAAAGATTTTTCATACCTGACACAAAAACTGACTTTGCACATTGAGCAACAGCAGTTTCCCACTCGGCCACAACCTGAAGAGCTTCTGTTACCCGTGTATGGGAGTCCTGCACAAAGAAACAATAATAATACTGAATTAAAAAGCAATGTTTATGGGGCAAAAGCTAGGGGTTTTAAACACCCATATAAGGCCAAAAGGTTTGATGGTATTTTTTAAATGTAAATTACATGAGTAAGTCAAAATACCATTTCTTACTTAAATACAACTGGGCCAAAAACCTGTGGCAAAGGGTAAAATAATGTACTGCGCGGTGGCGACTTTTTTACACACATAGAAATAACCTCACCGTAATTGCAATTTACTTTTATCCTCTTCACAACTGATCGACTAGTTAGCCGCTTGGGCGGTCGGTCACATCTCTGATACGCACTGGTTCGCTTTTATCCTCTTCACCGCTGATTGGCTCTTTAACCGCTTGGGCGATCGGTCACATCTCTGTTACACACTGTTGGCAAGTTCTGGGCATGCACCAGCTCCTGAATATACCCGAACCTGCTCCAGTGTTGATCAAGTCTGGTCTTGAAAGAGCTCACACTCGGTGCCGTCACAACACCCTCTGGCAGATTGTTCCAAGAGTTCAAAACTCTCACTCCGAAAAAATTCACCCTCACAGTTTTCTGGACCTGCGGCTTCTTCAATCTTGAGCTGTGACCCCTTGTGGGGCAAGCGTCCGCCAGCTCCTAATAAGGACACTCGACTGAGTAGTGCCCCTTGAGATACTTATACACCTCAATTAGGTCACCCAATGCCCATCCGTAGTATAAGCTAGGCAAGGTCAGGCGCTCCAATCTCTCAGGGTAGCTGAGGTGCAGGCATCAGTCTGGTGGCCCTCCTTTGAACATTTTCAACCAACTGACAGTCCCTAGCATATCTTGGGGACCAGACGGGGTGACAGTACTCCAGATGGGGAAGCACTTCACTCTTGAAGATCGTTACAAGGGACGGACCGTCTAGATATCTAAATGACCTTCTTATAAGACCCAATACAAGCATCCACCGCATTACGGAAGCCCGGGTTACGGAATTTCGCTCTTACGGAATTTGTAAATTATGACCAATAATTTCGCGTTACGGCCCGTAAATCTGCCCTTACGGAAATTGGGGTAAATTTTAACAAACACAAGGCCTCACACATGCCATTCAGACTGACAGACTTGACAAGTTTTACCAACCATAAAGACAGTTGAAGCTTTAAACATCACTCGCAATGGATCTTGAATATTCCAACTGTAATCAGACATACCTAAGTTGCCTCAACAATTGCAACCCCAGTTGCAATATCAAATTGTGTGTCACCACTTAAAAATAATACAGTAGTCCCTGGTGCACTCTTAAGATTAAGAGAAAACGGACGACTCAGGAGGCCTTGAAGTGAGAGAAAACGGACTCCTATGACGGGGCACTCAAATAAACATACACATAGCTGTATAATGCAATATTAACCCCTAACCTGGTGTTTTTAGAAGGTATATCATAAATTATTTAATGTACTGTATTATATGTGTTTATAAATGTTTATTTTCATTAATAAAAGTGCTTGAATTACTTTTTTGGGGCCGAAAAAATTCCTTAGGAACGCATCTCCAGTTTTATAATGGAAGTCAATGGGAAAATAGGTTTCGCGTTACGGAATTTCGCGATACGGTCAATTTTCTGGAAACAGAAGCCTTCCGTAACGCGGGGGATGCCTGCAATTTATTTGCCTGATTTACCTTCTCGCAATGGCCCAAGAACTTCAGCTCATTGTTAACATACACACTTAGGTCCTTCTCACATTGTCTCAAATAGTGTAGTTTCTTCATCCCGTTGGGACATATGATACGCCTCCTTACCGTTGGTACACCCCAAGTGCATCCTCTTACACTTTGTGACATTGAATCTCAGCAGCCACTTCTTCGACCATTCTTGGAGCTCACAGAGATCCTTCTGCAGCTCTTCACAATCCGCATGGTTCTTGATTTCCCGAAATAACTTGGCGTCATCAGAAAATATTTGTATGGAGGAGTGTACAATGCAGGCATGTCATTTATGAAACAAACAAACAACAGCAGACCCAATACACTACCTTGTGGTACCCCACTTGTGACAGGTACAGATGATGATTTCATGCTATTAATCACCACAAACTGCTTGCGGTCATGTAGAAAGTCTTTTATCCACACTAGGACAATTCCCCGAATTCCGTACCCTTCCAGTTTGATTTTCAGCCTTTTGTAGGGTACACTGTCGAAAGCCTTGGCAAAATCTAGGTACCGTATATACAGCTACTCCTCGACTTAAGACATACTCGACCTACGACCACCCAGACATACATCCGCCCCAGTCGTACAAAAAAAAAAATTTAAATATGTATTTTCAAGTCCCAACGTTAGTGACTGCGCTGTGTACTGACAAAATTTTTGTTTGTAATTCCCTTTAAAATGGTTGGCAAGCGTAAAAGTGAGAGTTCTCGAGAGTTCTCGTGGTGCTGAGAAGAAAAAGAGACACACCCAGAAATTTATGTAAATCTACCCAAAGATAGCTGAAAAAATTTTACATTATTAAAATGAACTATGTACTAAAATGATCATCTCTTGTGCAAAATATATGATGATTATATTCAAATTAATAACTTTCTTATAAGAATTCCAGCAATGTAAATTATATTTACCCTGGTCACTTCTATGACATATAAAAAAAACTCAATCTAAAGGACATAAATAAACCAATAAATACTTCACTAGACCTTCAGTGCCAACTGTCAAACATGTCACTATCACCTACCCTTCCTCCCTCCCACCCTCCAGGGTTTGGTGGTTTTAAGCTTACAGTTTTTATCTTATATAATATCACAGACTAAAGTTAGGAGAATATAATTTGCATTGCTAGAATCCTTACAAGACAGTGAATAATTTCAATATAAATGTCATATATTTTGCACAAGAGATAAAAATTAATCACCTGTAATGATTTAAGAGTTCTACTGTATATATATATATATATATATATATATATATATATACAGTCATGTGCTGGTTAACGTCCAACCGAACAATGTCCGATCACATATACGTTCATGCCACCCCCCCCCCCCCCAAAAAAAAAACGTGACGCCTGCTGGACCAGCACTCCATGACCCCCTGACGGAGACACGATGATCCTCCCCATACTGGTCAGATATTATGTGTTAAAAGAATATGCTTCCTTACTTAGGCTGTTTTTAAGCATTTGCCTACAGGTGAAATGTTAACCTACATCTATTGAGGGTAAAATCTTTCACCTACAAATTGACTAACACATTTGCTGTAATCAGACATATCTAGTTGCCTCAACAATTGCAACCCCAGTTGCAATTGGGGTTGCAATTTCAAATTCTGTGGCATTACTAAAAATAGTAAAGTTTCTGGTGCACTCTAAGATTAAGAGAGAAAACGGAGGACTCAGGCGTCCTGATGTGAGAGAAAACGGACTCGTATGACGGGGGAACAAATAAAAAAAGCATAGCTACATGTTTTGTGGACTACAGTATTAAGCGTACCCTTTTCATCACTTTGTAATAAACCTAGCCATGCCTATGTGTGTTTATGATATTTACCATAACATTATATATATATTTAGTGGGTCTCAATGGTCGTAAAATGGGAAACTTGGGGTTGGGTCTTGGGTGCCTTAACCAATTAGAATAAATCCCAAAGGTTCTGTAATTTCGTTATTGGCGGGGTCCCAATTAGGCGCGATAACCAAGGGATGACTGTACTGTACTGTATATAATTGTGACACTGGCCAGTGGCTTCTGGTGTTACGGTACGGGGGTACCAAGTGACAGCACTAGGATCCCGCTTCCTCTATCAAGGAATAAACAATTAAAATTAAATTGAAAAAAAAAAAAAAAACCCATTCAAATAATGGGACCTAGCGAACCGAAATGGACCTAGAGCGGGCACAGTCACGTATGCATCGCGTATTCTTATAGATTGTGCGACCAGGCGTACGTTATCTAGTGAATTTAGTCAATATTGTACAGTAACAATGGACCTAAGTGCAAACCTGTATTGTACATGTACTAAATGATTACGGTACTAAAATTGTTATGTCTATTGCAAATATAGCTTGTTTATACAGGTATTCAAATAAATTACTATCTTACAAGAATCCCACCAATGTAAGTTATATTCACCCAGGTCATTTGGGTGGCAAATTATGAGTGCCTATGTATGACTTATTTGAAATACTAAAATGAATTGTATTCAACAGGTTTGACAGAATTATAACGTTTGAATTTAACGTAAAGAGTCTGATTAACCTTTAAAAGACCGGAAGGCACTTACAGAAGCTGTTCAATGCCTCAGCTTTATCCTGGTCAAAATCTGCGTAACTACCACCTTCAAGCCACAAGTCTGATACTCCGACTCGCATTTTTAAATTTTACTTTGCATAGCGGTAAAATGCCTTTGGGCTTGACTTGACCTCGCTTGCAACCAGCATCTGGAACTCCTTTTCAGCCCATCTACACTCTATCTTTGCTTGGTTTCTGGCTCTTGCATACATCCTCCTCTCTTGCTCATCGTTTGACCCAACCCAAGTCTTGAATTTCTGGGTTTTCTTCTTAATTTTGTTGACAACCGCATGGTTCACGTGTAGGGATCCCCTCGTATTCCTTGAAGCACTGGGTTTGGTCTTGGGTATATATTTATCGATCAAATGGGTCACTTTACTAGTTATGATATTCAGCGTAGTGTCTGCGTTCTTGTACCTTAATGAGTCAGGCCAGTTGATACCACTCCTCTCTTCCCTCATCCCATTGTAATTTCCCTTGCAATATTTGCACCTTGGCCTGGCCTTATCCTGAACTAGGTAACAGTTAAATCTGAATGACAACACTATATGGTGACTGGTGCCAACTGGGGCAATGTGTTCCAGTTTGGCCACTATACCATCCTCGTTTGTTATGATGAGGTGTAGTGGCTTGTGTGTTTGCTTCCCTCTGTAATGTGTCGGGTCTCTTAACATGTTGGAACAGAAAATTATCTATCAGAGTTTCCACAAAATGAGTAGCAGGGATATTCAAGTCATTTGGGGTGAACTCGTTTCTCCAGTCGATGTCGCCATAGTTAAAGTCTCTGCATTGTCTATTAAGTTCCTTTGATTTAGTGGGCCACAGTTTGGGGATCAGTAGATACACCCGAAGATAAGTAAGTCCCCTCCCTTTAATTTAATTTTACACCACTTGGACTCTTCAAAAACATCCTCTCCCTGTACCCTCACCTGACTGACTCTAAGGTCTTGCTTAGCATAGATAACCACACCGCTCTTGCAAGTTTCTTGAGAAAGGTTCGTAAATGAGTCGTATCCAGCAATACTAAACTCACATTCCTTTGGGTTGATTCTCCAGTTCTTGTACAACAGTTCTACAACTCTTACAATATCTGGTTAGTGTACCTTTAGTAGTGCTTCAAACTCCTCTCTCTGATCAAGGAACGTGTCAGTATTAGTGTACTGTACATGACATTCAAGCCAGAATTTGTTCTCGTTTACGTCTCTGCTCTTAATAGTAACTCCGGCCCCCCTCCATTCTCAGAAGTTGCAACATTTTCTAAGTACACTGTAATTTACAGGGTGTGGTTAGAAATGCCATTGTTTATACTGCACTCTCCTCCTCCCAGCTGGCAGGCGGAGCTGGTGCCACCTCCCATGTGGGGAGTAGCGCAGGTGGAGAGTGCACTGCTGCCCCCTGGCCCTGTGTCGGCACACCTGCTTCCACTACCCTCTCCTTGAATATAACCCATGTCTACCCGTCCCCGTTCCTCCTCGACTCTTCCCTTCTCTGCTTCAAGCCCTGCAGGAGCTTCTTGTGCTGTTCCCTCTGCATTACCATGCGATCTGGGTGAATGAATACACTTCGAGATGCCTCACTCCTTGCTAAGTTTTTTGCCTGCCGAATAACCTCCCATTTCTCCTCCTCACTCACTAGTGTGATCCTGAGGGGGCGAGGCTTATACCCCTGCTTTTGTCCCAGCCTCTTCATCCTGAGGGGTTGATGGCATTTTCAGAACCTCTGTACAAATATTATTAAACTGCATCTTATCATGTGTTATCTTTGTCTCAGTTCCTCCGCTTGGCTCTCAGGGACACCAAAACCTATTACATTGTTCCTGCGCTGGAAACGTTCCAGTTGTTCCTCCCCTCCCATAACAGTGGGTCAATTAAGTTTCATTTCTTCGACACACTTCTTCAGAGACTCTAGCTGCTGGAGAACCTGTTCTGATCCTGCATTACTCTGTGCCACCTCCCATGGCCCTGCTAATGCCTCAGCATAATTCCTCTTAGCAACCACATCCATTCTATCGGCTACTTTCTCAGTCTTAGCAAGGATCTCTTTCCCAACTTGCTCTAATTTGGCAACCAGCAAGGCTCCAGCTTCATCTATTTTCGTCCCTAGGGAACTCGTTCCTGTATGGCTTGCAATCGCCTCTTTCACCTTGACTACGCAGTCAGGGCAATACCAGCAACAGCCTTCATGCTTTACGGCAGCTTGCATCGTCCTAAACGTTGCATTGGTCAGGCCTGTATCATCCATATCCATTATCCCCCAGCAGTAATCACATGTCATACTCATGGTTGTTGTTGTTGTGAAGGTGGAGCGGAGGGGGGGTGCAGACTGTGTATAGATCTACACCTATTTAAAAATAAATTAAAGAAAAACAGTATACTTAGCTGCCCTCTGCTGGTTTAAACCTTCCCTGTTGCCTTTATGGTGTCTTCTGTTTTTTTTTTCAGTTCACTTCAGCAGTTTGTCAATATTTATGTGCTATCTCTATGCACACTGCATTTTGCTATGAATAACGGATTTAATACACCCACTCAGTCCTTTAGAAAGACAGAAAAATAAATGAAATCTTTCTTTGGGGCGGTAATAGAATGCCTTTAAGGATAACCAGTTTGTTGATTCTATTTTTATATATTTTTTAACCATTATTTCCTTATACTTTCTTTTTTTATTTTGGTAACACTAGCGGAGGGCGTCTCAACCAAGTCCATGTGAAGCCCCCTTTGCTTGTCTTGTACACCCATATGGAAGAAGTCCACCTGTTTTCCCAACTCCCAAGACAACCCAGCTGTCTGGCTTCATTGGGAGGGAGTGGTCACTGACGTGGTGGAATAAGGTCTCCTTCCACTTCTGAACAAACGGCCACCCCTACTACGTCTTGGATTGTTTCCTCCTCTAAAGTTCCCCTGTTAGACCTTCCTCTTTTAAATTTCCAAAAGGTCTGACGACTCCTGGGAACAGTAATATGAATAGCTTGCTCAACAGCGGATCTATACTTAACCAATGCTTATTCCTCACACAAAGCAGGAGAAAAAGGGGAAGAACATAGCAGTAAATAAGCACTAACAACTTAAAGCATTATTAGTGGCTTGCTTCCTTAGCTGGGCTTTTAGTTTTAGGGCTTTCAACAATATTTCCCTAAATGAGTTGTACAGGAAAAATTGGAATCCAATGTATAGCAGCAGCAAAACATCTGTCTACAATAAATTATCAGGTTAACAACTCCAATCATATTGTCGGAAACAATGGTGTTAGAATTTTTAGATTTTCTGTTCAGAGTTAAAAGGCCTTTAAGGATCGACAATTGCATCTTATAAATCAGCATTGGTTGACCCTCTGGAATGGGGTTTTAATATTATACTTTGAACCCAAGAATTTATCAAATGCTCAGATCGTCCTTTTTCATTCAGAGACCCCCTCGGCCTAAGAGAATCCCACTTTGGTCTCTAGATAAAGTTACTAAATGTCTTATTAGGCCTAATTACAATATAAATCTGAACCGGGACAGATTGCTCCAGAAGACAGCCGTTCTTCTAGCAATAACAACAGGTACGAGAATCAGTGAACTGATTTCAATTTCCAATAATCCATCATTATTGGTATTTTCTGAGGAAGACGTCGCCCTTTTTCCTATGGAGATCCTAAGAAAAAATGAAAGGGAGGATTTTCAAGCTCAACCTATCAGGATAAAACTGCTAATGGAGGAGACAAGGGTTCCTCATACTGTATATTGTGCCCAGCTAAGATTCTTCAAGAATGGTTAACCAGATTCCCTAATCGAGGCCCCTATGTATTCTCATCACAGGATGGTAAGGAATTGTTTCCTAGTCAAATGACAAAATATTTTTCTCAGTTAGTGGGTGAAACAGACCCTGGCAAGAAATTTTTGGCACATGACACCAGGAAATATGCAGTCTGTGATCTTTCTGCTTTATTAATAAAGTAATAAAGCACAGACTTGAAGGTAGACTCACATTTTTAATAAATTTGTTTCTGATTACCATATTTGTGAGAGTATTTCCCATTATTATTTGTTTATGTGTCCACAAACACACACAAATAGAATGTACAATACAGATAAAGGAAATAAGTGTCTCTAGAACGAAAATGATGGCAACATTAAAACTACCCACAGACATTCTAAGGTACAACCAGAGTGTCATCCGCAAATTTTATAGGACTGCAAAATAAAAATCTACGAATTTAGGGGACCCCCTGAATTTTAAGTAGTGTATAATTAATATCAACCCTTTCAATACTATATCTCATTACCACAATTGAAGCCCACTAACTTTTTTCCAACAAAATCAATGAATGGTCAGGGCCAAGACTCACCAGGAAGGGTTGTGTCTCCCGCATGTTGGAGGGCAGCAAATTAACAGGTCGGAGCTCATGGGTTACGAGATCAACCAGACTTTCCACTGAAGACTCTAAGATCAACTGAAATGAAGTAAACAAAGCTTTTATAAATATAAATATATATATATATATATATATATATATATATATATATATATATATATATTATATATATATATATATATATATATATATATATATATATATATATATATATACAGGTAGTCGTCGACTTACGACCTAGATTGGTTACGGCCGACCGGTCGTAAGTTGATCTGGTCGTAAGTCGGCCTATGTTATAATTACCTTACGTATATTATACTGTAATGTGTAATGATAATATAATCATCTTTAAGTCATATTTTATCAACATTTTCTTTGTTCATTATTGTTACGGTCGTCAGGTTTAAATAAATCACTGCATACTACAGTACAATTGGTTTATTATTTACACTGGGGCTGGGGCCAAAACTGTCGTACCGCCGGTCGTAAAGTCGAACAGACGTAAGTCGCATAGGTCGTAAGTCGACGACTACCTGTATATATATATGCAAGTAAATCACTGTATGTGCGCGTGATCTAGTTATATGCTGATAACCACAAGGAAAGAAGAAAAAACGAAGTTCCAAAGCGCTTTCGTGTAATTCACATCTTCAGGGGTGAGTACAGACTAAAGAGAAGTACAAAACAATGTGTATATATACAGAGGAGAATGAGACCAGGTCCATAATGGTCAGGAATTGGGTAATCTAAAGATTAGTAGGGTCATTACCCAATACCTGACCATTGTGGACCTGGTCTCACTCTCCTCTGTATATATACACATTGTTTTGTACTTCTCTTTAGTCTGTACTCACCCGAAGATGTGAATTACACGAAAGCGCTTTGGAACTTCGTGTTTTCTTCTTTCCTTGTGGTTCTCAGCATATATATATATATGTACAGGGGGTATGCTATAACGAACGTAATTGGTTCCAGAACCTCGTTCGTTATAGCATTCTTTTTTTATAGGATTAATCCGTTCCAGGCCCCCAAATACAACCACTTAACACTGAAAAAATTCTGTGGAAAATGTAAAAAATAAGGTACTTTATCTTACCTTAGTGTTATTCAGCATGCAGGTACCCCTAAACACTGGCACATCACTATCACTTCCACTGGGAGTCTTGGCTTTAAGGTCCTCAAACAATTGTCTGGCCTTCTCACAAATTATAGCTTCACTAATGCTACCACCTGCCATTTCTTTCTCCTTTATCCACACTAAGAGTAAATTTTCCATCTCTTCAATCACATCACACTTTGCTTGCTAAGTCTAAAGATTCCCTTTGCCACTTGCACAGTTTTTAACTCCTCTTTATTCTTCAAAATCGTACATATAGTCGATTTAGCCATCCCATATTCATCACTAAGTTTCGCAATGCTTCTTCCATTCTCACGTTTCTTTATAATTTCTTTCTTAGTTTCAAGGGTTATTAGCTTTCTCACTCGCTTTGGACGACTCATTGTTACAATTGTATACTTGTATAACAAAATAGTTATACAAATAACGCGAATTTCCACATCAAAAGACGAAATTTCAACAATAACAGTGGTGCACTGGCTACACAATGAGACAAAGATGGCGCCTGACGCTCTTGTTGTGGGTCGCGGTACAACAATATTCATGCGCCAGGCGAAATAGTCCCGTATTCATCCGCGTTCGTTGTAGGAGTTGCGTTCGTTATAGCATTCTCAATTTTATAGGCAAAACCGTTCGTTATAGGAATATTCGTAGTAGGATCCGTTCGGTATAGCATACCCCACTGTATGTATGTATGTATGTATGTATGTATGCATGCATGCATGTATGTATGTATGCATGCATGCATGCATGCATACATACTTGATAAAATCACACGGGAAAATGGAAACAACGGAGCACCCGTGTGATTTTATCAAGATTTATCTTATCCACGTTTTCATTGTGGATTTACATGATACATACATACATACATATATATATATACAGTATTACCCCGCTTAACGCGGTTTTGCTTAGCGCGTTTTACCGTATATGCGGTGCCTCGCCAGAGCCCAACTTTCACTTAACGCAGGTTTTTTCCACGTATACGGGTGAGTGTCCGGCTCGAGAGCTATTTTTAGATTCGCCCCACCCGCCACCCTGCCTGACTGCCTGCTTTAGCTCATAAAATTCATACAAATTACCCGGCCAGAATATAATTTACATTGCTGGAATTCTTACAATATGATGATCATTTTGAATATAAACATCATAAATTTTGCATTCGACATACAAATTTTAGATATAATGTTTACTCTGAGTAAATATGTTATTTTTTGTGCAAAATATATGACATTTGTATTCAAAATATTCCAGGTCTTACAAGGAATCCAGCAATGTCAATTATATTATCCTAACTTTAGTTTGAGGTATTATTTATTACTAAAAAGGTAAATATTCAGGTTTTCCCACACATCTGGTAGGGACAAGGTTGGTGGGGGGTGGGGGGGAGGGAGGGACCGACCGACCATCTGTTACTGTGTGAAGAATATTTTTTTTTTTTTATTAACTGAAGATATTTGTTTTAGCTCATAAAATTCATACAAATTACCGGGTCAGAATATAATTTACATTGCTGGAATTCTTACAATTTGGTGATCATTTTGAATATAAACATCATAGATTTTGCATTAGACATACAAATTTTAGATATAATGTTTACTCTGAGCAAATATGTTATCTCTTGTGCAAAATATATGACATTTATATTCAAAATATTCCTGGTCTTACAAGGAATCCAGCAATGTCAATTATATTATCCTAACTTTAATCTGAGGTATTAATTAATACTAAATGTTAAAATCTAGTTTTTTCACCCAACCTTTCTCTTGAAGGGAGGGTTGGTGGGGGGTGGGGGGGAGGGTGGGACGGACCGACTATCTGGCGCTTGGAAGAGGGGGGAGAGGCAAGGTGGGGTACTTTGATTGAGAGATAAGTGTCGTGAAGAATATTTTTTTTTATTAACTGAAGATATTTGTGTTAGCTCATAAAATTCATACAAATTACCCGGCCAGAATATAATTTACATTGCTGGAATTCTTACAATATGATGATCATTTTGAATATAAACATCATAGATTTTGCATTAGACATACAAATTTTAGATATAATGTTTACTCTGAGCAAATATGTTATCTCTTGTGCAAAATATATGACATTTATATTCAAAATATTCCTGGTCTTACAAGGAATCCAGCAATGTCAATTATATTATCCTAACTTTAGTTTGAGGTATTATTTATTACTATACCTGGTTTTCCCCAAAAAATTTCTGAGAGGGAAGAGCCAGCGAGTGTAGTGTGAGAAGAGGGGGAGGGAGTTGAGTCCATTATTTGAATGGACATTAACTTGGCGACTGTATTTCTCTATTTCTCTTAAGTATTAATTGTGTGCATGTACCATCATAGAATTAAGATGTTATTTTTACTAGAACATAGGCATTGTGTTGGAAAAAGTGGAGTTTGGGGGTCAGCTGGTCTCTATTTCATTCAATCCCATATGTTATGTTATTCACTTTACGCGTTTCTCACTTTCCGCAGTACCCTGTGGGTTACATTAACCACATTGTGGACCTGGTCTCACTCTCCTCTGTATATATTCACCTTGTTTTTGCATTACTCTCTAGTCTGTACTCACCCCTGAAGATGTGAATTACACAAGAGCGCTTGGGAACTTCGTGTTTTCTTCTTTCCTGGTGGTTATCAGCATATATCTAGATCACGCGCACCTACAGTGATTTACTTGCATATATATATATATATATATATATATATATATATATATATATATATATATATATATATATATATATATATATTGCAGGTTAAGTTATGTTAAATTTGGTTTGGTTAGGTTTAATAAACTTTGGTTTGGGTAGATTAGACTAGGTTAGGATAGGTTGGTTCATTTCATATAATGCCTCCTGGAGCCTGAGACAGCAATATTAAGGGGGAGGGAAGGCATCCGGAGCCTGGGAGAGCCACATTAAGGAGGGGAGGCACCTGGAGCCTGGGAGAGCCACATTAAGGAGGGGAGGCACCTGGAGCCTGGGGGAGCCACATTAAGAGGGAGGGGAGATACCTGGAGCCTGGGAGAGCCACATTAAGAGGGAGGGGAGACACCTGGAGCCTGGGAGAGCCACATTAAGAGGGAGGGGAGGCACCTGGACCCTGGGAGAGCCACATTAAGAGGGAAGGGAGGCACCTGGAGCCTGGGAGAGCCACATTAAGAGGGAGGGGAGGCACCTGGAACCTGAAGGAGCCACGGTAAGAAGGAAGGGAAGCACATGGAGCCTGGGTGGGGAGGTATCTGGAACCTGGGAGAGTTACAGTAAGAGGGGGAGGAGGTACCTGGACTTTGCCGCTGATGCCACGTCGTCGTCCAAGGCGCCACACCAGAAGCAGGACATCGAGAAGTGCGACAGCATGCCCAGCCAGAGTCTCAAGTCTTCCCTCATTCACCACCTACAACACATAAGAGGATAAACTCATTTCATTCATCTGATTTGTAATGAAACCTTTGGTAACACTACAGGAATGTGCTTATCTATACAATTTCACCTACAGGTACCTGTTCCACTCCATTATTTGTGAATGTGTGATGGAAATCAGAAATTTAATGCTTTTTAACTTTTATGTCACTCCATCTTCATTAACTCTCTCGCACACCATGACACGGATCACGTCATATTATTGTGTAGCTCTAATTGGATCGGTGACAAGGTGGTAGGTTATGTCTTTGTCTCTTTAACTCCTCTCAAACCCTCCCTGTTATACTTGCTGTACAAGTTTGGAATACAGTGATGTTTAATAGTGAAATAGTTTTTCAAGTAATTTCAATTGTCTGTAATGTGTTTTATGTTATGCAGTAATATCTCCGTTAGCCGGAATCCCTCAAGCCACGAACTCTTCAATACAGTTCCCAGAATTGAAATTTGCTCATTATTTTTCTGGAAAATTCCCTAAATTTCGGGTTGGGAACAAATTCCGAGATTGAAATTGGAAGCATTTTCTGGAAAAAAACAAAATCTGTCCAAATTTCTATTTATGGGTTGGGGAGCAAGTGTCAATTATGAAATAAAAGGCAAAACCCTGAAAATCGGAGAAAATGGCGAGAAAAATACTCCAAACCTTTCTGCTCAGGGCCTGGGGAGAAGGGTTCCTGGCATTTTGAATGAATGCATCATGTTTAGCCACATCCTCACAAGGTTGGTGCGTGGGTGGGAAGACCAACTGCTGGGGAAACGCTGGATTTTTCAGCTCTGGGTCTATTTATAATTACTGTGCAAATATAAATATTTCTTTAAATGTACATAATACTATAAGAGCAAAATACAATAACAAAATCACTGTAATTCCGAGCTGAGCTGACGAGGTGAAGGGATAGGTGACGAGTTAGTTGGTGAGGAGACGCGGCAGTTGGTGAGGTTAAAGGCGAAGACACTTCCACAACACACACATAAACAGCACTACTAAACCATTGTCTTATAACATTTTACTTCATAATTTATATTTTAATATTAATTGATACATGATGGCTCGATTTGGCTACTTTTGCATTTAGACAACTGATCAGTGAATAAACCAGGGCAAATGGAAATACATTACAGGTTGAGAATCCCTAATCCAAAATCATTTGGCAGGAATTTTTTTTCGGATTTGGGGATACCTGTACACTGTATACCTGTTTAATGGGGTACAGGTACCTCACCCAGAGGAAACTGTGCCCAAGTCTAAGCATGAAATTCATGTAGATCTCATTTACTGAATATGGATACATCTAGTCTACAGGTAGTTTACTGCAACATTTTTAATCATTTTGTGCATGAAACAAAAAGATTTAAGTAATTATTAGATGTTTTAATTGCCTGTATGTTGGCCGGGCGAGTTGATGCTAACCATTTACATAGTGAGTTCTGCTATAACACGTGTTCTGACAACGCGAGTTGGCTCTAACGCGATTTATGAATAGAAGAACGATATTTGTATAACGCGAACGCTTGTTTGCTGTAACGCGATTTTTGCTCACTATTTCTCCAATTTTGTGGTATTAACTGTGAATATGGTAAAGAAGAATATCTCCAAGAAGCGTTCTGGTGATCGCATTCCCGGTGATGATAGTAAATGAAAGGCTATAACCCTTGAAGAGAAGCTCGATCTTATCAACCTCAAAATCACTCTTCTCCCCTATCAAGTTATATTAATGTTTTTTCAAGGTAAAGTGTTACATTTACTGCATGATTTCATTATTAGATATGAATGTAACATGTATTTAGACTGTGCTATCCTTTGTGTTATGCTAACTACTAAATTTTTTTTTCGATTTCGAGTAGTAATCTGCACCAAACCCTATTTTCTCCATAAGCCCTGTTATTTCTATTACGCGAATTTCTATAACACGATGTTTTACAAGAACACAACTATCGCGCTTATAGCAGAACTGACTGTACCTAGGTATAAAGCTAGACGTCGCATTCTGGATTAACCAAAAAGATGCAAATTGAACAGGTAGTAAGCAGCTACCACACAGGGAGGTATTACCGCCTGTCAAGATATTGGAAACATAATGTGTTGTCCATTGGTAGACCCTACTGCCATATGGCATCACAAAAATTGAAACCAAGTCCTAGTTGCTCATTTGACTTTTTGCCTCATTTACACACAATTGCAGGGTCTCAATTGTTTCCCTTACTATTGACAACACAACATACATATATTGTTTCTCACTTTTGATCTTGTTTTTTTTTTTCATTTTTGTATGTCATTATTATTATTGTTGTTGTTATCAATTTTATTAATTTGAATAATTATTACATTTTTGCCCCCTAGGACCCGATGTGGGTCAGTGACCTGTGCCCGGGTGGGTTAATCCCAGTAAAAAACAAAAACAAAAAATCAGATAGGCAAGCAACCACTACCATAGGCCTACCTGTTACTGCCCCTGAAATTTGCCATAGCACAATCTGTCTCTTACCTTCATTCATTAATGCTCTAGGGATGAGGATGCACTCTGAAGGATGACTTTCTTAAATGTTTCTTCTTGTAACATCTGTCTCATTAACAATGGTTTTTGTCATAGTAATCACTCTTTGATCTTATAAACTGACATGATTCTTGTTCAGTTATGAATGCACGTTGCTCTAGTCCATCACACATTTTCACCATGTCGTCTATGGGCACTTTTACTGTTAGCATCACTATCACCTTGATTCAGAACCATTTCAGCTATTTCACTATCAGTCAATGAATTAACAACTGGAAGATCATTATCAATGATGAGAACTTCTTCTATGTCAGCTTCCTCCAGCTTCTTAACAGCATCCGAGGTTATACCTATTGCGCATGTAAGGAGGTTTGTTATCATTTGTTTCTCACTTGTCACACGGAATCCATGAAAGTCATCATTTATGTTCATCGTCATTGAACATAGTCGACGGCCAGAGGTTGTGCCAAGCATTCGCTAGGGTGTCCTTACCTACAGCATTCCAAGTACTAGTAGTGGTGCAGATGGCACCCTTCACTGTAAACTGCTTTTGGAAACCCTCCACACCCACTCCTCTGTTCACTGCTGCCAACAAGCTGTTCAGGAAACTGTCTTTATAGTTGCCCCTCAGTGCTCTAAGGATCCCTCGGTCACATGGCCGAATTAATGAAGTAACATTTGGGGGAAATAAATGCCAAAAACAATATTCTTGACAAGAAGTTCAGCTGGGGGATGTGCAGAACAATTGCCAAGGAATAACAAAATCTTGCAGTCATCTTCCAGTATAGCTTCCTGGTATTGCTCGTGAGCGGCTGGTACAAAATGTTTATCAAACCAGTCAGAAAAGAGGTCCCTGGTGATCCACACTTTCTTGTTGGTGTAATGATGGAGTGGTAAAAAGTCATGCCTTTAAAACAGCGGGGACGCTTGCTCTTGCCTATCACAGCAAGTTTACACTTGTGTGTGCCTGCTGCGTTAGCACTTCCCAGCAGAGTCAGTCTGTCCTTGACATCCTGTAGGATGCTTCTCATCAGCTGTAGTTAGTGTCTTCCTGGGACAATAACGCCAGAACAATGCTGTCCCGTCAGCATTGTAGATTTTTTCTGGTTTTAGATATCCATTAGTGATTATCTTGGCAAACTCATTGATATCGTTCTCTGCTGCCTCATGATTAGCAAAAGCTTTATCACCACAAACCTTTAAATATTTATTGCCTCTTCTTAAATTTCTGCAACCAGCCTGCTGAATATTATCAATCAGCTTCAATTTTAAGTTCATCATGATAAATCTTTGCCAGTTTCATGGTCAGCATGCCATAAAGCGGCGCATGCTCGCTCCAATGGTGACTAATCCACTCTTTCAAAACACAATCAAGCTCTTAATTTTTTGCCTTATGAAATGTTTTTCTATTTTTCATAAGCTTTTGCTCATCACTTTCAGTGTACTGTAGAGCTTTAATAACTTGTCTTTTTGTTTCCTCAGGTCATAAATGGTGGTCGTTCCAACTCCAAACTCCTCTGTGAGTCGCCTCGCACTTACACCACGATCAAGTTTTTGCAATAACTCAATAATTTGTGCTATGAATAAGCATAATTCCTTCCTTTTTTTCTTTTCACTGTTACCCATAGGGATTCCTGCAGGTCTTTCTGACATTTTCAACTGTATTTTCTTGCAACAAACCACAGAAAAAGCACAAAAATCACTGAGTAATGCGCAGATGTCTAACTGTGATAAGTGCAGAACAACTGACGCCAACAGCCACCACCCTGACCCAGTTAAGATAGATTGGGTCACACTTGTAACCCTCTGTGGCAAATGAGGACCCACGCATCGCACGGGAACTCTAAAAAAGCCTTGTGAAATTAATTTAATTTTCCACTACAAGTGCTCAAAAAAAAGTACGGATTTCGGAGGATTTCAGCTTATAGGATTTCAGTTAAGAGATTCTCAACCTGTACCCAAATGTACAGAGTTAATTTCTAAAACTTTGATGTCTAGTGCAAAAATTCCAACAATGCAAGTTATATTCTGCTAAGTTAAGACAGTGTAATTTGATAAGCAATTTTATAAGCAAAAAAACTCCCTGTCTTTTATAATCCTGAGACCCTGACTCCTCCCCCTCCCCCCATAACTATGCACCCAGTTATCTCCTGAGCCTCCTGACTGTCAACACCCCACTCCTCCCAGCCAGCATGGGATGCGAGATGGCGGTGGGTGATAAAGGAAGGTGTTTTTACGGTTAAATTTTTTCTCTTACAAAATGTCAGACTCTGCGTAGCAGAATACAGGTATAACTTGCATTGCTGAATTCCTCTCAAGATAAAGATTAATTTGAGTACTGTATAAACATGTCATAGTTTACATAAGAAATAAAAAGTTTATTCCTTTAGCTTAGTACATTTGAGTACAAAGTGAGTACAGTAATATACTATTGCTCAAAATTATGGCTTTTTCTAAGGAAAAAGTCTGTATAACTAGCTCCAATGGTCAGGATATTATGGAATAATGTTAGAGTATTTCAAATAATTTCGCTGTTTAATTCTGTACATAGAGACCGGTGGCGGAGGAGAAACGGCCTTAGCGGGAGAAACTGACCGCTCACCCCCCCACCCCTGCCATTCTTATTGTAATTTGACAAAATATTGTTTATTTGTTCCTTATTAATTAGTAAAGATATGTTACTGTAATAAAATGAGCTTATTAACTCCAGTACCCTTCATATACAGTAACATACTTATTTTTACTGTGAAACCTTGTGCTTTACACAAAAGGCTTCTACTTTGTTTATCAAATCTGTTACTTTTGTTCCAGGTAAACTGAATGACCGCTGATTTGTATCCCAATGGAGGCCTAACCAATCCAACTTTTGATATGGTATTAAGTTTGATTTTACCTGGTTTATCTTTAAACCAAGGTTTTGAAATAGTACTAGTGTACATTGGGTCGCTCTTTGACAATCTTCGAAAGAGTTTCCCATTATCAGCCAATCGTTTAGATAAGCAAAGGTTCTTATGCCCTCCTTTGCAAGGATCTTTCTGGGAATGCTCACAAGTTTTGCAAAGACTTTTGGTGCAATTGTCAGGCCAAATGGCATCACTGTGAATTGATAACTTACATCCCCCACAAGAAACTTTCTGTACCTGGGAGTAACAGAAACGTGATAATAGGCATCTTTGAGATCCAAACATGGGGTGGAAGTAGATGCCTCAGATGATCGTAACTGAGCATCTTGAAACTTTTTCTGGTAATAAACTTGTTCAGGACTGAAAGATCTAAAATCCATCTCAATTTGTCGCTGCCTTTCTTGGGAACTGAGAATAGGCGAGACATGAAACATTTCCCTGACTTTAACAGTTCTATTACACCTCTGTTTAACAGTTGAAATACAAATTCTGTGAGAAAGGGGGTTGGTTTTTTACCCCTTTTTGGTAATGCTCAACCAAGTCCATGTGAGGTCCCCTTTGATTGTCTTGGAAGCCCATATGGAAGAAGTCCATCTGTTTTCCCAACCACCTAGACGACCCAGCTGTCTGGCTTCATTGGGAGGGAGTGGTCACTGACGTGGTGGAATAAGGTCTCCTTCCACTTCTGAACAAACGGCCACCCCTACTACGTCTTGGTTTGTTTCCTCCTCTAAAGCTTCCTCTAAGTTGATAACTGAACCTAGTGGCTGGTCCTGTTCCCCTCAACAGCTGATCTATATTTAACAGATGTTTGTTCATCAATCAAAACAGGAGAAAGATGGGAAGAACGTAGCAATAAATAAGCACTACCACTTGAAGCATTATTGGTGGCTTGCTTCCTTGCTGGGCTTTTAGTTTTAGGGCTTTCAACAACATATCTAAAAATTAGTTGTACAGGGAATATGGGATCCCTTGTATAGCAGCAGCAAAACATTTGTCCACTTCTGAACTGTCCTCATAGTCCAGCACAAACATAGTCAATAACTGACACATCATAATTGCGGGCAAAATATCCGCTGCCAATTTCCTAATTTTAAATTCTTCAAGCAACAGTGCAGAAGCAACTGGTTTCAAATTTCTTTCATAACTTCTATCAGCATATTTTCGAGCCGGCAAATACTGGGAAAGTTCATATAAGGAACTCTTTATGTCATTAAATTGGAGCTTCAAAAAACTAAACTTATGAGCATTCCTGTCTGCAGGAATGATTGTTAAGTCTTTCATTATATTAGCCCAGACTTCGCCTATTTCAGATATCATTTTGAGGCAAATATCAGGCCAAGAAAGTGTAGTATCACCTTCTAAAAACAATGAATGATGACCCACAGTTGCCTGGCCTTCGTGTCTTTTTGTAAGTGCTGAGAGATCAGGAAGTTTAGAAGCATTTTCATAAAATACCTTGAATAAGGAATCCACAGAATCAGATGTGGTAGAAAACAAAGAAGACTTAGATCTTACCAATGTTACCCAAGGCCTGTTGGGATCATCCTTACACTCAATGTTATCCAGCAGCTGCGTGGCAGTTGACAGCAGCCTGTTTCCACTCATAGTAAACAACACTTTTGCCCCAGGTGGAAGAGGTTGCCAAAATGGGGACAGGATTAAGTCAGTCTCAACAGGTTCTCCCTGCTCTAGACTGAACATTATGATTAGAGCCAGCCTCCTCATCCTGATCCTGGAATCCACTGAAATCAGACTGACTAGGTAGAGGTTTTTGTAATCTTCCTACTGCCTCATCATCTAGAAGATCCAATAATCTATTTTTCTTAGTAGAAGCAGGCTTGTCTAATTGGGGATTAAGTCTGTTACTTAACACCAATAAACCTAAACTTTCTGCCAACTTGGGATCGTTCCATTGTTTTACATTTAAAAATTTACTCTTCAAGGCCTTATTCAACCTATTTTTAATTTGGATCTGCAATAATTCCTTCTTATGTCCAGCAGGTTGATTAAATTGAAAAATTTGATAATAACAAACTGCACAATCTATTGGTGAAAACAGGTTGTCTGAGACACAGCTGCCATCCAAATGAGGATCTATCTTGGTAATCCAAGTGGCTCTACATCCTTGATAATTACATGTAGTATGGTCCCCTTGCATACTGGGTGAAGCTACTACTACTGAATTCACATTCTTTACTGACAGACAATTCCTTGTATGTAGTGTACGAGGTGAACTTTCTAGTCCTTGTAGCTCATCACTCAACACTAGTTCCTCAGGGACAGTTCCATAGTCTCCTCCAGACAACTTTCCTTCATCCTCCAGTTGCACATCACTCATCTAAACTAAGAGGAACACTATGAGTTACATTGTATCATTACAATAATATAAGGGAGATAACATTTTCTCCCAAACCTTAATCAATATGACTCGTAACAGTTATTTTTTTAGCAAATTAATTCATTAAGATCTCTTATTGTTATACAAGTCACTAGTTTGACAAGTATAAACAATTAAATCACTATGTCGTAACCCTCTCCCTTCTCTTATCTAAAGTATCCCTCAGCTCAATGAACTTTATTTTTTAATCAAACTAACTTCATTCAGAGCATTTTCATTTTGAGGGATCATCAAGTTCTCTATTTGTTGCCAATCAGGGGCACAGACATTATCGCCTCAATTAATTAGCTTGAGCGATAATGCCTGAGTGAGCATCATCACCCGGTAGGGTTGACAGTGCTGAGCTGCTACCATAGCGCTCCATTGGCAACATCGTTCACTATTACTCGAGCAATATGTATTGGGTTGAGAATTTCACCCTGAATGATTCTCATATAACCCATATTAAGGATGCAAGGTACATCCCAACATAACTCTAGATTGCTAGTAAGACCAGGAGGTCGGCATTCCGGGAGGAACACTAAGGCTAGCAGCCTCGCTAAAGTTCGCCTAGAAAGACTGAACCCGCTACTGAGAACATCAATAAAATAGAGTTATGAAGAGAAAAACTCAACTCTGGCCTTCATGCTGAGAGTAATTAGAAAATCCAGGGCGGAAGCCCGAAAAGTCTGGTGAACGAACATAAGAGTAGGGAGAGAGATAGCCACATAAATATGGTATTCATACTAGCACATGTATAATTGGGATAAAGAAAAGTATATATATATATATATATATATATATATATATATATATGTATGTATGTATGTATGTATATGTGCTTAACGCGGTTTCGCTTAGCGCGATTTCACGTATACGCGGTGCCTCGCCAGAGCCGAACTTTCACTTAACGCGGGTTTTTTCCAGGTATACACGCAGAGTGTCCGGCTCGAGACGCTATTTTTAGATTCGCCCCACCCACCACCCGCCTGCCTGCCTGCTCTCGCCTCTCCCTCCTCCTCCCACCCACCCCCCTCCCTCCACCTGGGCAAGCCGCGCTGTAAGGTTGCGCAGTGTGTGTCTTCTACTAACGTAAGTGTTACACCTAACTTGTAGTTTTCCTAACCTAACCTTTATTTTTCCAAACTTAACATTTATTTTTCCTAACCTAACCTCTTCTATATTACTTGTTTATGCATACCATCATAAAGTTAAGATAAAATTTTTACTACAACATAGTTGTGTGTCGTCAAAAAGTGGAGTTTGGTGGTAGGGCCAGTCTCTATTGGAATTAGCGTGGTTTTCACTTAACACGGTACCCTGTGGGTTCTATTGACTGCGTTAAGCGGGGTACTACTGTGTGTGTATATATATATATATATATATATATATATATATATATATATATATATATATATATATATATATATATATATATATATATATATATATATATATATATATACACAGTCATGCGTCGGTTAACGTCCTAGATACGTTCTTGGAAACGTGACGTTAACCAAAATGGACGTTGTGCGATCATCACATAAACTTTGTATTTATACTTACATGTATGTGGAATACTATATACGTACATATACACTTTTACTGTTAAATCACTACTGTAATGTGATAGAGGTGATTAATTTTTATCTCTTGTGCAAAATACATGACGTTTATATTAAAATTATTCACTGTTTTACAAGGATTCCAGCAACGCCGGGCAGATGCAGGAGAGAGAGGGTGGGAGCAAGCGAGGGGCTGTGGGGGTAGGGGAGGTAGAACATTTGACAGTTGGCACAGGCCCAGGTCTAACACGTGTATATTTATCAGTTCTTAAGTGACTAAGCTTCTCACTTATAAAAAGCCAGTGAAATGACCTGGGTGAATATAATTAACATTGCTGGGATTCTTGTAACATACTGATTACAGTATTACCCCGCTTTACGCGTTTTTTTTTATACGCATTTCCACGTTTACGCTGTACCCTGCCAGACCCGGAATGCTTACTTTACGCGGTGCGTGTACTCTTTTACGCGGAGAGCGGTGCGGGCAGGGTGCGCACAAGGTCGCCCAGCCATCAAAACATTACCGAGTTCTTCACCTGCCACCCACCTCAGCCGGCCCAAGTCAGTGATAGTGACAGTGATAGTGAGGATATGGACTTAGAGGGGTTTATCAAAGAGGCCCTGCAAGCCTCTGTGGTGGATAGTGATACAATTGATACAAGTGATACAGGTGAAGGCCAATAATCTGCCCTCTGCCTCGGAACCAACCCCCCATCCCCGTGTGCCCAGCCATCTTTTCTACTAATGTAAGTGTTAAAAAAACCTAATATTATTGATATTTCTCTAAATTATTAATTCTGGGTGCATACCATCATAAAATTATGATGTTATTTTTACTACAACGTAGGTATTGTGTCTGAAAAAGTGGAGTTTGGGGGTCGGCCCGGTCTCCATTTCAATTAATCCCATGTTATGTTGTTCACTTTACGCGTTTCTCACTTTACGCGGGCCTCCGTGGGTTCAATTGACCGCGTAAAGCGAGGGTTCACTGTAATTTGAATATAAACATGCTATAATTTGCACAAGACAAAACAATTTTAGTACCGTAATCAAATTAGTACATGTGCACTCCAGCTTTGCACTAAGGTCATTTATTTCTATTACAGCGGTCCCTCGGTTAACGAGCACAATCCGTTCTAGAAGGTTGCTCGTTAACTGAAAAACTTGTTAACCGAAACCATTGTTTCAATGGGTTTTTGGGTAATTGGTTCCAGCTCACCGAAAATTGCCTAAATTCAACAAAAAAGGAAGAAAAGTACACTTACTTTGAGGTGTGTATGTAGAAGGCTCCTGGATGATGATGATGGGAATTAGAATGGGGGTGGAGGAGAAGGGAGAAGAGATGGCATTGGGGTGGAAGAGAAGTCACCCCACGGCGCCATTTCACCCATAAAATTTTAGTTCTCTTGGTGTAATTCAAGACGGAATTTGAACATTAAAAAAATCTGCCCAAAGTTAGGGGGTCGTCTTAATCACCAAGTATAAAATTCTTACCTCTTAAATATTGTGGTTTAGTGTGTCAAGAGTGGTGATGGAAACATCGTAAGTCACTCACAAGCTCCTACCACTAATTATTTTATACTGAAACTTACGTTTGGCAAGCTGGATTCAAATTAAGATTACCGGTATATTAAAATAATAAAAATGTATTATAAACCTGTCTAACATACCGTAAAAGAACATTATACCCCTGTAATAAACACAGCTATCATCACACACCCCTCCCCATGCCCCCCCCATTTGCCAGTGAGGAGACAAGAAAGGGAAAGTGACTGCGAGATTGGGCTATTTATAGCCGTGGAGGTGGTCAGTAGTGCATATCGGTATATTTACTGATAATAATACTTATCTCCTATAAATAATTAATTTAAAATTTATTTTTTTACAAGGAATATTCAGTAAATGACTGTATTAATTCTTGAAACTACCGACAGTTAAATACAGACGCTTAAGTGACGTCACTAGTGTTTACAGTACACCAGCTGGTAACATTTGATGCCATTACTTGAAGTGAATTGGCCTTATTTTAAGTAACTAACCATAAATAAATACAAAAAGTAAAAAAAAGATCAAAAGTGAGAAATAATATACTGTGTGTATGTTGTGTTGTCAAAGTTAGAGGAACAATTGAAACTGCAATTGTGTGTAAATGAGGCAAAAAGTCAGGTCAGCGCTGAACCTGGGACTTGGTCACAATTTTCGTGATGCCATATGGCAGCAGGGTCTACCATTAGACAACACATTATGCTTCCAATATCTTCCCAGGCGGTAGTATCTACCTGTTTGGTAGCTGCCTACTACCTACACAATTTCTAGTAATATTACTTTGATACATGATAAATTAGACAAACAATGAAAATAAAAATCAAATTTAATTACCAAGACGCTTCCAATTGGCAGCTGTAAGAAGAGGGGGAGATGGGCTATTTTTATCCCATCTTTGTGTCTGAAGTGGCCAGTAATACCATATATTTACTGATCATAATACTTATCTCCAATAAATAATTAATTTAAAATTTATTTTTTACATAGAATATTCAGTAAATGACTTTTAAATAAATAAACAAAAATTCGGTAAATCTATTTCAAGTAAATGGAAAATAAGCAAACAAATGTCATTTACCACCACCCTTCCCTCTGGCTCAGGGTGAGATGGAGGGGAGATAAAGAAGGCTATTTATAGCCCGTCTTTGTGTCTGAAGTGACCAGTACCCTAATGCACCATAAATACTTCATTTAACATTTATTTTTTGTATATATATATATATATATATATATATATATATATATATATATATATATATATATATATATATATATATATATATATGCTGATAACCACCAGGAAAGAAGAAAACACGAAGTTCCCAAGCGCTTTCGTGTAATTCACATCTTCAGGGGTGAGTACAGACTAGTTTGTACTCACCCCTGAAGATGTGAATTACACGAAAGCGCTTGGGAACTTCGTGTTTTCTTCTTTCCTGGTGGTTATCAGCATATACCTAGATCACGCGCACCTACAGTGATTTACTTGCATATATATATATATATATATATATATATATATATATATATATATATATATATTATATATATATATATATATATATATATATATATATATATATATATATATTTATTTCAAGTAAATCCAAAATGAAAACGTGGCTAAGGTACTCCGTTGTTTCCATTCTCCCGTGTGATTTTATCAATATATATATATATGCAAGTAAATCACTGTAGGTGCGCGTGATCTAGGTATATGCTGATAACCACCAGGAAAGAAGAAAACACGAAGTTCACCCTGAAGATGTGAATTACACGAAAGCGCTTGGAACTTCGTGTTTTCTTCTTCCTGGTGGTTATCAGCATATATATATATATATATATATATATATATATATATATATATAGTAATACCCCGCTTAACACGGTTTCGCTTAGCGCGAGTTCACGTATACGCGGTGCCTCGCCACAGCTGAACTTTCACTTAACGCGGGTTTTTTCCACGTATATGCGCAGAGTGTCCGGCTCGAGAGCTATTTTTAGATTCGCCCCACCCCCCACCTGCCACCCTGCCTGACTGTTTTAGCTCATAAAATTCATACAAATTACCCGGCCAGAATATAATTTACATTGCTGGAATTCCTACAATATGATGATCATTTCTAATATAAACATCATAGATTTTGCATTAGACATACAAATTTTAGATATAATGTTTACTCCGAGTAAATATGTTATTTTTTTTGCAAAATATATGACATTTGTATTCAAAATATTCCTGGTCTTACAAGGAATCCAGCAATGTCAATTATATTATGCTAACTTTAGTTTGAGGTATTATTTATTACTAAAAAGGTAAATATTCTGGTTTTCCCACACATCTGGTAGGGACGGTTGGTGGGGGGTGGAGGGGAGGGAGGGACCGACCGACCATCTGTTACTGTGTGAAGAATATTTTTTTTTTTATTAACTATAGATATTTGTCTTAGCTCTTAAAATTCATACAAATTACCCGGTCAGAATATAATTTACATTGCTGGAATTCTTATAATTTGATGATCATTTTGAATATAAACATCATAGGTTTTGCATTAGACATACAAATTTTAGATGTAATGTTTACTCTGAGTAAATATGTTATCTTTTGTGCAAAATATATGACATTTATATTCAAAATATTCCTGGTCTTACAAGGAATCCAGCAATGTCAATTATATTATCCTAACTTTAATCTGAGGTATTATTTAATAGAAAATGTTAAAATTTAGTTTTTTCACCCAACATCTCTTGAAGGAAGGATTGGTGGGGGGTGGGGGGGAGGGTTGGGACGGACTGCGCGGTTGGAAGACGGGGGAGGTAAGGTGGGGTACTTTGATTGACAGATAGTGTCTTGAAGAATATTTTTTTTTTATTAACTGAAGATATTTGTTTTAGCTCATAAAATTCATACAAATTACCCGGCCAGAATATAATTTACATTGCTGGAATTCTTACAATTTGGTGATAATTTTGAATATAAACATCATAGATTTTGCATTAGACATACAAATTTTAGATATAATGTTTACTCTGAGTAAATATGTTATTTTTTGTGCAAAATATATGACATTTATATTCAAAATATTCCTGGTCTTACAAGGAATCCAGCAACGTCAATTGTATTATCCTAACTTTAGTTTGAGGTATTATTTATTAAAATTTTATAGTTTTCCCCCCAAAATTTCTCAGAGGGAAGAGCCAGCAGTGTAGTGTGAGAAGAGGGGGAGGGAGTTGAGTCCATTATTTGAATGGACATTAACTTGGCACTGTATTTCTCTATTTCTCTTAAGTATTAATTGTGTGCATGTACCATCATAAAATTAAGATGTTATGTTTACTAGAACATAGGTATTGTGTCGGAAAAAGTGGAGTTTGGGGGTCGGGCCAGTTTCTATTGGAATTAATCCCATATGTTCTGTTGTTCACTTAGCGTGGTTTTCACTTAACACGGTACCCTGTGGGTTTTATTGACCGCATTAAGCGGGGTACTACTGTATATATATATATATGTATGTTGTATAAACAGTGGGAACACAGTCCCACCACCGAGACGAGGGAACACTCCCACCATCGATCGTCTCGTGCGAAGCAAGCTTATAAATTAAAGAAAATACCGTATATGCTCGTCTATAACCCCCCTCGTTTATAGTTCGACCCACGTTTTTGAGGGTAATGGAACAACAAAACCTTCACTAAAAACGCTCTACGTCCTATAAACTGAGGCTCGCCGTGCATGAAACACGAGTGCCGAATGCAAATTGTTTACCATTTATTATTACGACACTTTACACTGAAACACGGGTAGTTTCAACGAAAATATTGTATATTTCCATTCAAGTATTTATTCAAGTCAATTAGGAGGGAATATTATTGTAATACAACAGTCTTTTAACTAAACCATTCAAAAAGCAATTACGGTAACATCTTTTGAACAAAAGAAAGCGAAAGTCATTGCTTTCGTCACGATTTTATCCCACTTTCCACTGTAATACGTACGTAATTTGAGCAAAAATATTACATTTCCGTGAATGTATTACATCAAGCACAGTATGAATAGAATATCATTGCAATATAACAGAATTTTAACCGAAAACTATTAAAAAAACGAGTAACATCTCAAGAACAGAAGGTTAGGTAAAGTCTTTTGTTTTCGTCATGTATTTTATCCTATTTTACATTGAAATACATCACGTTTCAGCAAAACTAGTTTTTATTTCCGAGAATATATTCGTTCAGGCGCAGTTTAGGTAAAATATACGTGTGATGTAATAGTTTTTTAACTGAAGACGATTCGAAAAACACGTACCCTCTAGCCCTGTTCAAGGAGAGGACTGGGAGAAGCTGTTTGGTGCTGCAGACGATGACAAGGAAAATGATTTTGATGGATTTTAATGAAAATATTCAGAAATATGGTATCGTAGTATTTATTCAAGTCAATTAGGATAGAATATTATTGTAATACAACAGTTTTTTAACTGAAAACCATTTGAAAAGCGATTACGGTAACATCCTTTGAACGAAAGAAAGCGAAAGTCATTGTTTTCGTCACGATTTGATCCCACTTTCCACTGTAAAACGTACGTCATTTCAGCAAAAATATTACATTTCCGTGAATGCATTATATCAAGCACAGTATGAATAGAATACCATTGTAATATAACAATATATTAACGAAAAACTATTAAAAAAACGAGTAAGTTCTCTTGAACATCAGAAGGTTTGGTAAAATCTTTTGTTTTCGTCATGTATTTTATCCTATTTTACATTAAAATACATCACGTTTCAGCAAAACTACTATTTATTTCCGAGAATATATTCATTCAGGCACAGTTAAGGTAAAATATACATGTGATGTAACAGTTTTTTAACTGAAAACAATTCGAAAAACACATGTACCGTCTAGCTGATACAGCTGGTGGTGCGTGATGCGTCGTTGTAAACAATAGGAGGTTGAAGTAGATTACCGGGTATTATATTAAGTGTGAAATATCGAAAAGGTTTTTATTACCGGTATTTTTTGTAGATCAATGAGAACTGTGATACCGTATATGATATGATAAGTTAGCCTGTGCTAAGAACTTCAACATAGACTACTGAAAGCACGTTGTAAGGTAATTTAGCCTATTGTAAGTTGGTGAGCTTCATTTACTGAAGGAACTGCACAACTTTTCATTACTAATTGGTACATATTTTACGTTTCCATTGTTTACTGGCAGTAAATGGTAAATATTTTTCATGTCTGAAGCTACAAGTTGCTCCTCGCCCTTCCCATCATGCACGGGTTCAACCTAACAAAACTATTACACATGTATAGGACAACCCCCAATTTTTTGCCTGAAAATTTGGTCTTAAAAACTCGAACTATACACGAGTATATACGGTACTTGCAGTGTGTTTAATATGTTACAGTATATTATAAATAAATAAATAAACAAATAAATCGGTAAATCCATTTCAAGTAAATGGAAAAATTTTACTTGACACAGACATTAGTTCCAGTTACCAGTAAATAGCAGACGCTTCAGTGACGTCACTAGTGTTTACAGTACACCAGCGGGTAACATTTGATGACATGACTTGAAGTGAATTGGCCTTATTTTAAAAAACCAAGGATGGTTGGTAAAGGACTACTGAGTCAGTGAGTAAGTGTCACATTTGGGGTACTGGTCTTATACAGCGAATAGAGCTCAAAAGCTACTTTTTAAATGGAAATTTGGGGGGGGCCGTCTTATGCACCCCGACTCCTTATAGGCCGAGATATACGGTATATAGTGTCAATATGTAAAATAAATTTCAAAATGACCAATAATTTGCTTGCAAACACAGAAAAAAAAGCATTTAGTTGAAGAGAGTCTCAAGCAAGATGTTACCTCCACTGAAAAGACACAGAGACTGACGCCTGTATGCTGTGTTGGCAGGCTGGATGGCGTGCCACAAACTAGTGACCCTACCTTCAATTATGTTCAATAATTGTTAAAATGACTAAAAAATTTAATATTAAACTTTTAAAATTATTGAATAGTATAAACTTCTTGATACTAAAAGGGTAAGGAATTTAAGCCCTAGAACCGATTACTGTATTGGCGGACTAATACTACAGCTGGTGGACTGCCAAATGCAAGCTAAAACATGTGGAGGTCGGCTCGTAAGAAACTCGTTAATAGAGGGATTGCTCGTTAACCGAAGTTAAGAATCTTATGGAAGGTAACTCGTTAACCGAAATCTCGTTAACCGAGGGACCACTGTATGTTTCTTTTAGTATGGTGTGTGCATGTAAATGGATGAAAATAAATGAAGAAATCTATGTAAACCTACCCAAAAATACAGTTGAAAAACTTTTTTATAAACTGTACTACAGTACTGTACACTAATGTACAAGAATTTTTATCTCTTGAGCAAAATATATGAAGCTTATATTCAAATTATTGGCTGTCTTGCAAGGATTCCAGCAATGCAAATTATATTATCCTAACTTTAGTCTGAGATATTATATAAAATAAACAAAGAAATCACCAATCTTTTGTCTGGGAACACAAGGAGGGTGGGAAGGGGGGAGGGGAGGGGGAGGTGAGGTGACAATGTCTGGCGTTTGTTTGTTTATTTATTTGAGATTAGATTTGACAGTTGGCGCTGAAGGCCTGCCTGTGTATTTATTTATCATTACTTAAGAGTGACTAAGCTCTTCTCATAATTTGCCACCCAAACGACCTGGGTGAATATAGCTTACATTGGAGGGATTCTTGTAAGATAGTAATAAATAAACAAGCTATATTTGCAATAGACATAATTTTAGTACCGTAATCCTTTAGTACATGTACAATACAGGTTTGCACTTAGGTCCATTGTTACTGTACAATATTGACTAAATTCACTAGATAACATATGCCTGGCAGCACAATCTATAAGAATACGCGATGCATACGTGACTGTGCCCGCACTAGGGCCATTTAGGTTTGCTAGGTCCCATTATTTGAATGTTTTTTTTCAATTTAAATTTTAATTGTTTATTCCTTGATAGAGGAAGCGGGATCCTAGTGCTGTCACTTGGTACCCCTGTACCATAACACCAGAAGCAACTGGCCAGTGTCACAAGTATATACAGTACAGTACAGTCATCCCTTGGTTATCGCGCCTAATTGGGACCCCGCCGATAACGAAAGTACAGAACCTATGGGATTTATTCTAATTGGTTCCAGGCACCCAAGACCCAACCCCAAGTTTCCCATTTTACGACCATTTAGGCCCACTAAATATATATATAATGTTATGGTAAATTTCATAAACACACATAGGCATGGCTAGGTTTATTACAAAGTGATGAAAAGGGTACGCTTAATACTGTAGTCCACAAAACATGTAGCTATGCTTTTTTTATTTGGTTCCCCATCATACGAGTCCGTTTTCTCTCACATCAGGACGCCCGAGTCCTCCGTTTTCGCTCTTAATCTTAGAATGCACCAGAGACTTCACTATTCTTAGTAATGCCACATAATTTGAAATTGCAACCCCAACTGCAACTGAGGGTGCAATTGTTGAGGGGGTAGAGTACGATTCAGCGCCGCCGTTTCAGCGCCGCCGTTTCAGCGCCAGCCCATTTCAGCGCCAGACTATTCAGCGCCACCGTTTCAGCGCCACCAAATCAATAATTTCTTCAAAGAATCATACATATTTATTGGATTGGTTGATTTAACCTAACCTAACCTAACCTAACCAAATATTAATAAGTTGAATACAACATAATATAAATCAAGTGTAGAATACAGTGTTATACCACGTTAATGAAAGACAGATAGCTTCTGAGTTGAACGGAACGCACAGGCGCTGAAACGTCTCGGCGCTGAATAGTCTGGCGCTGAATAGTCTGGCGCTGAAATGGGCTGTCGCTGAAACGGCGGCGCTGAATTGGGCCATCCCCTTGTTGAGGCAACTAGATATGTCTGATTACAGCAAATGTGTTATTGTCAATTTGTAGGTGAAAGATTTTATCCTCAATAGATGTAGGTTAACATTACACCTGGAGGCAAAAAAAGCCTAAGGAAGGAAGCATATTCCTTTAACACATAATATCTGACCAGTATGGGGAGGATCATCGTGTCTCCGTTAGGGGGTCGTGGAGTGGTGGTCCAGCAGGCGTCACGGATTTTTTATTTATTTATTTTTTGGTTGGGGGGAGGGCACGGACGTATATGCGATTGGACGTTGTTCGGTCGGATGTTAACCGGCACATGACTGTATATATCGGATGTTGTTCGGTCGGACGTTAACTGGCACATGACTGTATACATATATTCTTTCAGTGAAAACGAGCCCGGGAGGGCGCAACGTCATTCACTGAGTGACTTGAAAGCAGAGGATATTAGTCACTAATGATCTAGCGACTTCATTATAGAAGATGCGCTGTGGTCGCCATGCTGACCAGAGATCGTATAAGAAATTGTCCCAAATTCAATATCTGAGACGCAAACAAAATAAAAGTCACTCTGTTTCCTCACTGTGCTAAGATGTATAAATACCGTATACAGTCATCCCTTGGTTATAGCGGACTTGGTTATCGCGATTTTCGTTATCACGCCTCCATCAAAATCTGCACACCTGCCGTTATAGCGCATTTTTCAGGCCGAGAATTTGGTCATCATGCATTTACCTCCAGGTGTAATGTTAGCCCCTTGCTTCACCTACATCTATTGAGGATAAAATCTTTCACCTACAAATTGACAAACACATTTGCTGGAATCAGACATATCTAGTTGCCTCAACAATTGCAACCCCAGTTGCAATTGGGGTTGCAATTTCAAATTCTGTGTCATTACTACGGAATAACGAAATCTCGGGTGCACTCTAAGATTGAGAGAAAACGGAGGACTCGGGCGTCCTGAAGCGAGAGAAAACGGACTCCTATGACGGGGGACTCAAATAAAGAAAGCATAGCTACATGTTTTGTGGACTACAGTATTAAGCGTACCCTTTTCATCACTTTGTAATAAACCTAGCCATGCCTATGTGTGTTTCTGACTCTTACCATAGCAATATCTATATCTTTAGTGGGTCTAAATGGTCGTAAAATGGGAAAATTGGGGTTGGGTCTTGGGTGCCTGGAACCAATTAGAATAAATCCCAAAGGTTCTGTACTTTCGTTATCGTGTTTTTCGTAATCACGCACTCAAAGCGGTCCCAATTAGACGTGATAACCAAGGGATGACTGTACAAAATCCTCCTGGCACTTATTATTTCAGCTATTACAACACAAATTCGCGGCGCCTTCTTTGTGTGTATTTACAGCTGATTCGCCAGGCAAGAAGATGACGGTCGCAGTGCTTGTGATGGAGGGTGTGGGAGGGGGTTTTGAGAATTGCAATTAAATGTCAGGTAGCGACCTGTCCTCCTAATATTACTTATTAGGTAATTATTAGATGTTTTACTTGCCTGTATGTTGGCCTGGAAAGTTATTGCTAGGCATTAACATACCTAGGAATAAGCTAGGCATCGCATTCTGGATTGAACAAAAATAAATAAATAAATAAATAATAATAAAAAATGGTGGGAAAATTGGCGGACGTTCCGGAACATCAACCGGGGCGCGCTAGTTGGAAGTTCTGGAGCGTCACCCGGGGCCTAAGGGTTAAATAGGCCTAAACAAGCAAGTTGCCAGATGTGCTATTAACAGGTACGTATATATAACCATGTACTTTATGGGTGATTCGAGGGATTTCCAAGGGTAATTTTGACTACACATTTTTGGCTTTACGTGCCCTCTTTGGAAAGTAACCCCCATATAAGATGCGACACGACTGCATCATTTTTTATGTCTTTATTCATTTATTTCATGGCTTATGTTAAAGCGAAAACAAGAACAAAGCCAGTGATATATAAAGTATGCAAAAATAATAATAATAATAATAATAATAATAATAATAATAATAATAATAATAAAAATAATAATAATAAAATTCTTTTGGGATAAATTGGTCACAGAACCATAATGTCAAGACCGCACGTGAGTGGTGATGACCGGTCTCACTATGACTTGTCGTGGTCACAGAAACTTAAAACTTATTATGGGTGAAAGAGGGTTTAAGGTCTTAAAGTAACAAATGGTTGCATGGGGTTAGGGCAAGAACATGATATTTGAGTACAGTCCAGTAAATTGATAATAATACCTTGATGAACTTATGGAGATAGAAGAGTGACCTGTTACAATCACTAAGGTCATTGTGCTGGTCAGCTACAGCCACCACGGCTTCATGCAGTGCCTCAACCTCCTCCCTCTCTTCCTCCTCCTCTTCCTCTCTATTCTTCAATACTGCAGAATATAAAAACAGGTACCAGGGTTCAGTGCAAGAAACAGAGTCTAAAAGTCATTGTTGATTAATGTTCTGATCTACGTTTTTTTTTTGGTTTTTTAGGGGGAGGGGGGGGTTACAGGTATGAGACAGTAGGGTTATACATGAAGACAGTATATAATATTAACTAAGAATTTAGGAATTGTTCTATACAAGAAAAATGTTTTCTTACCTCATGAAAATCCACTATACAGTATGAAAAGGATATGCTATGTGCATAACAGTGTCATTTCTTTTTTCTTGAGAAATCTAAAAGACCTCAGAAATAAGCATCTGACAGCTTTGCTGGCTATCCTTGGTCAAATGGTCTTACTGTTTACCGTTGTCATATACCTGCACTGTCTAGATACAGTCAACCAACGATGCATTGACTCCTCCTTGGCACTTGTACTCACAATTTTACCTGGCAATACTTGATGAAGTATGGCTGTATGTATGGCTGTATTTTTATACTCAAACTATTCATCATTATTTAAGATCATTACAATTTTCCAAATGTTCTTTTATTTTCTTAAATAATGAAGAAAATTATAAAAATGAATTGGCAACACAAATACAACCAGGACTGCCCCAATATTCTCACATCAAATTTCAAGAATACATGTTTCACATTTAATCTCAAGTATTTCATGAAGGAATTCTCTTTACAATGTGAGCATTATATATAATATAATCTGACATAAGTTAGAGGGCAGTCACTGTGTAATAGACTCAACTAATGCATTAATGGCATGCAGTATCCCTGCACTAGTGCTCCACGGATCACCAAGTACTGCCATGTAAAATTGCAAGTATGAGATCCAGAGTGGGGTCGATGCATCTTTGATTGTACAGTTGCAAACAAAAGTTCGCTCCCCGTAGTGAAACTGAGTCACGGGAATGAGTCTCTGAACCTACTTACCCGACCTGTTGTATCTCATTTGGAGTAGATGCTGCTTCATTTTGGGAGGGAGTGAACTTTTGATCCCAGCTGTACATAGTTAACTGTACACTGTACCTACATTGTCCATATCCATGCTGAACTGTATAACTGCATAGTTTATCCAATTGTAAACCTGAAGGATAATATTAGTGAATAAATACTATTATTATTACTACCACCTGTACAGTATGTCCTCGCTTAACGTCGGGGTTACGTTCCTAAAAACGCGACGTTGTACACAACAACGTTAAGCGGATAAATTTTCCCCATAAGAAATAGATAAAATACAGGAGTTACGTTCCTGAGTCTCCCTTTGCCCCATGAAATACATTACATATACATAAATCATTGCCATTTCTATAGAAAATAATGCATACATATACAACTACTAAGTTTGAACAGTATTGGTACTCCCCGATGGGCAGAAGTGGTAGAGTAAGTGTGTGGTGGATAGTAAGGCAGAGGAGGCGAATGGCAGGAGGGTGGGAGCGGAGGAGGGGGATGGGAGTGGAGGAGGGCGGGAGAGGAGGAGGATGGAGTCACTGAGACTCTGTGCCGAGCCGAGAGAGCGTAGCGCGGCCAGACGAGAGAGGGTGATGGGCTGTAAAAAGTAGTCCGTGACGACGCAAAACTACTTTGTACCAAGTCGTCGGGACGTTAAACGAATTTTTGGTATGTAAAGATTAGCAACGTGGTACTGAAACAAAGTTAAGCGGGCCGACATTATACGAGTACTTACTGTATTATTATTTTAAGTGACAGTAAGTGATGATGGAAGATTTTTCAGCTCACATATAAAGATCATCACAGACTGTTAGGAAACTGTCTTGCTGAATTTTACCAACATTTGCCACCAGGAGAATCATGGAAGGAGAGGTTCACATCAGGACATGGGAAGCGTCTTGCTATATTGAAGGTCCCAAAACAAACTGGCCGAGTACAAAAACACTGAAAACCAGCAGTTTCAGCAGAAATGAGTCAAAACTTTTCAACAGCCTCCCACCCTACCTGAAAGACATGTCAGCCTGCTAAGTTGAATCTTTATAAAGAAAACTGCATTCCTGTAGCTGACTGATGATACACCTCCAATGCCTGCATACCACATTTAGCCATACTATAACATCCTGTAGAACAATATACAGATCAGGAATACTTCACTTATTCCCAACAGATATTTTAACACCCTGATTCAATGTTCGCAAAGCATACCCCGATTACTAGCAAATGAAAAATTGATACCCTACATTAATACAGTTATACAGTTATACCTCGGAATTCTCCGATAGCCGGAATTGAAACTTCCTCGAGAAATCATTCTCAAAGCCAGAATTTTCCAAAAAATTCCGGCTTTGGGAAAACAAATTCTGAGGTTGAAAATCGAGAGCATTTTCTGAAAATCGAGAGCATTTTCTGAAAATCAAGAGCATTTTCTGAAAATGGTTTGATTAAAGACAAAAGCTAAATTATTTTTTGGGGGGACCTGATCTGACCTGACTCAATGTCAGGTTGAGGTAGGGTAGGGTATTAATGGTTTCATTTTACTGATCTTCTGATGGACTGGCAGATCACTCTTTTTTCTTCTTTGTGTGTGTGTGTGTGTGTGTGTGTAAGAGATGTTGGGGTATTAATTAATGAATAATCAATAAACAATATTGCACAGTACTGTTAATGACAGTACAGTAGTTTGATGAATAGTAGCAACGAATGTAGTATGCTACTATTCATCAAACAACTGTCACTGATGATACAATATTGCATAATTATTATTCATCAATTAATATCCCAACACCCAGACACCCTAACACCACCCACCCACCCCCATATTGAATGACATAAATTTATGCAAGGTTAACTGATGCACAAGTGAGTGACTGTGTGGTGGCAAATTAAAAGATCAGCTGTTTAGGAGCTTATCGCTTGGCAACCCCGGTGCATGTTCCCACTCCATCTCTCTAATCACCCACACCTTTCTGCTTTCTCACTCCATATTCTAAAATGTTTTGTAACGTAATGTTGAAGGGATATATCGTTGCGCATTTATACATACACTTATGACACTCACCCTAAAAAATACTGTACTTTAGCTTTCGTCTTTGTTAAAGACATCTTCAGGTCCTGAGACCCACTAATCCCCCAATTAAAATGGGTGACCTGACATTGCATCAGTAGGTCAGTAATATGAGACCACTAATCCCTCACTTTAACTCCACCTGACATTGTGTTAGGTTAGGTCAGGTCAGGTCAGTTACACGAGACCCACTAATCCCCCACAGTTCCATGGGCATGTAAAATACCAGCTTTTGCTGTAACAAACAGCTTCATTCATGGCTATATCATAAGGGCATGTTGTAATTATACAACATGCCCTTAAAATTTGCGGGGGTTTGGGTCTCAAATTGGCTAAGAATAGCCAAATCCGCAAAAATCATTTACTGACCAGGGGAGGTGGGGTACATTTTGACCCGTGTGCAAAGAAATGTATACAGTATTACCTTTGTGTGTTTGTTCTTAAGACAATTATTTCTTTTACCTGTAGAAAGTGTGTGTGTTTGCGTGTGTAAAAATAATAAAATAATAATAATTAACGGTTCATTAAAAATAACATGGCAGCCCGAAGGCTGAAAATATACAATGAACAGAGGTGATAGGTTACATGTGGTGGAAGCAGGGAGTGGGTCACTTGATTGACAAAAGCTTTTGCACCATATTGGATCCTACAACCTTGGTGCCTGTATCTGCTGGACTGGTGCCTGAATCCGCTACAATTGCAACAAGGATGTCTAGACCAGGTACTACATTCTCAGTTCGAGATATCTTTAAATAGGTTGTTGGGTAATCCCAATATAGCTAACCAAGTATTATCAGGTCATAGACCCCAAACTTCTATTCAATATAAGAAAGCTTGGAATCTTTTTCAACAATTTATCAAGTTAACAACTCCAGAATCATTATCGGAAACAGTTGTGTTAGAATTTTTAGACTTTCTGTTCAGAGTTAAAGGCCTTCAAGGATCGACAATTGCATCTTATAAATCAGCATTGGTTGACCCTCTGGCTTGGGGTTTTAATATTACTTTGAGCCCAAGGATTTATCAAATGCTAAGATCGTCCTTTTTCATTCAGAGACCCCCTCGGCCTAAGAGAATCCCACCTTGGTCTCTGGAAAAAGTTACTAATCTTCTTATGGGGCCTAATTACATAAATCTGAACAGGGATAAATTACTCCAGAAGGAAGCCTTCCTTCTAGCAATAGCAACAGGTATGAGAATCAGTGAACTGATTTCAATTTCCAATAATCCATCATTATTGGTATTTTCTGATGAGGATGTTACCCTTTTTCCTACGGAGATCCTATGAAAAAATGAAAGGGAAGATTTCCAAGCTCAACCTATTAGGATAAAACGACTAATGTATGAAACAAGGGTTCCTCATATATTGTGCCCAGTTAAAAATCTTCAGGAATGGTTAACTAGATTCCCTAATCGAGGCCCCTATGTTTTCTCTTCAAGGGATGGTAAGAAATTATCTTCTAGTCAAATGACAAAATCCTTATCTCAATTAGTGAATCAAGCAGACCCTGGCAAGAAATTTTTGGCACATGATACTAGGAAATATGCAGGGTCTGTGGCCTTTCTGCAGCATATGAGTCTCAGTCAGATCAAGGAAATGGGCTTTTGGAGATCTTCAAAAACTTTCAAAGACAGCTATCTTCATCTATCTCTGAAAGATGCTTCACATGTGGTGGTGCTGGGGTCCCCTCCCCCACCTAGTCAATCTCCACAACCAGGACCTTCTTCCTCATCAGAATAAAGTGAGTAATCTTTTTGAGTAAATTAACATTTTACCTTCCGGTAAATGTTCCTAATTTTGGAAATATTCTTAACGGTTTAATAACATAATCTGGACCTAAGTCAGCGAAGCCTTGTATGCAAAGTCCCCTCCCTCTCCACCTCCTGCTCGGGTATTCATGGTGAGTTTCTCATTCTGAGTTAAACAAAAAGCCGTTTTATTTTCTAAAAATAAGTTTTTGTGATATAGCTCAGAATGCGACGCCGATAACCCACCCATCTCCATCCCTCGAGAGTTGACTTTTGTTTACTGCTCGCTCTAAGGCAAGAGATGAAGGTCGTGATGCATATGATGGGGCTGTTTTGAGAATTGCAATTAAATGCCAGGTAGCGACGTGTCCTAATATTACTTATTAAGTAATTATTAGATGTTTTAATTGCCTGTATGTTGGCCTGGCGAGTTAGCTGGGGAATTAACATACCTAGGTAATATGCTGGCTTTATTTCAGGACAAACTAAGGTTTTATAATATTCATAATTGAACGGTATATATTTTATCAAAGCAAATGAAAATTACATATTACATTTCATTTGACTTTTGTTTACATATATTAAGCATGGCCAGCATAGAATCTCAAGCTTTACATCGAGCATGTGATCAGGAAAGTCAGCTTTTTGACCGAGAACGGCAGAAATTTTGTCTGATAGGCCATTTAAATGCCAGTAGCTAACAACAACATTTCCCTACACATAACCAGTCACTAAACAAGACCCCCACCCCATCAAAGGGTTCAGAAAACTCATTTAACAATTTTCAACATTGGAATGCACACTATCAGGGACAGGGCTCTTATGAACCTTTGGCATTAAAAAATAAATTCTAATACATACTGTACACTCTTCTGAAAACTTAAAATGCGACTGCATTAGACTGTCAAGGCAGGAGGTTGTTTGCATCCTGCTTTATGAACACCAGAGAAAAGAATCTGAGTCTGCGTAACTACCACCGTCAAGTTTCAGATCCAATACACCCATGTGTTTTTAATTTTGATCTTGCATAATGTTAGAAAGCATTAGGGTTTGATTTGGCCTTGTTTGCAAGCTGTCACCGGAACTTTGTTTTTCAGTCCTTGTACACTCTAACTTTGCTTAGTTCCTGGATCTAGCAGAACTTCAGCTGTGCTGCCTATCATTTGTCACGACCTATCTCTTGAAATTCTTAACTTTGTCAACTGCCATATGGTTTATGTGATGCATAACTGTTTCCGCCAATGATCCAAATAACACCAGCAGACAATTTTAGCATTAAACAATTTTTTTCTTGATTATTCATTTTGGGGAGAAATATGCAATTTCAGAGATAAGGCCCTTTATTCCCAAAGATTAATAAATTTGCACAAGTGGACAGGGCTCTGAAGCTGAAGCAAAATGTGGGGTTAAAAACATTAAAAACACATAACCTAATGTAACCCATCCCAACCCAGCCTAACCCATCCAAACCAACCCAAACTTTGACCTAACCTAGCCCAAAAAACCTAATGAAACTCCCAAAGTATTTTTGTAAACTTACCTACTGTGGTGGTGGGTATGCTTCGACAATTTACTTGCAGAATTGATGAAGAACTGTTCTTCAAGTATACTCCAGGTGTGTGTGGACAAAAGTATTTTGAAAAATATTTCCTCTAATGTGGTCTGATATTTCCTGCTTCAAAGACCTATCTCTTAAACTACACATTTCCCCTGCACACATTATCAAAAAACAATCAAGAAATACTTTTCTTACGCTAAAATCGTCTGCCGGTGATATCTGGATTATTGCCCTGTCTCCTTGCAATACTCACATGGGTGGTTGTAGATGTGGGCAAGAGAGGCAGAAAGCTCCATAAAGCTGTTAGTCCAAGTGTGTCGTAGTTCCTCCAGCGTGACGTCACCACCCATCTGCCCACAACAAACAGAAAGCATTACTTTAAAAGCCTAATACTTTTTTAGGCACACAGTGCTATTTGGGTATACCAGGTAAACAATCCCTTATCCGAAATCTTTGGGACAAGATTCATTTCGGAATTTTTCGGATTTCAGAATGGTTAGGGTGTTTTTTTTTTTTTTTTTACAGGGATCAGCCCACCCTGGCACAGGTCACTGACCCATATTGGGGCCTGGGGGGCGAAATATAATAACAATTATAATAATACAGTTTAGTAGTCTGGTTTTACGCGGTTAATTAAACCCATGGAGGTCCGCATATAAAGCGAAACGCGTAAACAAAATAACAAATCCTATGGTATTAATTGAAATAGAGACTGGGCGGACTGCCAAACAACCATTTTTTTGGCTATTACCGACACAATACTTACATTGCAGTAAAAATAACATCTTCATTTTATGATGGTATGCACACAATTAATTTTACAGTATTACCCCGCTTTACGCGGGTTTTCTTTACGCGTTTCCACGTTTACGCGGTACCCTGCCAAACACGGAATGCTCACTTTACGCGGTGCATGTACTCTTTTACACGGAGAGCGGCTGGTGGTCATCTCACGCAGCGCCATTTTTGGATTCAAACCTCCCGCCATCTCTCCCGCCATGTTGGGTAAGCGGTGCATGTAGGTTGAAAGTGTACGTCTTTATTGCATTATCGGTGACGTCATATTACATATCGGACTGTGATTGGGCCAAGCATCCTTACCTCCCTCCCCCGCTAGCTGTGATTGGTTTAATGTAATGACGTGCCCCGCTGCGGGAACGTTCAAGCTCCTTGACCTACCCGCGGCAGTTACACCCCTTCCGGCTACACCGTGTATATCGGTATCTATTGTTCCATAAGAATGGCTTCCACCGGACCACCACCACCACAGAGAAACCTTGCATTACCTGGACCCAGCCGTCCTAAGCCAAAGAAGATACGACGTTCCCTAAGCTACGAAATTAAATACAAGATTATCCAAGAGTTGGAGAAAGGAACAAGACAGGTTGATTTGGCGCGCCAGCACGGTGTGAACGAATCTACAATTCGTACTATCAAGAAGGATGCAGCCAAGATAAAAGAACACATGAACATCACAAAGTCTACAGGTGCTTCATTGAACAAGTATTGCCACATCAAGGTGCTTCTCAAGACGGAGAAGTTACTTGTGAGCTACTTATTCGTCAGGCAAGACGGAACATGGCGGTCGACACGCATTCAGTTCAGGAGTACACAAGTGAACTGTACGCAGCAGTGTCATGTAAGATGGGAATTGCAGAGCCCAAACCCTTCAATGCTTCCTCTGGGTGGTTGCACAGGTTTAAGAAGAGGAACAAGATCACCAACATTAACTATGGTGGTGAAGAAGCGAGTGCTGACCGTGTTGCGGCTAGGGATTTTCCTCCGTTCTTACGTGAGATTATGGAGGAAGGACAGTACACCGACGACCAGGTGTTCAACATGGACGAATCCGGCCTCTTTTGGAAAAAGCTACCTTCCAAGACCTTCGTTGTCAAGTCTGCCAGCAAGTGTCGGGGCCGGAAGTTGCAGAAGGAGCGCATCACCGTCCTCTTTACCACCAATGCCTCCGGTTCCTGTAAACTCAAGTTATCGGTGATCCACACAGCCTGCAAGCCACACGCCTACAAGAACATGGACATGACCAAGCTAAATGTCCACTGGCTGACCGCACGTAAGGCGTGGATGTTCTCTACTCTGTCCCTCTCCTGGTTTGATGACTGTTTCGTTCCCGACGTGAAGAAATTCTGTGAGCAACACAATGTTCCATTCAAGATTTTGTTGCTGCTTGACAACGCACCAGGACACTCGCCCCTACTGTTGGATCGTCACCCCAACGTACAAGTGGTCTTCCTTCCTCCCAACACTATGTCATTAATCCAGACCATGGACCAAGAATTAATCTGTAATGTGAAAGCTGCATTCTCTGCAAAGAAATTTAAGCTCCTGAACGACTACACCAACACCAAGGATGAGTTGCGTAACCTGGGTGACACTGATAGCAAGAGCGATGAGGACGAGGAACAACAGTTGGCAGAGCAAGAAGTTCTTGTGAAACACTTTTGGAGGAAATTTAATGTCAAGAAAGCTGTGGACTCCTTGGTGGAGGCATGGGATCAGCTGTCTGTAGCAACGATTCGTCACGCATGGATACGTGTTGCAAGGTATCCCAGGTGGGAGGCAGAGCCAATCTGTGACTGGTGAGGTTCAGACTGTTGCAGTAGCAGTGGACCTTGCCAGAGAAGCTGCGCAGAGTGTTACAGCTGCAGGCTTCTCCGAGACCACCAACGACGACATTATGGAGGTGATAAGGGACCCTAATGTGACTGCCGACGAGATGTTAGAAGACGATCATGTCAGTGAAGAGACAGGCAGTACGTCATCCCGAGAAGAACGCAAGTTATCGCATGGTAATGTAAGGAGTGCCATCGAGTGTGTAGAGAAACTGAAGCTCCTCCTTTCCAACGACCCTGACGATAACCGGTACAAAGTCTTCACTACCCAGCTGTTGCAGGCTATGGAGCCCTACATCAAGGTGTATCACGACAACATCAACACTAGCCGTCAACAAAGCATTACCGAGTTCTTCGCCCGCAACCCACCACAGCCAGCCCAAGCCAGTGATAGTGACAGAGACAGTGATGGTGACTTTGAGGGATTTGTCAGGGAGGCCCTGACAAGTGTGGATGACAGTGATGGTGACTCACCTGAGGGCCAGTAGCCTGCCCTCTGCCTCGGAACCATCCTCCATTCCCGTACGCCGACCCATCTCTTCTACTAACGTAAGTGTTAAACCTAACCTTGATTTTTCCTAACATAACCTAACCTTTGGTTAGTGTTAAACCTTGATTTTTTAAAACATAACCGAACCTTACGTAAGTGTTAAACCTTGATTTTGTTCTAACCTAACCTACCATGACATGTGTTAAACCTTGATTTTTCTTTTACCTGGTACAGTATATTATTCTCTTACAACTATTGATATTTCTCTTCTATATTATGTGTGTGCATACCATTATAAAGTTAAGATGTTATTTTTACTAAAACGTACGTATTGCGTCAGGAAAAAGTGGAGTTTGGGGGTAGGCCCAGTCTCTATTTCAAATAATCCCACATGTTCTGTTGTTCACTTTACGTGTTTCCTGCTTTACGCGGGCCTCCACGGGTTCAATTGACCACGTAAAGCGGGATTACACCGTATGTATGTACTGTATATGTATATATATATATCTTGATAAAATCACACGGGAAAAGGGAAACAACGGAGCACCTTAGCTTTTGTCTTTATTCAAGACATCTTCAGAGGCTAAGGTACAGTGGGGTATGCTATAACGAACGGATCCTACTACGAATATTCCTATAACGAACGGTTTTACCTATAAAATTGAGAATGCTACAACGAACGCGGATGAATACGGGACTATTTCGCCTGGCCCATGAATATTGTTGTACCGCGACCCACAACAAGAGTGTCAGGCGCCATCTTTGTCTCATTGTGTAGCCAGTGCACCACTGTTATTGTTGAAATTTCGTCTTTTGATGTGGAAATTCGCGTTATTTGTATAACTATTTTGTTATACAAGTATACAATTGTATCAATGAGTCGTCCAAAGCGAGTGAGAAAGCTAATAACCCTTGAAACTAAGAAAGAAATTATAAAGAAACGTGAGAATGGAAGAAGCATTGCGAAACTTGGTGATGAATATGGGATGGCTAAATCGACTATATGTATGATTTTGAAGAATAAAGGGGAGTTAAAAACTGTGCAAGTGGCTAAGGGAATCTTTAGACTTAGCAAAGCAAGGTGCAATGTGATTGAAGAGATGGAAAATCTACTCTTAGTGTGGATAAAGGAGAAAGAAATAGCAGGTGGTAACATTAGTGAAGCAATAATTTGTTAGAAGGCTAAACAATTGTTTGAGGACCTTAAAGCCAAGACTCCCAGTGGAAGTGATAGTGATGTGCCAGTGTTTAGGGGTACCTGCATGCTGAACAACACTAAGGTAAGATAAAGTACCGTATTTTTTACATTTTCCACAGAATTTTTTCAGTGTTAAGTGGTTGTATTTGGGGGCCTGGAACGGATTAAACCTATAACGAACGAATGCTATAACGAACGAGATTCTGGAACCAATTACGTTCGTTATAGCATACCCCACTGTACTCCGTTGTTTCCCTTTTCCCTTGTGATTTTATCAAGATTTATCTTATCCACATTTTCATATATATATATATATATGTATATATATATATATATATTTTTTTTTTTTTTACAGGGATTAGCCCACCTGGGCACAGGTCACTGACCCACATTGGGGCGAAATAATAATAATAAAAATAATAAATAATAATAAAAATAACAATAATAAAAATAAAAATAATAAATAAAAAATAATAAAAATAAAAATAAAAATAATAAAAATAAAAAAATAAAAAAAATAAATAAAAAAGTAAAAAGTAAAAATAAAAATAAAATAATAAAAATAATAAAATTAAAAATAATAATAATAATAATAATAAAAAATAAAAATAAAAAAAATAATAAAAAATAAGTAAATACAGTTAACCCTCACTTTACGCGGTCCCACATTCCGCGTTTCCACGTTTACGCGGTGCCCTGCCGGAACCCAGGATGCTCGCATTCCGCGGTGCGTGTGCCCCTTTACGCGGAGAGCGGCTGGCGAGCCGCGCCATTTTTGGATCCAAACCTCCCGCCATCCGCCATGTTGTGTAAGCGGCGCGAACATGGTGCGCACAAGGTCGCCCAGTCATCAAAACATTACCAGTTCTTCATCCGCCACCCACCACAGCCCGCCCAAGTCAGTGATAGTGATAATTATGGTGAGGATATGAACTTTGGGGAGTTTGACAAAGAGGCCCTGCAAGCCTCTGTGGTGGATAGTGATACAATTGATACAAGTGACACAGGTGAGGGCCAATAATCTGCCCTCTGCCTCGGAACCAACCGCCCATCCCCGTGTGCCCAGCCATTTTTTCTACTAATGTAAGTGTTAAAAAACCTAATATTATTGATATTTCTCTTAATTATTAATTGTGTGTGCATACCATCATAAAGTTAAGATAATATTTTTACTACAACATAGTTGTGTGTCGTCAAAAAGTGGAGTTTGGGGATCGGCCCAGACTCCATTTCAATTAATCCCATATGTTATGTTATTCACTTTAAGCGTTTCTCACTTTACGCGGGCCCCTCCGGGTTACATTAACCGCGTAAAGTGAGGGTTGACTGTATAAATAAAAAAGATAAAAATAATAATAAAAAATAATAAAAAATAGTAAAAAAAATAATAAAAATAATAATAATAATAATAATAATAATAAAAATAAAAATAATAAAAATAATAAAAATAATAAAAATAATAAAAATAAAAATAATAATAATAATAATAATGTATTATTATTATTATTATTATTATTATTATTATTATTATCTATTATTATTATTACAACAATTAAAAAAATTAATAGCAAATTAATAAAAATAAAAATAAAATAATAATAATAATAATAATAATAATAATAATAATAATAATACATAAATGCAAAAACAAAAAATAAATCAAGAGTGAGAAACGATATACATCATGTATGTTGTGTTGTCCAAGTAAGAGAAACAATTGAGGCCCTGCAATTGTGTGTAAATGAGACAGAAAGTCAGATCAGCAACCTGGGACTTGGTCACAATTTTCATGATGCCATATGACAGCAGGGTCTACCATTAAACACATTATGCTTCCAATATCTTCCCAGGCAGTAGTACCTCCCTGTTTGGTAGCTGCTTAAAGAGGCTAAAGTTCAAAAGTGTGTTTTTGTGACCTGGTGGAAATCTACCTGCCTGTTGTTTTGTCTGTACACTGATACCAATCATCGGGAAATTACTGGACACAGGTGGGACAATTAGTGGTATTTCGACGACACTTGCGATATGTGTATCTACTGCTTCTGTATATGCGACCTGACCGAAGGTAACCAGCGGTGGAAGCTGTTAAGAGGCGAAAGAGGGTTCGTAACACTGGTATCAGGAGTGGGATACCCTAGCAGTGGAATATTAGTCAAGAAGGAAGGTGGCAATGTTCAGACAAGAAACCAGGCCAGGCAAGGGAAGATTTCCATGGCTGATCTGATGCAATTCTTACATGCACAATGAGAAGAACATAACAGTTCCACAATGCTTGAACAACTACTGCAAGAACAATGAGAAGATTGGGCACAGACAGAAGGACTATTACAAGCAGAAACAAGAGCGAGAGCAGGGCAATACAGAGAAGAACATGGTGAAGAGAGGATGTTGGATGTGTGGAGATAATGGACACTTCAAGATTAAATGCCCATAGAAGTCCAAGAGAAAGAAAGAAGAGCAACACCTAAGATGGGAAACTAGAGTAGTTGGCTGGTGCTGAGGATCAACTATTGACAAAATGCAACCGAGCCACTGTAAGCAGTGTCCAGGTTGAAGGAGAGATAGATGGCATAAGGTGTCTGTTGGTGATTGACACAGCCTTGGAGTAGATTTTGGTGAGGCTGAACTTGGTTAGTCATCAAAAACTACCTGAGATGACTGGACACTATGCAGTGCTAAAGGGACAGTGGATATCAACATCAAGCTGGGAGGGGAAGAAGAATCCTACTGGTTTGTGTAGTGGATACAGCAGATCCTTGCATTCTGGGTCTGGACGAGCTCTTACCTTGCAAATGTCAACTTGATCTTGGTTTGATTCAGATGAAAATTAAAGGAAAGTGGGTACCACTGAAGACTGTGAAGCATAATGTTACAGCGAGGCGGTCAGTAGTTATTCCCCCCAAGATCAGAGGTGCGGTTACCACACAAGGTGAATGGTGCCTTGCATACCTGTCTGGGAGTGGTGGAGCCTGATTGTAAGCGGTGTTGCCAGAAAAAGGCACTTCCCAAGAAGTGTAGTCACACTACAGTGAAGGAGGATCCAGCCATTGTTGGGGAAGGCCTTGAGAAGCTGCAGCTGCAAGACCAAGACCTGCAACCAGTGGTCGAGTGGATGAGCCATAGCTCAGTGCGGCCAGCATGGGAGACAATCCCTGGAGCAAGTAGTACGACAAAAAACTTCTGGGCTCAGTGGGATGCTCTTTGGCTGAAGGATGGTCTGCTGCAGTGCCAGTGGGTGACTACCGATGGCCTCAACAGGTACTGGCAGACAGTACTTCCCTGGAAAATGAAGTCAGAGATTCTGGGAGAGATGCACAATAATCCAGCCAGTGGACATCTGGGAGTGAAGACGACCCTGAGTCACCTGCGGCAAGGGTTTTAATGAGTTAGTATGCGTAAGGATGTGGAAGAATGGTGCCGTTCATGCGATGTCTGCTGCGCCAAGAAGGGACCAAAGCTACACACCCGTGTCCCACTGCAGTTGTACCATGCAGGCGCACCATTGGAGAAGGTAGCAGTGGATATTGCGGGACCTCTGCCACTCACTGCAGATGGGAATAGGTACATCTGTGTGGCCATTCATGGATTACTTCAATAAGTGGCCAGAAACATATGCCATCCCAAATCAGGAAGCCACGACTGTTGCCAAGGTGCTGGTTGACCAGTTCTTCTGCCGGTTTGGTGTACCCCACGAGTTGCACTCGGACCAGGGCAGAAATTTTGAGTCAGCTGTGTTCAGCGAGTGCTGTGTCAGATGGAATGATGGAAAAGTTTGACTGGACCTTGGGACAAGAACTGGCCAAGTACTGTGTTGAGAGGCAGAGAGAATGGGACCAGAAGCTGCCTGCTCTGCTGATCGCATATCGGTCAGCTGCCCACTAGTCAACTGGATACACACCGAAAAAACTGAAGCCGAGTCATGAACTGTGGCTGCCACCTGATGTAGAACTTCCTTTAGAAATCACCAGTTACGTCAAAAGTCTCTAAGAAAGGTTGACGGAGGTCCACCATCAAATTCGAGGAGCTCTGGAGTTCTCAGGTGGTATGATGAAGCACAACCATGATGTCAAAGCAAGCCAGATCTGCTTCAAGGACGGTGATAAGGTCTGGCTGCATAACCCTGTGGAAGAAGGGCCAGTCACCTAAGTCGTAGAGCCCATGGGAAGGACCATACACGATAGTGGAACACCTTTAAGGTGTGACCTACCAGATAAGGGGAGGAAGGAAGGCTCAGCCGAAAGTAGTCCACATCAATCATCTGTGGTAATGAAGCAGTATCATGAGCCTGGGAAGACTATCATCTACCTAACCATATCTAACCTTTCCTAACCTCCCTCCATCGCAGCACTGGCTTTGTTTTGACTGTGGACTAGACAACACAGTTCATTTTGCAATGTGATCACTCCAATGGGTGGGCTGACTCAGCCCAGCCTGAAAATAGCCCAGTCCAGAGAAATCAGTGGCTAGTGTGACCGTAGCTTTAACTGCCACCTCTATGCAATGGTGCCAAACATCCAACTACCCCTACCCTCCCATTCATCACTTCCCTCCCTCCAAATTCTTATGTCCACAACTGTACAATTGGCAATGTTAATACTTTAAATATATATTTATTTAGTCTGTAAAAGGCAAAGAATTGAGGTACATGTGATGGTATTGTACAGTTTAGGTCAATGTTTATTGCATGAGTGGTGAATAGCATGATGCTTCACACAAGACAAGATCATAAGGATCTGAAATCTTGCCCTCCTAGATGGTGAGGTTTTCTTTTGTGAGGTTTCCAGAGGCGAGGTGACCATTGAAAACCATACCAACGAGGAAGGTAATATTTTTGACCCCATTACCACACTTACCTGTGAGTATTTATTGTTCATTCTCTTGACGTTGTTCAACAGGAGAGTCCTCAGGCTCTTTACCTTCTTCTCCTCTTCCTCATCACCCTTTTTCTCTCCTTGCTCCCTCTTCTGGTCCTCCGTGTCACTCCCAGTCTCCCTCATGATTCCTACGGGCACTGCCTGCTTCAGAGCCTCTTCATCCTCATCAGAGTCATAGTCGAGAGGTGGGTCAGGCAACCGCAACTTGCTTAATCTGGCAACAATGATGGGTGTGTTAATTATTCCTCAGTTGTGCCAATAACATGACTGTTTTTGTTTACTAGAGTTTATAATAATAAAGTGTGACAACATAAAGGTGAGATACGTAACTACAAAACCATTAATCCATAAGGGTTGTCCATGGCAATTTACACCTAGCAGGAGAAAGCACAGTTAGTGTTACTGCTTGCTGCTGGCAGAAGTCGTTAAGAAACCTGCTAGGAATCCTAGGATAGTAGGAAATTAATCATCAGTGCCCCAGAAGACTAAAGCCAAGTCACAGGGTGGTTCATAAATTAGGTATCATACCAACCCCTGCTCACTAATCTTAGTGGAAATACCAATATAATTCTGCCACGTATTTTAAATGTGCAATATCACTAATGTTACTTATAACATGATTTTATTTTACGTTTTATAATTTTATTTATCATTTCACCAATTAACAGCTAACTAGCTGTTTAGGGTGGTTAGTCTGTTCTTTGTTGCTTTGTTACAACCTTTATTGGCCAATGGTATGGAGAATCATCCTAAGTTCTTCTGTCAATTTTACTGTGACCAAACACACTTCCACTTACTACCACCACCACCTATGCCTCCACCCTGGCCTAATCACCATAACCATTTTGGCCACCATCCAGTGGCGTAGCTAGAGTGTGTGCCGCCCGGGGCAGCCCTTGAGCTTGCCCACCCCCCCCCCCCCCCACAAAAAATACACGTTGCACAGTGACTCATTCTTATATATATATATATATATATATATATATATATATTAAATAGTTTGTGTACCATTATAATATTACTGTACTTTCACATACTCAAATATAATATGCTTTAAATGCACACCAAACATACTTAAACTTTATAAGTAACAGTTAAACAAAAAGCAAAAACGACATAAAGGATAGGGAAAAAAGTAAAAAAAAGTGTAAAATTTAGCACCATCTTTATTTCTGAAATGAAAACTACAACTTTCTACAAAGTAACTTTTCTTGTTTTTTGTTGGCAAATTCTTCAATGACATTGTCAAAAACTATCTCATCTGTCAATTGTCGCTCTATAGACAGTATGGCAAGATTTCTCAACCGCAAGGTGCTCATAGCAGATCTTAAGTAATTCTTGATCAGTTTTAGTTTCGAAAAACTCCTCTCACAGGTAGCAACACTAACAGCAATTGTGAGGAAAATCCTCAGCATTATTACTATATTTGGAACCGAGTTCCCAAGGTTATACTTTTGAATAAACTGCAAAAGTTCAAGGGGGCCTTCTTTCCACGTCTGTATTCTGTCTTTAATAGTTATAGCAGCAACAGCAACAAAATGCTGAAGTCTTTTTCTCTCAACGAGGAACTCCTCTTTATCAATGTCGTCGTGATCGTGATCTATTTGACACTCATATTTATCATCCAAAAGATTCAATGGGGTAAGGAAGGCATATTTCTCAGCAAGTTCATGAAGCTGTTGAAATCTCAAAGTTATTTCTTGGATCACTCTGTCCAGCGAAAAAAACATTTCTCTCCTCAATTCAATGTCGTATGGCAATTCAGCATCTCGTGATCCTTCACCAAACATTTGTTTCTTCTTTTTGGGTCGACGCTGACGCTCCATGACTATCCCCAAATCATTGCCCTAACCTAACCAATAATTAACCACAGAGAAGAACAGTATATTTTACCCTCAACTATTTAATTATGTCCGTAACATTTGAAAGCCCTTACTGTTGTCAGACAAAAGCCACCCCGTCGGGGTGACCCCGATCACAGTAGGGGGCTTTTGTCTGGGTGGCTTTCGTCTGGGGGGGGCTTTTGTCTGGGTGGCTTTTGTCGGGGGGGCTTTTGTCTGTACCCCAGTGAGGATAGTGTCTTAATATAAAATCGCAATGCTGTGAAACAAAAATCTTAATATTTAATCTCAGTACCGCAGCAAAAGTCACATCATTATTTTTTAACCAATACTTTAATATTTCTTACCTTATAGTATTATGTCTTCCAACGAAGTAAATAACTGGATCGAAAACACAAGAGAACATAAAAGTCGTCTAGCCTCCCCTCGTCTTGTCACGATGGAGACTTGTGCAGAACTGAAGTGAATTGCTTGTAACTGGTGGATTGGTCGGCTGTACATGAACTGATATGATCCGACTCTATTCAGAGATAGTGAAGAAAACAAATTAAGTGAGATAGTAGTGACTAGTAACGATGTTAGTAAGCAAATAGACAAACTAAAGCCTAATAAGTCACCTGGTCCCGATGAGATATTTGCCAGAGTATTAAAGGAATGTAAGGAAGAGCTTAGTATGCCCTTAGCAAAGTTGTTTAACATGTCATTAAAAACTGGTGTAGTACCAGAATCGTGGAGGATAGCGAATGTAATACCGATTTTCAAGAAGGGGGATAGATCACTATCCTCTAACTACCGCCCAATCAGTCTAACATCAATAGTAGGCAAATTACTGGAAGCAATCATTTCAAACTCTATTCGAAATCACCTGGAGAAGCACCGATTGATCAATGATTCCCAGCATGGCTTCACAAGCGGACGTTCTTGCCTAACTAATCTATTAACATTATTTTCATCAGTTTTCGAATCGGTGGACGAGGGGCACAATTATGATGTGGTATATCTCGACTTTAGCAAAGCCTTCGACAGAGTCCCCCACGAAAGACTAATTAGAAAGGTAGAAGCTCATGGCATCAAAGGTGACATCCTTAAATGGATTAGGGCGTGGTTACAGGACAGGAAACAGCGAGTGAGCATTAACGGCATTAAGTCCCATTGGAGCAACGTCACAAGTGGAGTTCCCCAAGGCTCAGTACTTGGACCATTATTATTTATTATATACATAAACGACATAGATATCGGCATTGACAGCAACATAAGTAAATTTGCTGATGACACTAAAATAGGACGTGTTATCAAATCTGACGAGGACTCGGCAAAACTACAGGAAGATCTAAACAAATTTTTCGAATGGTCTGAAAAATGGCAGATGAAATTCAGCGTCGACAAATGTAAAGTACTCAGTATAGGAGATGTAAACAGGGAAACCTGATACCAGATGAACAACGATGCCATAGAGAAATCCGACTGCGAGAGAGATTTAGGAGTAATGATAAGTAGGAACCTTAAGCCAAGTAAACAATGTGTTTTTGCTCGTAACAAGGCTAATAAAGTACTTGGGTTCATACAAAGGAGTGTTAGTTACAAGACTAGCGAGGTCATCCTAAAACTGTATCTTGCTCTTGTGAGACCACACCTGGATTACGCAGTTCAGTTCTGGTCACCGTATTACAGAATGGATATAGAATCCTTGGAAAGAATTCAGAGGAGAATGACAAGACTAATCCCGGGCATTAGGAACCTTGAGTATAGAGACAGGTTAAAGCATCTTAATTTGCACTCCCTTGAGAGACGTAGAGCGAGGGGTGACCTGATAGAGGTGTATAAGTGGAAGGCAGGGCTAAACAAAGGGGACATTACAAAGGTACTCAAACTATCCAACCGGGAGCGAACTCGTAACAATGGTTTTAAATTAGACAAATTTAGATTTAGGCGTGAAATAGGTAAACACTGGTTTGGAAACAGAGTAGTGGATGAATGGAACAAGTTACCAAATATCATCATTAACTCGAATACGCTGAATTGCTTCAAATATAGGTTGGATGCTCATATGAGCAATAGGGGTTGGGTGTAAACGGGACTGCCCAGTATGGGCCAATAGGCCCGCTGCAGTTTCCTCCATTCTTATGTTCTTATGTTGACCCGAGACTGCATGGTTTTGCAGCTACTGGAGACGTTAATCCTTCCCTTTGTATCGGCGGCAAGTTAATCCTCGTCGTGTCTGACCTAACACCTGACCCACACCACATGAGCTCACTGGCGTACTTGTTTGAAGTTGTTTCCTTAATCCTCAACAGGTTACAGGTTGTGTGTGTGGCGGGGGGGGCATAGCAAGGGTGTAGCTCATGACGTGGCCGTGATGATGTGGGTCAGGTGTTAGGTCAGACACGACAAGGATTAACTTGCCGCCGATACAAAGGGGTGGATTACTTCTCCAGTAGCTGCAGATATGGGTGATGAGCAGACCCAAAAGTGCCGCCCCCCAAAAGTGCTGCCCGGGGCGGACCGCCCCCCCTAGCTACGCTAGTGCCACCATCGCCACTAATAAGTTTCTGTTGTCAGATGTTATCTAAAATTGACAGTGTAGCAATAATTTGCAAAGTTTGGCAATGGTTCCAGTACTGTATTTTCTCGTTAACAGGATGTGAAGTCATCAGATTGAAACTCATTCTAATCTATCAGAGATACATGAAAATATTTAAGAAAGTAATACAGTACACCAATGTATTTTTTTTTCTAAAAAAAGAAAATATATATTTACTGTACAGTACAAGGTGTATTTTTATCACAGAATTTGAAAACATTTGAAAGACTAAAGAATCAATCAAATAGTTTTTATCTTTAATGTTTGTCTTTCGAGTTGTAAGTACTACCTGTAATCAACTCGATTAAATATGGCAATAATCCAGATAACACCGGCAGATGATTTTAGCATAAAAAAAATCTCCAGTTTTTTTTTATGCTGTGTTCAGTGGTGATTGTCATTTTGGGGGTGAAATTTATAGTATGTATAAAAGATATGGCCTTTTTTCCCAAGGACACTAGATTTCCACACAAATTGGCAAGGCTTTGAAACTGAGGGAAAATTTGGAGTTAAAAACATACTCACAAAATCCAGAAAACCAGAAATTGGGGTCCACTAGCAGGAAATATCAGACAACACCAAAAGAAATATTGATGCCCGCCACACAAGGGGTCACAGCTCTAGCTTGTAGAGGCCACAAGTCCAGAAAACTGTGCGGGCAAACTTTTACGGAGTGAGAACCATGAACTCTTGGAACAACTTGCCAGAGTGTATTGAGATGGCACTGAGCATGAGCGCTTTCAAGACCAGACTTGACCAACACTGGAGCAGGTTCAGATATATTCAGGAGAAGGTGCATGCCCAGTACTTGCCAATCAGTGGCGAAGAGGATAAAAGTAAAAAAGTAAAGTAAAGGTACTTGCTTATCCATACACACCCGGACCACAGTACGTACAGTTCTGCATCACTTCCGCAAGTAGATTGGCCAAGCATACCCACCACCACAGTGGATAAGTTTATAAAAATACTTTGGGAGTTTCAGTAGGTTATTTAGATTAGGTTAGGTTTGGTTTAAATTAAGTCAGTGTCATTGTTAGGTTAGGTTTTGTGTTTTTAATGTTTTTAAACTCATATTTTCCCTCAATTTTAAAGCCCTGCACACTTAAGAGGGAATTTAGCTTTGTTGGGAAAAAATAAAGGTCTAGAAAACTGCTTTTTATGCTAAAATCGCCCATGGTGTTAAATGGATTATTGCTGCAAGATGAGCTTTCTAAACTTTGAGATATCTATCTCTTAAGCAGTCCTCGGATTAGTATTAAAAAGCGAGATGATAAAAAACGAGATAAAAGTCCAAGACAGAGAAAAAGCATAGTAAATTTACACTCAATTTTAAGTGACTCCTGATCAAAATTAATGGGACATACCAAAGTGTAATAACTTATGTTTTGTATGGTATGCAAGGCACCACTCATTTGTACCCAGAATTCCATGTTATGTTGACATTTACTCAGGATGGAACCAATTACGTTTGTTATAGCATACCCCACTGTAATTTAAATCCTTTCAGGGTAGAGGTCGGGGCCAACATAGCAGGGGTTTCAGGTATCCAAAACAGACAGGTGGTGGTAGTAGACCTCATCAAGTTAAGGATGTTAAGTTTCAAGACACTGAGGACGATGATGTTCAACATGGGTGTACTGAATTAGATTACTATTGTGTTAGTCTTGTTAATTATTGTGGGGAAGGCCTTGGCAAGGTCAAGCTGGGCAGGGTCAAACCTTTTCTACATAAAATGCCCAGGCATTTGACAAGTTGTGCCAGCATACTCCAGACCTAAGGAAGAAGTTAACAAATGATAAGACAATATTGAAGTCTTATAATGCAGAGAAAATGAATGTTTTGGGAGCAATTAATGTGAACATTCATCATGGCCAGGAATATGTATTATCTATTGTTGTAGTGGAAGGTTCAGGACAAAATCTGTTTGGCAGGAACTGGTTAAATATGATGAAATTACAGTAGGTTCTCAAATTTCGCGAGTTTTTAAGTCAACGTTTTTTATTTGGAAAAAAAAACTACACAATTTCAAATTTCGACGGCGGAAACTAGAATTTTGACGGGTTTGAGCGGCCCGCCAGTTAGTTCTTAGTTGTTTGTGGCACTAGCAGCACCATTAGTTCCTTCCCACCCATGCACTGAGACAGCCAGAACTTTATCTCTTGGTGATCTCATGTTCAGACGCTCATTTCACACCCTTGATATGGCAAGTGTTGAACCACTAGGTGGTGGGGGTCAACCTGCTATGAATGGGACCCCTCCTAAGCGCCCAGAACCGCCAAAGGCAAAAAGGGAGTACAGAGTTGGCAAGAAACATGCAAAATATAGTTTGGCTGACAAGGCGAAAATTGTGGAATATATCGCGAAAGGCATGAAGACCAGTGAAATTCGGAGACTAACAGATGCACCTGAAAGTACAATAAGAACACTGAAGCAAAATAAAGGGACTATTAAACAACAAATGGACATTGGAAAGAAGTATTTCGGCACCCACAAACGAATGAGTGCAGACACAAGTGAATATCGCAAAATCATTGCAATAACCGAGGCGTACCTTAGCAAGTGGTTGAGCAGGAGAGTGAAGGAGGATGCCAGCGTGTCCGGGCCAGAGTTGCGTGAGCAGCTAGAATGATTTACAGTGCAGTGTGCAAAAAGAAAAACATTCCATCTCCCCCCCAGTTTCAAGGCGTTTGTTGGCTGGTTTGCTACTTTTAAGAAGAGGTGTCAGGTGAAGTTGGCGAAGTATCATGGTGAAATTGCCTCTGCAGACATTAGTGGAACTGACTCATTTCCAGCGATTGCAAAGCATATTGTTGAAGATGGTGGTTATCCCTACGAACAAATATACGACTGTGACGAAGCTGGTTTTTACTGGAAAAAGTCCCCTACTACAGGTTGTACCTCTCTAGTCCGGCATTCTGTGGTCCGGAACGATTTTAGTTTGCCCAATAGCCGCTACACGGCGTTGGCGGAGTGGCGGTTTTGGAAATCAAAGTTTGTTTACATCCTGTGTGTGTGTGTGTTGAAGTGGCCAATAAATTGAGTAAAGAGCAGCTGGAAGAGTGGATGGATGTTGACAAAGATGCCCCAATTGTGTATCAACTCTCTAATGAAGAGAATGTGGAGATGGTTAAGAAAAGAGAGGAGGAAGATGACGAAGGAAGTGACAAGGAAGAAGAGGATATCAAAGAAAGAATTTCTATTGACAGGTGCACCCAGCTGTGCACAGAATTAATCTCGGGACTAGAACAAAAGAGTTTTATTACGGAGCAAGAAATCATGGCTGTCAATTTGATTCAATCTAAATTGAATAAAGAGAAACCTAAGTACATGAAGCAAGCAACTTTGCAGGAGTGGTTTAAGAAGATGGCCAACAAAAACAGTGAAGAGCACTCTAGCATAGCAAATCCACTTGCCAGCACTTCCACTGCCCCCGATGTACCTGATATCACCACAGCCAAGACCCCTGATGCCACCACAGCCACGACCCCTGATTTCACCACAGCTAACATCCCTGATGTAACTCAAATGTAATTTTAGTTACAGTACCATCACTTCACTTTGGAAGCAGAATTATGGTAGCATTATAGGTAAATTAATAAGTATTTTAACAGTACTACTTTTTCTTATTTATTTATTTCCTATTTTAGGTTTCTATGCTTTATGTAGGGTGTTTCGAGGGTGAATTTCCATGGTCTGGCACCTGTCAGGTCCCGAGGTTGCCGCACTAGAGAGGTACAACCTGTACCACATACAGTACATGCACAAAACAGATAAACAAGCAAAAGGCACCAAACTCGCAAGGGATAGATTCAGTGTGTTATTCACTTGCAATGCATCTGGTTCGCATAAAATGAAACCTCTTGTTATTCACAAGTATCAGAAACCGCATGCGAACAGGAATCAAGATATGAATAAACTTAATGTGTATTAGGAGAAGACTGCCAAAGGTTACATGGACAAAAATCTGTCAAAGAAGTGGTTTGAGAAGTATTTTAGCCCTGACGCAAGGGCACATTGTATGCGTAAGAACCTAGATTATGAAGGTGTTGTTATTCAAGGACAATGCGCCTGGTCATGCTAGGTATTTGGTAGACTTCCACCCTAACGTACAAGTGTGCTTCCTTCCAGCAAACACAACTTCAAAGATAAGCCGCTGGATCAAGAACTGATAGCCAATGTTAAGCTCATACACTACCGTACCGTTCACAACCAAATGCGACATGAAACTGAGAGCCAGGGTGAACTGCTACAAATTGCTACAGTTAGTGATACTGAGAGTGAAGATGAGAATGTGTCTGCCAACTTTGAACCGTCTGCCACACCTGGACCATCTTCTGCCACCCAAGGACAGTCTTCCACCCCTGCCCATATACTGAACCTAACTGTTAAGCAATTTAAAAAAAAATTATATTCGCAATGCTGTTGACACAATGGTTGATTTGCGGCATGAGATCAATGTTCCAACAATCACACACACTTGGACACCACTCTTCCCTCATCTCAAGGTCGAGCGTGGAGGTGCCTCAGGTGCGCAGAGGCTAGACAATGGTTCACTGTTAGCAGAGACAGTCGAGTCAGTAAGGCGTGTAGGTGGTGAATTTGCCGAGGTCACTGAGGACACTGTTATGAACCTTGTGACTTTTAATTCTGAGGAAAACATAACTGAGATACTTGAAAATGATTCTGATTCTAACTCAGACGAAGAAGGACAACCGGAGGTGATTGAATAATTGACCACTGCCAAGCTGGCAAAGATTTTCGCAGAGTGCAGTGACATAAAAGAATCACTTCAGAAATTCACTCAAGATGCCCCTGAACTACAAAATGCATTGCCCCACCTTGATATTCTCATAGCAATTTACAACAGCAAAATCAAGGAAAAACAACAGTCTGTGATAACAAGATTCTCCCGATGCCGCCAGGATGTAGCCGAAGCAATCCAGAACATTTGCTTAGCAGATGGGGCCGAGGATACTGCAACGGCAGAAGTTGAACCACTCGAGAACGACCTAGACTTTGAAGGATTTCTGGATGTGGCCCAGGATGGGCCCACATCCAACTAACCCACCTCTAGCCTCGGAATCAACCCATCATCCACCCAAGCCCATCATTGCTGTCTCTTTGGGTTTTTTTTTTTTTTTTTTGTTAATAAACTTTTTATGTGTTGTTTTTAGCTATTATTTAACTTTATCTGTGTAATTTAAGTTGGTTTATTAGGATGTCGCCAAAAAAGTATGGATAAATAAGGCAAAATTAGCCAATCATCGAAAGTACCAGACTCAAATTAATTTTCTCCATAGGAAGTTGTATTTAAATTTGGACGATTTGAATTTCGCGAGGCTTTTACAGTCTAAATAGATGTCCAAATATGAGAGCCTATTGTAGACTGAAAAGGAGCAGTATATGGTGTCAGGGGGGAGTTTTCAATCAGTGATAAATATCTGCAAGGATTGAAACAGAATTATGTCAAAGTATTTGAACTTGGTCTTGGTACTTACAGTAGAGAAACAGCCAAAATTTATGCTATACCAAATGTCAAATCAAGGTTCTGTAAAGCTCGACCATTAGCATTTGTTTTGAGAGAAGCCATGAATAAAGAACTGGACAGACTTGTAGAAAATGGCATACTTACTCCCATTGAACATTCTGATTGGGCCACCCCCCATTGTAGTCGACTCTAAACCCACAGGTGACGTTCACATATGTGGTGATTATAAGGTCACTGTCAATCCAGTGGCAGAGCCTGACACATTTCCACTTCCAAAGTTAGATCTGTTGTCAAGTTTAGTGGGTAGAAAATCATTTACTAAATTAGACTTAAGTAATGCTCATCAGTAAACGATTTTGGACGAAGACTCAAAGAAATATTTTGTTTCAATAAATACAGTGGACACTTTAGCATAGGGTGTTAAAGATGGTCCCTGAAATATTTTAAAGGCAAATGTATAATCTCCTCCTACACCCCCCCCCCCCCTTTTTAAACTAGATGTCGCATTCTGGACATTATCACAAAAACTGGAATTAAAATTTTTTATTTTATTTGCAGTTATAGCCCACCCGGGTATAGTAGTAGAGCGGATAATGAAAAAATCGTGCAAATGGTGCTACAAGCATGAAATTTGGCATGATCATACCCTAGGGGCTACTTGTCAAATCTGCCAGATTGGCCGGAAATCCAAGATGGCGGCCATTTTTCAAGATGGCTGCCGAATTGACCTTCAAAAGATGATTGTTTTTATAGAAATTGATGTAGTTGGTCAATCTAAATGATCTTAGTGTCGATATGTATGTTTTCAAGCATGCTCAGGTGATTTTTTCTATTTCTGATACTCTCAGATATATATGTGTCTCATTTATGACCGGTCTTATGTACTGGTTTTATGTTTTTTCCAACTAGGTGAGGGCAGTGGCCTAGCTAGAGTGTGTGCCGCCCGGGGCGGCCCTTGAGTTTGCCGCTGCCCCAAAAGATTCAATGGGGTAAGGAAGGCATATTTCTCAGCAAGTTCATGAAGCTGTTGAAATCTCAAAGTTATTTCTTGGATCACTCTGTCCAGCGAAGAAAACATTTCTCTCCTCAATTCAATGTCGTATGGCAATTCAGCATCTCGTGATCCTTCACCAAACATTTGTTTCTTCTTTTTGGGTCGACGCTGACGCTCCATGACTATCCCCAGATCATTGCAAATTTCTTTGGCATAGTTAACTCCATTACTCACTAGCTTGTCCCTGTTTTCAACTAGAAATGTTTCTAATGCCCTGAGTTTTATATCACATTGTTGTATGTTCAAGCCCTTGGTTTGGAAGTAAGTCTGTGTGTCGTTAATTTCTAGAAGGACGGGTCCCCACAGGCCAAGAAAACACAAAAAGGAAAATGATTGCAACGCACCAAGTAGAACACCAGCATCTGCCCTGGTACCTGTAGTTTCTTCTTCACCAGTTAACTTTTCTTGGGCACTTAAGATTTTTGAGAAATGTTTCTTTACAACACTTACAGCTTCTCCCCTCGCACTCCACCGAGTTTCTATTATGCGCTTGACACTTTGACCAGTGACTGAAGTTAGAACATCCCAGCGATGGGTTGATGAAGAAAAAAATACAAACAAACGTTCCGCACATCCAAAAAAGGTAACAGAATTCACAGCAACAGAAGCTGCATGAACACCCGCCAAATTCAGCGCGTGATTTGTACAAGCGACAAATTCTGCTTTTTTATTAATTTCCTTGATACGTTTCTGAACACCAGCCATCACCGCAGCACTATCATATGCTTGCCCTCTACAATTTTGAATATCAATTCCGTCTTTCTCTAATTTTTCCAAAATCATCATTGAAATATTCTCGGCGGTTTTACCTTCTGTTTCAATGAAATCGACAAATGATTCCACAACCTTCACTTTATCTCCATCGATCATAACATAGCGTAAAACTTGGCTCGTTTGATCCTTATGTGAAATATCAGGAGTGCTGTCGAATATCATGGAAAAGTACTTTGCTTCTTTTACTTGCTTGATGACTTTGCTTCTTACGTTTTCTCCCAAAATTTCTATAAACTCGTTCTAAACAGTAGGAGACAGATAGGAAGTAGCAAACTTGTTTCCCAGCTGGATTCATAGAAGATGTTCACGTAGCACTGTCAACCCTCAGTGAGACAGGACGTGCCCCGAAGGCGCTCCCGGTTTTAGCAGCCAGGCCGAGTCTGTTTGGCCCTGCCCACTCCCCCTGCTATACCCCAACGCCCTACCAGCCTTACTACACCAGGATCGATTCAGCAAAACATTCTAGTGATTAGTGAACGATTGATTACGGAGCAGTGCAATAAGTGATTACCATACAGTGCTCGATAGTGCACCCCAAGGAAAAGTCAGACAGTGGGCACTTTATCGGTCACCTTTAAAGTGCCAGTGACAAGGACCACCGCGGTGTTTACATATATCGTGATAACTGTGTCGGCGACCCCAAGCACCAGGAACAAAGACCACCGTCTTTACGACTGACAAATCTTAACAGATGTCTACCAGTGTCCCTCAAAGTGCCGCCAGTGACAAACACTTCCGTCCGCCCACAACAGATATCAACAGATGGCCACCAATCACTTACTCCCGACGCACTCTGTACCATCTAAAGCGTGGGAACGGTTATCCTGATGGCAGTGTTATCGCGCTACTCAAGTCACTGAACATATTCCACGCGCGGAGCCGTAGACAAGGCCGTCATGCACATAAGCCCATTAGAACCGTAACCTCCACTAGGAAACCGGAGAAACCCACCCCTGACAGACCATACCACCACACTGAAGTTCCACGGATATGGTATGATCTCCCGTCTTTACTGCTATCCAACGTCACTTCCCTAGCTAACAAGTTCGACGAGCTGGCAACTACAGTCAGGTCAACCGCCGCGAGCGTCGTTGCCATATGTGAGGCTTGGCAAATTGTGCCTGAAACATGTCATATTGAGGGATATCAACTCTTTCATCACCTTCGTTCACAAAGACGCGGAGGGGGCGTTGCCCTCTTCTGTCAAGATGACCTACGCCCGTCACGCCTGGATGTTCAAGTCCCAGCAGATGTGGAAGCATTATGGGTACGTGTCGTGTTACGGGCCCACCCACGCAACACCGCCTCCATTATAATCTGTGTGGCATACCATCCGCCTCGATCACCCACCAGAGACACTCTTATCAATCATCTCATCACCACCTCAGACCACCTCAGAGTTAGGTACCCATGTGCCAAGTTAGTATTATGTGGGGATTTAAATGAAATTGACACCACTGATATCCAGGACCAGCTATCACTATCACAAGTTGTGACCTTCCCCACACACGGTCAAAATACCCTTGACCTTATCTTAACTGACTTAGCGGACCAGTACCAACCACCTCAACCAATGCCTCCTATCGGGTGTAGCACACACTTATCAGTGCTCTGGTCCCCAGCTGCCACTCCCACTCAAGTACAGAGACCCTACATCAAGACCTACAGGCCGATTACTGACTCTGCAGTGCGCCTCTTCGGGCAGTGGATAGTTCACCATCCCTGGACTGAAGTACTTAGCGTGGATGACGTGGAAACCAAATGGATAAATTATACCAACACCACCACGCAAGCTCACCACCACTTCTTCCCCGAGAAGTCCGTCAGATCTCACCCAGCTGACTTGCCCTGGATCACACCTCGCATCAAAAGACTTATGCAACAGAGAGACAGAGCCTTTCATCTCAATGACCACATCCGCTACAGGTCACTTCGCAACCGAGTCATCCGCGAAATACGCACTGCAAAGAAGTCCCACTACCCAACCAAATTACAACACCTGAAGCAGACCAACATCAGTCAATAGTATGGTAAGCTTAAAGAACTCTGTGGACTAAACAATAAGACACACCCCCTCCCCATCCTTAGCCATCTCACTAGTGTTGACGCAGCTGAGCAAACAAATAACCATTTCGCTACTATATGCCAGACGCTCCCACGGCTTGACACAACCACTCTCCCTGCTTACCTACCAGCCCCCCTTCCCACTGACTTAGTAGAAGAATTTGACGTAGCAAAACGCCTGGACAAACTAAAATTAAAACGCTCTACCACCCCCATTGACTTACCAATGAAACTCTTCAAGGAGTTCTCCCCGGAGCTTGCTAAACCCCTCTGCTCCATCATCAATGCTTCTCTCAGTCAAGCCAGATGCCCAGCTGACTGGAAAACCTCTTATGTATCACCAGTGCCCAAGTCAACCAGCCCACAATCCTTAAATCAGCTACGACCTATTGCAATCACCCCAATACCCAGCCTAATCTGTGAAAGTTTTGTGTTCGACTGGGCTTATACTGATATTGCAGGAGTCGTAGACCCTCAGCAATTTGGCAACATGAAAACTTCCTCCACCACTCACTGTCTTGTCAGCTTTCTCGATTACATATACCGCCATCTCGAGAAACGAAAAACGTCTGTAGCTGTCGCCTTCATTGATTTCACTAAAGCGTTCGACCTAGTCGACCACAATATAATCATCAACAAAGCTATTGACCTCGGGCTTCGAAGAAGCCTCATACCATGGCTTACAGACTTCCTCAGTGACCGACGCCAAGCTGTACGCTTCCGAGGGGCTGTCTCCACCTTTCAGTCACTCACCTGTGGCGTCCCCCAAGGCACCAAGATGGGACCACTCTGCTTCCTTATGCTCATCAATGATGCCCTCAGAGAAACCCCTGCTCGCTGGAAATATGTCGACGACTCCACCATTGGGATCAGCGTCAACAATTCTGCTCCCAACTATACCGCCCTTCAGGATTTATTGAACAGTCTCCAAAACTGGGCCACCAACAACCATGTCACCATCAACCATACCAAGACCATGGTTATGCACATCAACCTCTCCTCCTTGTCCCACCTCCTTCCATTACTCTAGGTCCGAACACACTCCAGGTTGTAGATTCCACGAAGCTCCTCGGCGTCACCATAGACAACAAACTAAATTGGAAACCACACGTCAATGAAGTTGTCAAATCCTCCAGTTTCCGTCTCCACCTCCTCCGCCGACTCAAGTCCCTCGGAGTTCCTGCACACGAGCTCCTCAGTGTTTACACAACATTCATACTTCCCAAGCTCACCTATGCCTCCCCCACCTGGTCTTCCTCCCTAAATGCCACACAACGTAAACACCTAGAAAAAGTGCAAAAGAGGGCATGCAAGATTATTCTCTCCCCCTCCTACTCCACATATCAAGAAGCGCTCAACACACTGACCCTTTCGACTCTCACTGACCATCACCACGACCTCATCTGCAAATTTGGTAAGAAGCTTCTACACCATCCCCGACACCGGCTCCTACTACCACCTGAGATCCCTTGTCCGAGAATTGCTGTGCGACACCACAACCGCATCCAGCCCATACGTGCACGAACTGATCGCTATAAGAACAGCCCAGTCCCAACCATTGTAAAAATTATCAATAACTTGTAATACTGTAACACTGTCACTATGTTGAAATGAACTGTAGTTTGAGCTTTTCCCCATCTAAGTTATTATATGTCTTATTTGTGTCACTTATGTTACTTGTATATTATTTGTAATTCGTAACCCATTCCCCAAATATGTAACTGTATATTTTCAGCCTTCTGGCTGCCAAGCTCTTTCAATAAACCGTTAATTATTATTATTATTATTATTATTTCGCCAACAAATCAACTAGCTCTAAAAAATTTCCTCTATTTTCCGTTGCTTCAGTCTCGTTTCTCTCATAATTCATTCCTTCTCGGTGGCCTCGTAAAGCCAAATTCTGTTTAGCTAGGAATCTAATAATCAAGCAATCTTGAAAGGATTTCCTTCCACTTTTTCACTTGGCTTTCAACAACTTCTTGTTCTTTTTTTATCAATTGTTGCTCCACGAGCAATCCTAATTTCCAACTCCTTTCATTGTGTGAAATTCCGAACGTGGGCTGCACTGGATTCGTGCTCGGATATTCTAGGATTCAGTTTACACCATATGTTGAATCCATCCTCAGAATTAAATTTTGAGTTACTTCTGTCTGAAAACAGTTTGCAACAAAAGCAGTAAAGAGCTTCCTTGGAAGGGGAGTACACCATCCATGATCTCAACATTCTTTCATCATTTGGCAGACCCACACCACATGAGCTCACTGGCGTACTTGTTTGAAGTTGTTCCCTTAATCCTCAACAGGTTACAGGTTGTGTGTGTGGCGGGGGGGCATAGCAAGGGTGTAGCTCATGACGTGGCCGTGATGATGTGGGTCAGGTGTTAGGTCAGACACGACAAGGATTAACTTGCCGCCGATACAAAGGGATGGATTAACGTCGCCAGTAGCTGCAGATATGGGTGATGAGCAGACCCAAAAGTGCCGCCCCCCAAAAGTGCCGCCCGGGGCGGACCGCCCCCCCCCCCCCCCCCTAGCTATGCTAGTGGGTGAGGGTAGCATGCAGAGGGTCTCTGCATGTGAAGGAGTGATTGTCGGGCACTACCAGGGCACACTGGTGATATCACTGCTGCGCAACCCAGCATGGGGTTCAGTGTCAGCTAAGAAAAAGCATGTCATACTGCAACAGCTTTGTGTCTCAAATGCTGCTTAACCAACCCCAAATCAGTAAAGCAGCTACACCTGAAGGATGTGCCAGCGCGGGAGAGCCGAGCCAAGGATAACAGGGTTTTAGTTATCTGGATGGTGTACAGATCGCACGGGACTAATGACACTGGATGAACGATCGGATTATGTGTAGGGCAAAAGGCATGAACCTAGTTGTATCCCATACAAGAAAGTGCTCATCAGGGTGGTAAAAGGATAAACCCTCGGCCCTGAAAATCAAAAATAGTTATGGACACAAAATCTACCAACAAATCATTCCTCACTGACTGGGCAAAGTGTTGTCTTTGTCAACAGGATAAGAAGGAAGATCTTAAGTCTCCACACGCAAATCCTGCCAAAAAAGGAGATGACGGTTACAAGAGCTTGGCAAGGAATATTCCTCTATTTCATTCAATCAATGCACTGCCAATCAAGCTTGACCCTGCAAGACTTGTTGACGATGATGGGATAGAGGAGACCCTGAGGAGAAACAAGGCACAGTATCATGAGAGTTGCAGACTTCTGTTCAACAACACAAAGTTAAATAGAGCTCAGAAAAGGCGAACCTCTGCAGTTGCTACAGAGGAGAGCAGCAGTAGCAAGATACCACGAATGGTCAGAGACCCCAAAGCAACAGAATGCTTTTTATGTGAGGAAGAAGCTTCAGGAGATGACACAAGACATGCAATGACAATGAAACTTAATTAAAGACTGAATGATTGTGAGAAGACACTTAGCGATGGAAAACTCCTTGCCAAACTAAGTGCAGGAGATGTTGTGGCACAAGAACTGAAGTATCACCCTTCCCTCCTGGCAGACCTGTACAACCGAGAAAGAACACACCGAAATGCTCATGAGCAAGAAGAAGCACAAGAGCTTCATCCGAACAAGGACGCATACCCAACTGCTTTCTCTGAACTGGTCACTTACATCACTCAGATGTACTGAACCACCCATTTTTAGACTTTTTGACCTGGTCACACTCTACAGACAGAGACTTGAGCAGCTAGGTGTTGGATCGCCCGATGTTCATGCTACTCGACTGAAGGACCAGCTGCTTTTTCACATCCCCCAGCTGCAAGCTCATCACCAAGGAAGAGATATCCTACTGGCCTTTGAGAAGGATGTTGGTTCAATCCTGGCACAAGCAAGCAAATACGGTCACGCAATCCATCTGGCCAAGGCTGCTAGGATGATACGATGGGACATGCTTTAGCACAAGTCACACTTCAGTAGTACGTTTCATGAAGGATGCATTGAACAGGCTGTGTGAAGCACAGACGACAAGCACGCTGGTTGTGACAAAGGGAGAAGATGCCATTAGCAACACAGAGAAGTCACTAGAAGCTGTGGCTCCATGCTGTCATGAGGAAGCAGACACACGAATATTTGTGCATGTTAGGGATGCAGCAATGGAAGGTAGCTAGTCCCTCATCATCAAAGCCAATGACACTGACGTGGTCGTCATAGCAGTATCTGTACTGCCATCACTACAGGAGCTTGGTCTTGATAACATGTGGATTGCCTTTGGCCAAGGAGCCAGTCATCGATGGATTCCAGTTCATGATGTAGTTTCTGCGATAGGGCCTAAGAAAGCTAGTGGGATCCTATACTTTCATGCTTTCACTGGCTGTGCCGTTGTGTCTGGCTTCTGTGGGAAAGGAAAGAACTCTGCATGGCAGACATGGAATGTCTGTGATGAAGTTTCAGAAACATTCACCAAATTCAGCCAATGTCCAACAACAGTTGCTGATGTTGACCTGCAGAAGCTGGAAAGATTTGTTGTCCTCATGTACGACAGATCTAGTGCAGCCACTGGTGTAGATGGCAAGACTAAATCTCTTTTCCCACAAGCAGAGACCATAGGTAGTAGGTATTAGGCAGCTACCAAACAGGGAGGTACTACCGCCTGGGAAGATATTAGAAGCATAATGTGTTGTCTAATGGTAGACTCTGCTGCCACATGGCATCACGAAAATTGTGACCAAGTCCCAGGTTGCTGATCTGACTTTCTGCCTCATTTACACACAATTGCAGGGTCTCAATTGTTTCTCTTACTATTGACAACACAACATACATATATTATTCCTCACTTTTGATTTTTTTTTCATTTTGTATTTCTTTGTGGTTCTTTATTATTATTATTATTACATTTTCGCCCCCCAGGCCCCAATGTGGGTCAATGACGTGTGCCTGGGTGGGCTAATTCCCGTGTAAAAAAAAAAAAAAAAAAAATAAGACTCCATTTCACCAACCCAAGCAGCCCTAAAGGAACATGCAAAGCGGGCTGCCTACCAGGCTGGTATCATCAGGGGCCAGGCAACAATCTCCAATCCAGAAACCAGCAGTCCTGTCAACTGGGGATGGACACAGAGGGGAGAGGCATAGCAGATACGTTGGACGACTCTTCCCCCGATTGCGACATGCTGTCAGGAGCTGACCAAATGTTCCTGGAAGTAAGACTGCAACCAGAGATGCAAATGCTTTCGCTCTGGACTTTCCTACACAGCACTTTGCAGCTGCATATGTGAACAGCAGTAAATGTACAAAGATGTACTGTCAGGAGAAGTCACAGGAACCAGTGCTAATAGTGAGTACTTTTTTTTTTAGTAAGTTCTTTTTTGTCATATTTTTTTGCTAAAAGTGTTATTTTATGTGGATAAAAATGTTACAATGGACTTAAAACTATAAGAAATCATCTGAGCATGCTTGAAAACATACATATCGACACCAAGATCACTCAGACTGACCAACTACATCAATTTCTATAAGAAAAATCAACTTTTGAAGGTCAAAACGGTGGTCATCTTGAAAAAATAACCTCCATCTTGGATTTTCAAATGGCAAATCTGGCAGATTTGACTAGTAATCATTAGAGAATTACCATGGCAAATTTGGTGCTTGTATCACCATTTGCATGATTCTCTTGAAAAATTGCATTTAGCTGCCCCACTATAGGACATCAACCCACAATGGGACCTATGGGCAAAAAAATAAAGAGTAAAAAGAAATTAAAAATAGAAAAGATTATATTAATCTACACCATGAAGATGCCAGAAAACAGTGAGACAGATTGTATGAGTATGGAAACACATAAGAAGGCAGAGCATTCCACAGTTTGGGTGTGCGAAGAAAGAAGGGTGTACTATAACGGGTTATTCTTGTGCGACAGACGAGTGCGAGTAAGAAAGAGTGCTGCGAGCCCACAGCCTTGCCGGCGGTACACAGGATGCCAAATCCACTGAACATTGCCCATTAAAGTACAGTACCTGTAAATGATAGAGTGAAGCAGCATTGCAGGGAAGAGAAAGGAAAGAGAGATTATTATCAACTAAAGGAGGAGAGTTAATAAGACAAAATGCCTTTGATTCTGTGCTATCTAACAGTTGGACAGAAGAGCCACACCAGATATGAAAGCAGTACTCCATGTTACAACAAACAACTCCCTTATAAAATTGAAGCAACTGCTCAGAAGTGAAGTAGCTACAGCATCTGTACAGCATTCCCAATCTTCGGCAGGCAGCTTTAGCAATGTTGTGGATGTGTGGCTCCCATGACATTTTAGAGGAAATGGTGAGACCTAGCATGTCTATTTAAGAACTTAGCAGAATGATTGCATCCTGAAACGTGATCATGTAAATTGGTAAATACTGAGTTTTATTACTACTGAATTTAACCATATTTCCGGTCCATGTGCCTTACTCACATTCATCCTGGATAACACACCAGTAACATTACGAATGGAGATTATAGGCGAGTGCATAGGTTCAGTAGGAGGAATAGGAGGGATAGAGGTGGAATCGTCTAAGGTGCCAAAGAGATTGGCTTTATCAGGGGAAGAGTTGGCTATAGAGTTATCAGGTCGGAAGAGAGGAGGAAAAGAGGGAGAACAGAAGTGAATACAGGTGTTTTTGGTTCAGAACCAAGAGGATTTACTAGAAGTGCTAGTCAGGACAGAAGTCTTTCTTTTTATATAATTCCGCTTTGCCCTACGAAGAATAGCCTTACAGCGATTCCTAGAAGTAATGAAAGAGGAGTGGATAATAGGAGGAGATAGTTTCATAACTTTTACTTTTTACTTTTATCCTTGTTACCACTGATCGGCTCGTTAGCCGCATGAATGATCGGTCATGGTTCTGTCACGCACTGTTCGCAAGTACTAGTCATGTACTGGCTCTCTGTTACGCACTGTTGGTAGGCACTGGGCATGCACCGGCTCATGAATGTACTTGAACCAGCTCCAGTGTTAGTCAAGTCTAGTCTTGAAACAACTCACACTCGGTGTCGTCACAACACTTTCTGGCAGATTGTTCCAAGTGTTTACATAACTCATTCCGAAAAAGTTTGCCCTCACAGTTTTCTGGACTTGCGGCTTCTTCAATCTTGAGCTGTGACCGCCAGTTCCAAGTAAGGACACTTGACTGAGTAGTACCCCTTGAGATGCTTATACACCTCAATTAGGTCGCCCCTTGCTCATCTGTAGTATAAGCTAGGCAAGTTTAGGCACTCCAATCTCTCAGGGTAGTTGAGATGCCGAAGTGCAGGCACCAGTCTGGTGGCCCACCATTGAAAATTTTCAACCAACTGACAGTCCTTAGCATATCTCGGGGACCAGACGGGGTGACATTATTCCAGATGGGGAAGCACTTCACTCTTGAAGAACGTCACGAGGGACGGACCCTCTAGATATCTGAACGATGTTCTAATAAGACCCAAAAATTTATTTGCCTGATTTAACTTTTTCTCGGAGTGGCCCCATACGCCTCCTTACCATTGGTACGCCCCAGGTGCATCCTCTTACACTTCGTGACATTGAATCTCAATAGCCATTTCTTCAACCATTCTTGGAGCCCATAGAGATCCTTCTGCAGCTTTTCACAGACTGCATGGTTCTTGATTTCCCGAAATAACTTGGCATCATCAGCAAACATTTGTATGAAGGAGTGTACAAGGTCAGACATGTCATTTATGAAACAAACAAACAACAGCGGGCCCAATACACTGCCCTGTGGTATCCCGCTTGTGACAGGTACGGATGATGATTTCCTACCATTAATCACCACACAGTGCTTGCGGTCATGTAGAAAGTCTTCTATCCACACTAGGACATTTTCCCGAATTCCATACCCTTCCAGTTTGATTTTCAGCCTTTTTGTGGGGTACTGTCGAAAGCCTTGGCAAAATCTAGGTATATATTGTCGATATTACCACCCCGTTGCAGAATATGGGTCCTAATATCCAATACCTTGAACAATTGTGTTAAGCAGGAGTGCCCCGGCATAAAACAAGTGTTGGCAATCCTTTACAAGGTTGTTTCCTGTTAGATGTTCGATTGCAAAATCTCTGATAAGTACTTTACATATTATGCTGGTCAGGCTCACCGGTCTATAGTTGTTCGTGGAGTGCCGATCGCCCTTCTTGAAGATAGGACTCACATAAACCACTTTCCCTTCACTGGGGACCTTTTGTTCATCGAGGCATTTACAAAACAGGATCATCAGGGGCTCGGCAAGCTTGTTGCTCAACTCTCTCAGCACTCTAGAATGCACCATGTCAAGTGCGGGACTCTTATGGACCTTTAGCCTGGACAGTTTATTTCTAATACCCTCTTATGTGAACACAATGTGGGTCAGTGCTGTGTCGAACAGTCTGTCCTCAAACGCAGGAAGGTTAGTTGCATCCTCTCTTGTGAACACGGAGGAAAAGAAGTTGTTCAATGCCTCAGCTTTATCCTGGTCAGAATCTGCGTAACTACCATCCACCAGCCTCAGGTCTGATACTTCTACTCGCATTTTCAATTTCGACTTTGCATAGCGGTAAAACGCCTTTGGGTTTGACTTGACCTCGCTTGCAACCAGCCTCTGGAACTCCTTTTCAACCCCCCTACACTCTATCTTTGCTTGGTTTCTCGCTCTTGCATACATCCTCCTGTCTTGCTCATCCAAGTACTTACAAAACAGGATATTCAGGGGATGGGCAAGCTCGCTACACAACTCTCTTAGCACTCTAGGATGCACCATGTCAGGGCCGGGACTCTAATGGACCTTTAGCCTTGACAGTTTATTTCAAATACCCTCTTCTGTGAACACAATGTGGATCAGTACTGTGTCGAACCGTCTGTCCTCAAATGCAGGAAGGTTAATCACATCCTCTCTTGTGAACACTGAGAAAAATAAGCTGTTCGATGCCAAAGCTTTATCCTGGTCAGAATCTGTGTAACTACCATCTTCAAGCCTCAGGTCTGATACTCCTAAGCACGTTTTTAATTTCGACTTTGTATAGCTGTAAAATGCCTTTGGGTTTGACTGTACCTCACTTGCAACCAGCCTCTGGAACTCCTTTTCAGCCCTTCTACACTCTTTGCTTGGTTTCTGGCTCTTGCATTCATCCTCCTGTCCTGCTCATCGTTTGACCCAACCCACGTCTTGAATTTCTGGGTTTTCTTCATACCTTTGTCAACCGCCGCATGGTTCATGTGTAGGGATCCCCTCGTATTCCTAGAGGCACTGGGTTTGGTCTTGGGTATGTATTTATCAATCAAATGGGTCACTTTACTAGTTACGATATTCAGCATAGTGTCTGCGTTCTTGTGCCTTAATGAGTCAGGCCAGTGGATACCCCTCATCTCTTCCCTCATCCCGTTGCAATTTCCTGTGTAATATTTGCACCTTGGCCTGGCCTTATCTTGAACTAGGTAACAGTTAAATCTGAATGACAACACACTATGGTGACTGGTGCCAATTGGGGCAAGGTGTTCCATTTTTGGCCACCATACCCTCCTCGTTTGTTATGATGAGGTCTAGTGGCCTGGGTGTTTGCTCCCCTCTGTAATGTGTCGGGTCTCTAACATGTTGGAACAGAAAATTATCCCTCAGAGTTTCTACAAAAAGAGTAGCAGGGTTATTCAAGCCATTTGGGGTGAACTCGTTTCTCTAGTTGATGTCGCCATAGTTCAAGTCCCCCATGATAAGGAGGTGGCTAGGGTTGAGCACCGCTGCATTGTCTATTAAGGCTCTTAAGTTCCTTTGATTTAGTGGGCCAGTTTGGGGATCTGGAGATACACCTGTCAAGTAAATATTAGTAAACCTTATAAAGCCCCCCTACACCCATGGCCATACCCAGAGAAGCCCTGGGAGAGGGTGCACGTTGATTTTGTTGGACCTTTTTTAGGCAGTATGTTTTTGGTAGCGATTGATGCTTATTCCATATGGATGGATGGAAAGGTGATGAATAGTATAACTTCAACAGCAACAATAGCGAGGAAGAGGGACATATTTGCTACACATGGTATGTTAGTAAATGGTAATGGATTTCAGTTCACAAGCAGTGAATTCCAGAAATCCATGTCATGTAATGGAATTAAACATAAAACATATGGACTTTTTCACCCAAGCTCCAATGGGTTGGCCGAGAGGGCTGTCCAAACATTTAAAAACGGTTTTAAAAAAAATGAAGAAAGCTGATACCAGAACACAAGTGTCCAGGTTCCTGTTTAGGTAGAGATGTTCACCTCAATTTGTTACTGGTACTACGCCAACTGAACTGCTAATGGGTAGGAACTTACAGTCCCATTTGTAATTGATTAGTCCAGACTTCAGATCTTGGGTGAAAGAAAAATAGGAAGTACAAAAAAGGTATCATGACAATTGTGTTAAATTGCATGAATTTGAGGTTCAAGATAAGGTGTTTGCTGAAAATTGTAGTGGCAGGAGGAAGAGATGGTTACCAGCAGTTGTCATAGAAGTGACAGGTCCTGCATCATATCATGTTAGTTAAGTGATGACAAAATTGTGAGAAGACATGTTGATCAGATCAGAGTTAGGAGGATTGATGATGTTCTGAGTGATCAGGAATCTGCTGTACTTTGGAGTTGCTAAATGAAGTAAATAAAAGCCTTTCCAATATTGTGAAGATTAATAATAATTTTAGTAGTTTTTATCTGAGTAAAGAGTCTTTTTGAGAGCTTCTCATGGATGAGAGAGCTAAGAATATGAATAATACACCAAACAAAGAAAAGCAAGAGAAAAAAGCCTCACTTCCTGATGACACGTTAATTTTAGGTTGTAAGAATCCATTAAGTACTGCATCAAAAGGTCCCAGTAGTGCAATTACCAGGTCGAGTTGGGTTGTTCACAAGCCCACTCAATTGGATTTTTAGTTTACGTTTCATTTTAAGTTCATAAGCATTAAACCTATTTTTATTAGGGAAGAAAGGATGTAATAACTTATGTTTTGTATGGTGTGCAAGGCACCACTCATTTGTACCCAGAATTTCATGTTGTGTTTAAGTTTAGACAGGATGGCTCCAAAACCACCTATGAAGATTGCTGCTCCTCTACAATAAAGGAGATACTATTTTTTGGTGGCTGATTTCCCCAGACATATTGAGGTCAAAGATACAACACAAAGATACTTTGAATATCACAAATGTGAGAAACAAATTCTGCATGTAATTTGAGGGACACAGACAGACAATCGAGGTAGAGGGTGTAAGAGTTTAAGGAAGTCTGCAAATTGCCAGAAATGGGAAATCAAAAGCAACACCAAGTATGAGAAAAAAAATTATAAGATTCTAGGAGCAGGAAATGTTGAAGAAGGTGCACAATGTCTAATACAGTGTGTGTGGGGGGACCTGAATTGATGATACAGTATCAAATGGGACAGGGTGGAGAAGCACATCAGTGGTCTAACTCTAAACTAACATGGAGACCTAGTGGGAGAGTGAGGATATTATCAGGGGAACAGTAACTTACCGGGAGAAGTCGTGAGAGAGGGAAGCGAGGTAGGTTGTTCTGTCACTCTTGCCAAGCCGCTCACACAACGGCATGTACACCTGGGTCACACAACATTAGTAGTGTATTACTAAGTAACTCTATACAAGTGGACAGTAGTGCAAGCTGTATGGGTCAAGTAATGACCTAATGTTTTAATTTTCAACTTCCTTCATTTTGACAATATTTTAATTCAGTTGAGTTAGTACATTATACGCTTTGTAAATAACATTGTGGATATAGGTACGGCAGCCATACACCAAAAATCACACTGGATATGGGTACGGTAGCTGCACAGACAGTGTGTGTCGATAGAGGTTCTAGATTTGGTCAACCAGAAAGAAGGCCCTCTCAGTAACTATCAGTGTATAGTCTGCCCATCAATCAAGCACATCGGGCTGCCATACCAATTGACATTGACGCTTCATATACAGCTGCCATATCCATATCTTGTGCCTATAAATAAAGCACAGTGCCAGAAATGTGTTCATGACTTTCAGATGTTTAGTCCTCAAAACTTAAACTTTTAGTAACTTTCTAGAAAATAATGTAATTCCATTATTATTTCACCCTTAGGATAGTACCTGTTTATAATACCTACCTGGTAGTACTGTACTTGTGCTACATCTACCTGGTAGTACTGTACTTGTGCTACATCTACCTGGTAGTACTGTACTTGTGCTACATCTACCTAGTAGTACTGTACTTGTGCTACATCTACCTAGTAGTACTGTACTTGTGCTACATATATCTGGTAGTACTGTACTTGTGCTACACCTTCCTGGTAGTACTGTACTTGGTGCTACACCTACCTGGTAGTACTGTACTTGTGCTACATATATCTGGTAGTACTGTACTTGTGCTACACCTTCCTGGTAGTACTGTACTTGGTGCTACACCTACCTGGTAGTACTGTGCTTGGTGCTACACCTTCCTGGTAGTACTGTACTTGGTGCTACACCTACCTGGTAGTACTGTACTTGTGCTACATCTATCTGGTAGTACTGTACTTGTGCTACACCTTCCTGGTAGTACTGTACTTGGTGCTACACCTACCTGGTAGTACTGTACTTGTGCTACATCTACCTGGTAGTACTGTACTTATGCTACATCTACGTGGTAGTACTGTACATGTGTCCTACACCTATTTGGTAGTACTGTACTTGTGCTACATCTACCTGGTAGTACTGTACTTGTGCTACATCTACCTGGTAGTACTGTACTTGTGCTACATCACCTTGTAGTACTGTACTTGTGCTACATCTACCTGGTAGTACTGTACTTATGCTACATCTACCTGGTGGTATTGTACTTGTGTCTTACACCTATTTGGTTGTACAAGTAACAATACTTGTATTTAAAAACTAATGAGTAGTACTTGTTTGTTACAACAACCTCATTGAATATGGAGTAAAGGTTAAGATGGGTGTGTGCGTGGAGGTAAGTGACATGTAGGAAGTGAGGGAGGAGCTCCTGGGCCTGAGTGGTGTCAGACACGTCCTGCACGGTGCCCTCCGCCACCTTCTTCAGCAGTACTCCTGGGCACCCCACCACTGGAGGGAACGCTCCCTCCTGCACCTGCAGTACCAAGTCCGCGCCCACCACCTGTGTATATGTCTGACCAACACACACATTTTAGTAATGTATACATAACACACACAGCTATCATACTGTACTCATATGACACACACAAAACTCATACAGTGCACACAACACACAGTTAACATATTATAATCTGCACATAACACAAACAGCTATCATACTGTACATACTACAGTACACACAATTATCATACTGTAAGCACAATAAAGCACTATTATCACATTAAATGAACCCCGTAAAATTTAATACAATATTCATGCTGTACAGTACATGTTCAAACCCTTGGTAAAAAGCTCTCCCAAAAGACACTTGGGGGTTTGTTCTGTTACCTCACTACAATTGACTGCACCACAGTGTACATATTGTATCACAGCAAACTTGCTATTTGAAATAAAAAGGTAGAATTTGTTGCATTAGCATTTTAAATAAATTATCTACAAACAGCTTTGTATGAGTAATCACAATAAAATTATTATTTCTATACATAAGCACAAGTAGAACACCAAAAAAAATTTCTGCTTAATTAAAATGTTAATACACTTTATACAGTACAGTACAGTATTCATGATGGACAGTTCATAGAGTCAAAGATAAGGAGGTTTCTCTCTAAAGGTATTATTGAATCCAGCACTTCACCGTGACGAGCTCAGGTCATAGTTACAAGGGACGAACAACATAGAAAACGAATGGTTGTGGATTATTCGCAGACAATAAATCGTTTTATCCAACTAGACGCATATCTACTGCCAAGGGTAGATGAGTTAGTAAATCCTGTAGCCCAATACCAATTCCTTAGTACTGTTGATCTGAAATCTGCCTACCATCAAGTTCCTCTTCAAGACAAATACAAACCATACACTGCATTTGAGACTTGTGGGCGACTTTACCAGTTTCCTCAGAATACGCTTCGGAGTTACTAATGGAGTTGCATGTTTTCAGGGGTTCATAGACCAGTTTATCACTAGAAACTCTCTTTGCCTATCTAGATAACATCACCATTTGAGGGAAGAATTAAGCGGAGCATGATACAAATCTTCATAAGTTTGTGGAGGCTGCCAAAACACACAACTTAACATTTAACCTTGACAAGTGTTCATTTTCTACAACATCTGTGAACCTCTTGGGCTATACCCTTTCTGGAGGCAAGATTAAGCCTGATCCACAAAGGCTTCATTCAATACAGGAACTTCCTCTTCCTCAGAACATGAACTCTGCATCCTGCCACAGGTATGTTTTCTTACTAATCCCAATGGATCACAAACCTCTCAAAAAAATATGCACCTCTTGTGCAAGCCAGGATGTTTCCATTAACTGGAGATGCTCAAAAAGCATTTAGTAAACCGAAAACTGAAATTGAAAATGCCATGGCACACTCCAGATCTAGCAATAGCTGCTACTTTGAACCAGGGTGGCAGACCCGTTGCTTCTTCTCCTGAACATTAAATGCAGGTGAACAGAAGCATTCAGTCATAGAAAAGGAAACAAATGCCATCGTAGAGTCGCTGTGTAAGTGGCGTCATTACCTGACTGGATGTCATTTTACCCTGATTACTGACCAAAAATCAGTTACTTTTATGTTCGATTCTAAACCATCTGGGAAAATCAAGAACGATAAAATCAGGAGATGGAGGATCGAGCTTGCTTGCTACAGTTTCAATATCTTGTACCACCTTGGTAAGAGTAATATTCCTACACACACACTTTCTAGAGTGTACTGTTTTATAAGCATCACACGTATGGTACATTTCATCAGTACAGTACTCGTAACCTTCTTTTCTTTGTTGAGAATATGAAGATAATCACTTCTTGCTCCATCTGTGCTGATGTACTGTGCACAATAGTACTGGTCCCTTTAATCTCTTCCGATTCATATTACAGTTGCATAGGATTCAAACTCACCATACTAAGGGAGTACAATATCTAAGTTTTATATTGGGTAGTGTCACAGAAAATGGTAAACATTTGGGGTAATTCATATGCTGCATGTTGTTTTATACAAATTATACCAGTGTCTGTGCATATAATCTCAATAGTATTAAGGGAGAACTCAAGGCTCTATGATGGTTGGGAAGGCCCAATTGGTACGTACTAGTGTAATATTGTGCATATGTGTGACCGGGTCTCAAGGTTATGGTATTTACGTCCGTGTACAATTAGTAAACATACCTACCTCAGGTGTCAGATGAAAATATAGGAAAACAATGACCTAGGAAAATTATAAATGTATCAGACATATGGGACGTGTTGGGGTTGACCTGTAAACTATACTCAAAGTAAATACCTTGTATCTTATTTACCTTGGCGTGAGTTGAATGCACATCGTTACCTCGTGACCAATAGCCACGAACAGTGCAGTGATTCATGAATCTTATGGAAGTGATAAATAATTGCAAAGTGAGGGGGATGACCCATACATTGGGAATACTGTAAAGTGAAGTGGATATACTCCAGCCAAGAACCAAGGCTTTTGTTTGTCCTGGTGCCAAAATACCAGGGCCACAGTTTCGAGGTAATGTGTAAAGAAATTTACCAGAACCTGAGCAGACACTTATTGTACCTTTTACTATGTAATTTAGAATTAAGGTGTGTAATTATAAGGCATAGTTACAATATCTAAGAAAGTATATGTGTGGAAGCCATAATAAGTTTTGTAATGTGTGTTAGTACAAAGGTCAATCAGGCCAGTAAACACATTTGGTTACTCTGTGACTCTGAAAATCTCATGCGAACAGGTGTACACACCAGAGTGTGAGTGGGCGAGTGGTGAGGACCATGGAGAGAGACACGCGAGGTCCTGGTCCAGCAAACTGCTCTGATCCTGCATTACTCTCCGCCACTTTCTGTGGCCCCGTTAAGGCCTGAGCATAACTCCTCTTCACTTCCTCAGTCTTAGCAAGGATCTCTTTCCCAACTTGTTCTAGTTTGGCAACCAGCAAGAATCCAGCTTCATCTATTTTTGTCCCTAGGGAACTCATTCCCTTATGGCTTGCAGTTGCCTCTTTCACCTTGATTATGCAATCAGGGCAATACCAACAACAGCCTTTCTGCTTTACCACATTCTGTACCGTCCTAAACTCTGCATTTGTCAGGCCCGTACAATCTACATCAAACGTCACCCTGCAGTAATCACATGTCAACAGATTTCCTGATGCCGCTTCAGCCCCTGATTCCATACCCTTCATGGTGCAGACTCTGTACAGATCTACTCAGCCTTAATATCAATAATAATATTGATCTTTATTATTACTATGATAATTGCTTCTAATCTGTGTCTTGGTAGTAGGGCTTTAGCATCAGGGTCCCTTTAAAAGCCCCATAGGTTCGCTGCTTGCATATATATGGTGCTATGATTAGTACCACCCACCCACCGAGCTAGCCAATTAATTGTTTCTGACCAAGAGATTCACCCCTCAGTGGGATGACTTCCTTTATAATCACATCTACTAACTGAAGTCTAAGTGAAGTGAGATGTGAGAGTGATCATGCCCTTATGGCAATTCAATGTTGTTTAAAAAGAAGAAAAAAATAATAAACTTCGCTGCCCTCTGCTGATCTTAACCTCACGGCACTGTGGGGTTCAGGATATTTGGTTCACACTCAGGATGGGTTGGAGAAAGGAAACTCACAATGTGCTCTCTATATACATGTTGTATTGGATGTACAATGCAGCTTGGTGCTGGGAAGGCAGCATGGTTACAAGCGTGATGTAGAGGGAGCTGGTTGGTGAGGATACTCAGAGAAGGACAGCTTGTGGGTTGCCATGCTCGCCGGCGGGAGCGAGGACCGCCAGGCAGGCGGAGGAGGAGCGAGGGCCGCCAGACAGCGGCGGAGGAGGAGGTGTTGCTGGCTGCAGCTGTAGGTAGAAAGAGGCAGGTCACCACGAGGTCAGGTCTTAAATAGCGGGGGGCAGGCGTGGCTTAGTAGTTGACCCCCGCTCCGTGATGTATGGCGGCGCTGGTTGACCTAGACCACGAGACATACACTGGGGAATTGGTGGGGTCGGCTACTCAGCGACAAACAACGTTTGTAGGGGAGAAATCCACTACAATACTCCCCCTTCCCTCCAGGCGGTGTAGGAGACTTGTTGTCTGCAGGGTTGCTTAGCACATGTGAGGCAGAACGGGCGGTGCATGCCTCATGTGAGACAACGGCGATGGCGTGGATGAGCCGGTCGCTGGACACAACTGTCTATATACACACCATCTGTGGGAGGAGAGGGAGAAAAAGGGTGTGTGGAGGCGATGAATGTTGTGCTTCCCTCACGGCAGGTACAGAGTCGTCAGATGCGCCTGCTGGGGTGTGTGGGCCTGGGTCAGGAGCAGGGGCTGTGTCAGCAGAAGCGGATGAGGGCTCGTGACAGCAGCTGGGTGCAGGACATTAGCAGGGAGTACCTGAGGGAGAAAAGAGGGGTGTGTGGGTCCGCACTCAGGAACAGAGGCCGCGTCAGGGGTTACTGCTGGGCCGGGGTCGGCGTCTGAGGCAGGACGGGTGTGCTGGGGTCGGTAGGACGTGGTGCTTGGGGCAGGAAGAGGAGCTGGTGTCTGCTTAGAGTAGCAGAGCTGCTCTAGGCTGTCTAACCTGCGGTGTAGAGACAGTAGTTGTAGAGCCGATGAGAGCTGCTTCTGTGTGGATAAGCCAGTCTTCCATGCTGCTTGAAGACTGGGAGCCTGATCAGTTTCTCCTCCATCCTGTGTGAGTGCGAATCTCCTGGAGTCACCATTTGTGGGGTTCAAGATGTTTGGTTCACACTCAGGATGGGATGGAGAAAGGAAACTCACAATGTGCTCTCTATATACATGTTGTATTGGATGTACAATGCAGCTTGGTGCTGGGAAGGCAGCGTGGTTACAAGCGTGATGTAGAGAGAGCTAGTTGGTGAGGGTGCTCAGAGGAGGACCAGCCTGTGGGTCGGCATGCTCGCCGGTGGGAGCAAGGACCGCCAGGCAGGCGGAGGAGGGGCGAGGACCGCCAGGCAGGCGGAGGAGGGGCGAGGGCCGCCAGGCAGGCGGAGGAGGGGCGAGGGCCGCCAGGCAGCGGCGGAGGAGGAGGTGGTGTTGCTGGCTGCGGCTGTAGGTAGAAAAGAGGCAGGTCACCACGAGGTCAGGTCTTAAATAGCGGGGGTAGGCGTGGCTTAGTAGTTGACCCCCGCTCCGTGATGTATGGGGGCGCTGGTTGACCTAGACCACGAGGCATACACTGGGGAATTGGTGGGGTCGGCTACTCAGCGACAAACAGCGTTTGTAGGAGAGAAATCCACTACAATACTCCCCCTTCCCTCCAGGCGGTGTAGGAGACTTGTTGTCTGCAGGGTTGCTTAGCACATGTGAGGCAGAACGGGCGGTGCATGCCTCATGTGAGGCAGAACGGGTGGTGCATGCCTCATGTGAGACAACGGCGATGGTGTGGATGAGCCTGTCGCTGGACACAACTGTCTAGATACACACTATCTGTGGGAGAAGAGAGGGAGAAAAAGGGTGTGTGAAGGCGATGAATGTTGTGCTTCCCTCATGGCAGGTAATCCACTATAGCACTCTCGTTCGTCCAGTGTTGCCATCCACGACAGTTTGAGTTGTCTTCTATTTTTCCTTTTTTTCAGTTCTCATCGACGATTTGTTGCTCTCTATATGCTCTCCCTATGTACACTGTATCTTGCTATGACGGACCATATGCCCACTCGGTCCTTTAGAAACACACACAAAAAACTTTCTTTGTGGCTGCAATAAAATGCCGTTGTAGATAGCCCGGCTTGTTTTGTTTTTGTTTTTTAACTATTATTTACTTATGTTCTCTTTTTCAGTTCTCATCAACGAATATATCACTACGAGCTATCTCTGTGTACAATGTATCTCCCTGTGAATGGTGGATTGTAGGTACAATTTCAGTCCTTGAGAAAGTGCACACACACACACAAAAGAAAGTAAAATTCTTTGTGGCACCAATAATAAGACTTGGTTACTGCTGGCAGTGTTGCCTTAACTGAAATTATTTACAACCTCCTCTGTGGTCGCTGATGTCACTATGAACTGTCTTAACTACAGGCGTAATACTACACTCTCTAGTTGACCTTTGATGGTCAATCACAGCCATGAGCACAATTCAAAAAATTAAAATATTAAAGTCTTGTCATATGGCAATGATTTTAAGGTTGTATGCCTCCCAACCGAGCGACCTAGGCTGTACCTCCAGTCGGTGGAAAGTGAATTTTCAAATATACTAATACGATTAATATTAAAAGTCCTCCATCGATTTACACATTCACATCACTAAGACGTTCTTCACGCTCTTATGTAATCACTGTCCAATATGTGCCGCTCAACAACGAAGGCTCGAATGCCAACACACTTTGTTACAGAGACGCAACACGATCCGACCCGCATGACCCATAGCAACACAATCGAATCTGATTGGGAAAAAAATACCACGACTTCTAAAAGCAGAAGCCACAATTCATTTTAACTGGTGGCCAAAAAAAACCGCTTTTGATTGGCCGCATGACGTGTACGGGAACACATGCGCATGACGATTTATGAAGCCAACACGCTGAGTGGGAAGTCAGGTAGGCAATAATGACTGAAGATTAATGGAATTAAATAGAGAAAGATTTGGCCTACGCTATCTCCGTTATTATACGTTTCCGACGGTAATATAATAGAAGAAAAGTACAGATATCTTAAAATTAGACGTCTTTTTCGAATATGATAAAAGATTTAGGGTAGGAATGTCGTGTGAACTACTACAAAAAAAAAACCATTAGCTGGATAACCAAAATGATATTAATAATACCATATTTCGAATACAAATATTAATGGTACAAAGTAACCTGCAAAACATTTCACCCTACCCACGAGGGCAGAGTCAACTTCAGTACCTAGCGTTTGCGGGCCACGTATCCGAATGCCTGCACCTCAGGAACTAAACACACACACACACACTCACCTCCACAACAAAGCCATGATCTCCATTGTCATCCTCGGTGTCGTCGACGGCGTTATCATCAAACTTCCAGGAAAACGTCATCGTGGCTGAGGGCAATATATTTAAAATTAGCAAACAGATGCTCAACCGACTTGCTTGTCGTGTAGCAAGATCGTTTACTTAAAACCAGAACTATTCTAGATTAATATTATCTTTCCCCCTTAATGTCATTTCATTTTCTAACCCTTATAGATATGTTCTATTTTTAAAAATGAAACAATTTTTAAGAATAGCAATTTTTGTAAGAGTACTGGGAAGATATTGGAAGCATAATGTTTTGTCTAATGGTAGACCCTGCTGCCATATGTGACCAAGTCCCAGGTTGTTGATCTGACTTTCAGCCTCATTTCCACACAACTGCAGGGTCTCAGATGTTTCTCTTACTTTGACAACACAACACACATTTTGTTTCTCACTCTTGACTTTTAATTTTGTTATATTTATTTGTGGCTTATTATTATTATAATTATTTTATTATTATTATCAAGTATTAATTTTTATTAGTACAGTATTATTAATATTTTCTTTATTATAATTGTTATTTAATTTTATTGTTTTTGATTTTAATTATTATTATTATTTTATAATATTTTTGGCCTTGATGTGGGTCATAAATGACCTGTGCCCTGGAGGGCTAATGCTCATAAAAAAATAAATTACTTTCACTGTGTAAATGGTGATTCAGAGTCTGTTTACCATGACATCATGGAACCAGCCGTTATCTACACTTACGCAACACCACGTAATAAAGACAGATTTTAAAAATTGGTATCAATCTGAATCTCCTTCACACCCGCCACTTTTTCCAAAGTAGCCATGGCAGATGTTTGCTCCCAGTACAACCTGAAACATTTTAAAGAAATAGTGGACACTTACTACAACCAAGAAGGTGCACTTGAAATATTCCAGAAGCAAGGAGTGTTACCAAGAGATAGATAGTGCCCAAAGTGTGTTAAGCAGTAATTTTACAGAAAAAACAGATGAGCATTCCCGAGACCCCATAGCCAGAAAAGTAAAGCAGTAAAATTTTGAGGTATCCGAATTTAAGGGTACAGTCAGTTCTGCTACAATGCGATAGTTGTGTTCTTGTAAAACTTCGTGTTGTAGAAATTTGCGCAAAAGAAATAACAGGGCTTATGGAGAAAATAGGGTTAAGTGCAGATTCCTCGAAATCGAAAAAAATTTAGTAGTCGGCCTAACACAAAGGATCCTTTTTTCTTGCAAATTTAGCTATTCCCGTTGCACGCACAATATCACATGTTCTTCCATACATTCAAAACGCTTGATAACATCAAGCTTCTCTTCAAGTGTTATAGCCTTTCTTTTACGATTACCACCGGGACTGCGATTACCAGAACGCTTCTTGGAGATACTGTATTCTTCTTTTCCATATTCACAGTTAATACCACAAAATTGGAGAAATAGTAAGCAAAAATCACTGAGGACACTTCAAAACAACCCAAGTGTTTCAACTGATCGTGTGATGGAAACAGAAAGCGCTGGTGTAAAAAGCTATTAATCTGCACTGCGAAACATTTTTTTTTCATACAGTATTTATGGGAACAGCTAAATTTCCAAAAAAGGGATGAAATTTATAGTCCCTATCAAATAACACTTCACAAACAAAACACATGAATCAATTGAACATGTCATGTCGAACGTGAACTGTAAACACTGTGTAGTGGCTACTCTCCCCTACAACTTCCAACTGAGCTCCGGCCGCACTCCGACCAGCTAATCAGCGTGCAGCAAGCTACGCCGAGAGACTAGGTCCATGCAGAGGACGTAGGGGTACGATCGCCGACCTAGTCTCGACCATCAACCTCCAGTTCAGGATCAGAGCGTTTCACACCTTACGCGTGAGCCTCTGTGATTGGTCCTCTCGCTACGCGCACCCCAAATCCTGATCCTGGTAAATTGTATAAATACGGCCATGCCTGCCCAGGGAGGACATTCTACACTCAGCTACTGGACCAGCAACATCTCTCTCAGCTCCTCACCTAGTCACTCCTACGCACTGCGCTACACAACAATATATATACAGAAAGCGCATCGTGAGTTCCTATCCAACCTCATTCCTGAGTGAAGATATCTACATGTACGTACATTTGTGTGCCCATACAAAGAGATAATAGACAACTAAAGAGAATTGACAACTGGCCACTCACAGTACGCTACATTGGTGACCCCCGGAGCCGTGAATGCCACACTCCTTTCTGCTGCCTTACTACTTGAGCTGAGAAGATCGTCCTGCCTGCTGCCAGCCTAGGCCAACCGCCTCCCTGCACCACCCACTACTCCACAACGACACCATCTCACGATCGTAAGGTTTATAACGCAGTAGTCTGTTCTCCCCACTGGCGTTGTGAGTGACCCACATCACAGCTGGAGAGCAACTATTGTGCGATATTCCAAACGTGGTTTGAGCTCTTTTGCCTATTCTCCTATTTTTCTTTTGTTTTTTTAGTTCTGGCCGAAGGACCTGCACCCTAAAAAAGTGTATTCGTCCCGAAGTCCCCCCCGTAAGTGTTCACCTCCCTCCCAGGAGATTGTGAAGACGGAAGGGGGTCGGAACAAGCAGCCATCCCTCATCCTTCCCTAACAGGTGCGATATACTCCCGCAAGAATGGACGGACGGATCTCTCTACCAACCTTCAACCACAACGTAGAGGACTGGTTAGTTCATGTCGAAGCAGCTCTCATCGGCTCTACAGCTACTGACGAGCAGAAGTACGGCGCCCTGCTCTGCTCCTTGCCCACTGAAGTCGCCACACAAGTCTCACAGATCATCTCCAACCCTCCAGAGAACAACAAATTCGCAACTCTGCGGGATGCTTTAAAAACGCATTACCAACGGACCCGCTCCAATATCCTGCAGAACCTATCTTCCATCTCCCTTGGAAACTCAACTCCGGGACATCTCTGGGAAGAGATGTACAGGGTGAACTCCCGGTACACAGACAGACTTCCTGACTCTATCCTGCACCAGCTTCACGCACATAAGCTACCCACAGAAGTAAGAAACATCCTGTCCGCAGTAGATTACTCTACGACACCAGAGCTATATGCAACCGCGGCAGACAGAATTTTCAACCAGTGCGCTGCTGCACCCCTTGCTGCCACGGTCACACCAGTACCTCCCACCGAACTTGCAAGCCGGGTCAACACACCTCAGCCGAACAATACCTCACAAGATATCAAGGACCTGTTACAAACCTTGAACTGCAGGATGGACACCATTGAGCAGTTCTGCTCCTCCTTACCTGCTGCTGTGCCAGTCCCTGACTCACGCACCACACCCTACAACTTCCGACGCACAGCAGCCAGCCCCCAGCACAACAAATATACCCTCTGCTGGTATCACCAGACTTTCGGCCGCAATGTTCGAAACTGTGAGCCCTACTGCACCTATTCGGGAAACGGCAACAACGGAGGCTGGTAAACGCCTCAGCCCCCGTCCCTTCAGGCGTCTCATTACTGTAGGTCACCGACTGCACCTCTGGCAAGAAGTTCCTCATCGACACAGGTTCATTGGTAAGCCTCATCCCTCCCTCACTACAAGACAAGTCAAAGCAACCCTCTTATGACCTGTTCGCTGCCAACGGTAGCCCCATCGCCTCCTACGGCGTACTCACCCTCGCTTTGGACCTCGGTCTGCCCAAGACTCTGCGTTGGTTATTCGTGATAGCAGACGTGTCTCAACCCATCCTTGGTTTCGACTTCCTCACCTTCCACAAGCTCGGCGTCAAACCAAGTCATCTATGCCTCATCCATGAGCCTACAGCACGCAAGATCCAGGGTTCTCGTGCCAGACACACCGACACTATCACCTGTCTTGCGCCTTCCAACGAGTTCTCCTCCCTACTCAACGAATTCAAGGAGCTTTTCTCACCCCGAGTCTCCCTACCCCCACCACCTACATCGGGAATTTTCCACCACATCGAAACTCAAGGACCACCAGTCTTTTCACGCCCTCGCCGCCTGCGCCCTGAGCTCCTGTACACAGCCAAAGTAGAATTCAACAAACTACTGCAAGATGGCATCATTCGCCCTTCAAGGAGTCCCTGGGCATCGCCTCTTCACATGGTTCCTAAGCAAACGCCCGGCGAGTGGAGGGTGTGTGGCGACTACAGAGCCCTGAATCTCGTCACCAAACCTGACAGGTACCCTATTCCGCATGTCCAGGACTTTCACAACAAACTTCATGGCAAGACTATCTTCTCGAAGATCGACTTGGAGCGTGCCTTCCACCAGCTCCCAGTAGCACCTGCAGATACCCAGAAGACAGCCATCACCACTCCGTTCGGACTCTTCGAGTACACTTTCATGAGTTTTGGCTTACGCAATGCAGCACAGACTTTCCAGAGGTACATGGACCATATGCTTCGCGACCTCGACTTTGTCACTGTCTACATTGACGACATCCTCGTCGCATCTTCGACGCCTGCCGAGCACCGCCACCACCTCCAGCTCCTTCTCCAACGCCTGCAGAACAACAACATGAAAGTTCATCCTGTTAAGTGCGTCTTTGGAACCTCGGCCATAGATTTCCTTGGTCACAGAGTCTCGCCCAGTGGCATACAACCCCTACCACAGAAGATAACCGCGATTAGGGAGTTCCCAAACCTGAAACGGCGAAGAAACTCCGAGAATTCCTGGGTTTAGTCAACTACTACCACCGCTTCATTGACAAAGCTGCCACCGTCCTAGCCCCCCTACACGACCTTCTCAAGGGACGCCCAAAGAAGTCCCACAAGCCTCTCGTGTGGACTCAAGAGGCTGCCACGGTATTCACCACTGTCAAACAGCACATTCCACGCCTCACCCTCCTGGCCCACCCCGCACCTAACGCCCGGACCACTCTCACAACAGACGCTTCTTCTACTGCAGTGGGCGCCGTCTTACAGCAGGAGATCAACGGAATTCTCATGCCCGTTGCTTTCTTCTCACAACGGCTTCAACCATCACACCTCAAGTACAGCGCCTTTGATCGAGAACTCCTGGCCATATACCTGGCTGTCAAACATTTCCAGCACTTCCTCGAGGCCCGTCAGTTCACCATCTTCACTGATCACAAGCCCCTCGTCCACGCCTTCGCTTCAGCTTCCCAGTCACATACACCTCGTGTCCTGCGCCACTTGGCTTACATCTCAGTTCTCCAGCGACGTCCAACACATTAAAGGCAGCCACAACGAGATCGCCGACGCCCTCTCTCGTTGTGTATCCAACATTCTTCCCTCATCTCCACCCATTGACTATGGGCAGCTAGCCGCGGCTCAAGAGAAAGACGAAGACCTGGCAGCATACAAGACATCCCCCTCAAGCCTCACACTCCAAGAACTCCCTGTTCCTGGCACAAAGATAAAATTGTGGTGCGACGTATCCTGTGGGCAGCCTAGACCGTTCGTGCCTCATGTCCACAGACGCGCTGTTTTCGACCGCATCCATGGTCTCAGCCACCCGGGTGTGCGGGCCTCCCAGCGCCTCCTCACGCAACGTGTCGTCTGGCCCGGCATCAAGTCTGATACTAAGAAATGGGCTGCCCAGTGCCTGGCCTGCCAATCCTCCAAAATACATTGTCACATACGGGCCCCCTTACATACTTTCCCTATTCCCAAAGGACGTTTTCAAGTAGTACACCTCGACATCGTGGGACCTCTTCCATCATCCTACGGCAGCACCTACATCTTCACCTGCATCGACCGTTTCACCAGGTGGACAGAAGCAATTCCCATGCCCAATGCTACAGCAGAGACTACTGTCCGCGCCTTCATGTCCGGTTGGGTTTCCCGTTTCGGCCCCCCCGCAACCGTAATCACTGACAGAGGAGTCCAGTTTGAGTCACAACTCTGGCAGCACCTCCTACAGTTCCTCGGCACGTCTAGACAACGCACTACAGCATACCACCCTCAAGCCAACGGCATGGTAGAGCGTTTTCACCGGCAGCTAAAGGACGCACTCAAGGCACAGCACGACCCTTACAGCTGGACTGATGCGCTTCCCTTAGTGCTCCTCGGCATCCGTGCGTCACACAAGGAGGATATGGACTGTAGCCCAGCAGATCTTACACTAGGCGAGCCCCTTTGGCTACCTGGGGATTTCTCACTCCCTCCTAACCCTCGCCAAACCACTCCAGCCATTCGTCACGACTTACTCCAAAAGCTACGACAAGCAGTTTCTGCATTCAGAGCTACTGCTCCACGCCAGCCTCCTCGGCGCCCTGAACAAATCCCTCCTGCACTACTCACAGCCGAGTATGTTTTCGTCAGGCGTGATGCTCATCGCAACCCATTACAACGTCCCTACGATGGACCCTTCCAGGTGGTTACCCGTTCAGCAAAGTTCCTGACGATTATCCGGAATGGCAGACATGACACCGTCAGCATAGACCGAGTCAAACCGGCCACCTTACCCGTTGGGCCCCCAGTCCAGCAGCACCATCAACAAACTACGCCTGCACCAGTCTACCCGCAGTTACCACCGGCAGCAACACCACGCCCACGACATTTCTGGGCACCCTGTTTTCACCCTCAAGTACACCCTGTTCCTGACATAGAACCTGCACCTATCATAGAACCTGTACCTATCATAGACCCTCCTCCTGTCATAGAACCTGAACCTATAATAGACCTCCCTCCTGACATAGAACCTGCTCCTGCCATGGACCCTCCTCCTGACATACAACCTGCACCTATCGTAGAACCTGCTCCTGCCATGGACCCTCCTCCTGACGCAGCCCCTGCAGCAGCAGGAGCACAACAACCACTGCTTGTACAACCTCCTCTAATCCCAAACCCTCTTTCTCCTCCTAATTCTCCCACAGGTTTTGTGTCACTGGAGGGAGTTGTTACACGTAGCGGCCGAGTCGTACATACACCTGCCCGGTATGTGCTATGTGTGGGACACAACCCAGACAACATCCAGCCTCCCACCGCGCCGGGAGGGGAGGGGGAGTATTGTAGTGGCTACTCTCCCCTACAACTTCCAACTGAGCTCCGGCCGCACTCCGACCAGCCAATCAGCGTGCAGCAAGCTACGCCGAGAGACTAGGTCCATGCAGAGGACGTAGGGGTACGATCGCCGACCTAGTCTCGACCATCAACCTCCAGTTCAGGATCAGAGCGTTTCACACCTTACGCGTGAGCCTCTGTGATTGGTCCTCTCGCTACGCGCACCCCAAATCCTGATCCTGGTAAATTGTATAAATACGGCCATGCCTGCCCAGGGAGGACATTCTACACTCAGCTACTGGACCAGCAACATCTCTCTCAGCTCCTCACCTAGTCACTCCTACGCACTGCGCTATACAACAATATATATACAGAAAGCGCATCGTGAGTTTCTATCCAACCTCATTCCTGAGTGAAGATATCTACATGTACGTACATTTGTGTGCCCATACAAAGAGATAATAGACAACTAAAGAGAATTGACAACTGGCCACTCACAGTACGCTACAACTGCAAAACCCTGTGCCAAGCGACAGTACACTTAAAACGTTCGAGTGGAATCGCGTTACAGCCAACACGCATTTTACAAACATCGTTCTTCTATTCATCAATCACGTTATAGCCAGTTTGCGTTGACAAAACACGCATTGTAGCAGAAATGACTACCTGGTTTTCACAGACAAGAATCACGCCAAGCTAAAACCTGATGTTTTGCTAGTAAGAAATAGGCCCAACATGCCTTGGTGGGGTAGCCAGCAGCATCACCGGGGTGATTCGGCTTCACCCCCAGCTAACGAATGGTCTCACCAGGGGAGAGGGGGGTTAGGTTAGTTTAGGTTAGGTGAGATTGGGTTAGGTTAGTTTAGGTTAGGTGAGATTGGGTTAGGTTAGTTTAGATTAGGCTAGGTTTGGTAAGGTTTCCTTCATTTGAAATGAGAAATTGCTTTTCTGGTATATTTTAGTGTGATTCAGTAAAATTTGACCTTCGTTTCTTGTGAAAATAGCCATTTTGGGTGTCTTTCAATTTTCTAAAAAAAAAAAAAAAAAAAAAAAAAAAAAAAAAAAGTTCGTTTCCACAAGAAACGAAAGTCACATCTGGAAGAAACGCCAAAATTCATCAGAAAATTAATTTCTCATTATCAAAATAGGGCTTTGGGAAAAGACTAACAATTACCCTATTCTATCAGACAACTAGTATAGAAGCCAGGGAAGTGTCAAAATATGTTCATCAAGTTACCAGTATTGGAGACTGCAGGATAAGGGGCAGTTGGGGCATCCAGGTCATTGTTGAGGTCTTGTTCCTGCCAGAAAAACAGACAGGCCCCCGCTGCTGCCTCATCCAGGAACCTGAATAACAAAACATGCTTCTATTAGATCTTCATTGCTCCTAATGCTGTTCTCACTCGTATATATATATATGTATATATATAAATGTATATATATATAAATATATATATATAATCAACGACCTCACCAGCAAGGAATCGAACCCTCGACCTACTGGGTGTGACTAGGGAACGCTTACCGGCTAGGCCACAAGGACACTAAAAGCAGTTCTAGACTCTGTTATATTTCACACAAAGCTTGTTCATCGAGCTGATGGCGCCGTGAACCTCATTGGGAAACTGCCCGTGCCTCGTATGTGGTGTCAGTAGCATTTTACCGAATCCAGCTGGTATGAAACGCGAGGTATATATATATATATATATATATACACCTAGACCCCGACTTACGACGGGGTTAGGGACCCAAATCCAGGTCGTAAGTCCGACATAGATATAAAAAAAAAAAAAAAAAAAAAAAATTTTTTTTTTTTTTAATAAAAAATCTACAATGAAATACAGTACAGTAAAAGTAATGAATAATGATGAATGGATACAGTACAGTGAAAGTAATAAATAATAAGGAATGGATACAGTGTGACTGAGCACTTAACCTTTAATGTAGTCAGCTGAATGCACATGGGGCCCCCATAATTTTCTAATTATACATGGAGACTACATTAACTGGAAACGTTTCGGTATAGAAAATGCGTGTCATTTAAATTTTTTTTTTTTTCATCTATATCTGAGGCGGTCGTAAGTCCCGACGGTCGTAAGTCGGGGTCTAGGTGTGTATATATATATATATATATATATATATATATATATATATATATATATATATATATATATATATATATATATATACACACACACAGTTGGTCCTCGTATTACGCGGTTAATGTAACCCGGAGGGTCCCGCGGAAAGTGAGGAACGCGTAAAGTGAACAACGTAACATATGGGATTAATTGAAATGGAGTCCAGGCCGATCCCCAAACTCCACTTTTTGACGACACACAACTATGTTGTAGTAAAAATTTTATCTTAACTTTATGATGGTATGAAAAAACAAGTAATATAGAAGAGGTTAGGTTAGGAAAGATAAAGGTTAACATAGGAAAAATAAAGGTTAGGTTAGAAAACTAAAAATTTTGTGTAACACTTACGGTAGTAGAAGAGATGGGTCGGCATACGGGGATGGAGGCTGGTTCCGAGGCAGAGGGCAGATTACTGGCCCTCAGGTGAATCACCATTACTAGGTGAATCATCATCACTGTCACTTACAGTTGTCAGGGCTTCCCTGCCAAATCCCTCAAAGTCAACTTCACTGTCACTATCACTGGCTTGGGCTGGCTGTGGTGGGTTGCGGGTGAAGAAATCTGTTATGCTTTGCTGACGGCTGGCGTTGATGTTGTCGTGATACACCTTGATGTACGGCTCCATAGCCTGCACCAGCCGGTTATGGAAGACTTCATAGCGGTCATCGTCATTGTCGCGGGAAAGGAAGGACTTCATCTTCTCTGCACACTCCATGGCACCCTTAATATCACTATGACTTAAATTGTGTTCTTCGGAGACTGCCGCACCTTCTTCCTCCTCTTCACTGGCGTGTTCTTCTTCCAACATCTCGTCGGCAGTCACTTCAGGATTTCTGATCACCTCCAAGATGTCGTCATTGGTGGTCTCGGAGAAGCCTGGAACTGTAACAGTCTGCGCAGCTTCTCTGGCAAGGTCCACTGCTACTGCAACAGTCTGAACCTCACCAGTCACAGATTGACTCCTCCTCTCACCTGGTATTCCATGCAACACATGTCTCCATGCGTGACGAATTGTAGCAATAGACAGCTGATCCCATGACTCCACCAAGATGTCCACAGCTTTCTTGATGTTAAATACTCTCCAGAATTGTTTGAAGAGTATTTTTTGCTGTTCTAACCGTTGTTCCTCATCTTCGTCGCTCTTGCTATCGGTGGTGGTGTCACTCAGGCCACGCAACTCTTCCCTGGTGTTGATGTAGTCGTTCAGGAGCTGGAATTTTGTTCTTGAGAATGCAGCTTTTACATTACAGATTAACTCTTGGTCCATGGGCTGTAATATAGACGTAGTGTTGGGAGGAAGGAAGACCACTTTTACGTTGGGGTGACGATCTAACAGTAGGGGCGAGTGTCCTGGTGCGTTGTCCAGCAGCAACAAAATATTGAATGGCACATTCTGTCGCTCACAGAATTTCTTTACATCGGGAACAAAACATTCATCAAACCAGGAGAGGGACAGTGTAGAGAACATCCACGCCTTACGTGCGGTCAGCCAGTGGACACTTAGCTTGGTCATGTCCATGGTTTTGTAGGCGTGCGGCTTGCGTGCTGTGTAGATCACCGATAACTTGAGCTTACAGGTACCGGAGGCATTGGTGGTAAACAGGACGGTGATGCGTTTCTTCTGCATCTTCCGGCCCCGAATCCTGTTGGCATTCTTTACAACGAAGGACTTGGAAGGTAGCTTTTTCCAGAAAAGACCAGATTCGTCCATGTTAAACACCTGGTCGTCACTGTACTGTCCTTCCTCCATAATCTCACGTAAGAACGGAGGAAAATCTCTAGCCGCCATACAGTCAGCACTCGCTTCCTCACCACCAATGTTGATGTTGGTGATCTTGTTCTTCTTCTTAAACCTATACAGCCAACCAGAGGAAGCATTGAAGGGTTTGGGCTCTGCAATTCCCAGCTTACGTGACACTGCTGCGTATAGCTCACGTGCGTACTCCTGCACTGAGCGCGCGTCCACCGCCATGTTGCGTCGCGCCTGACGAATCAAATAACTAACCAGCAAATTTTCCACTTTTGCCAGCACCCTGTTCTGGCAATACCTGATCGTTGAAGCACCTGCAGACTTTGTGATTTTCATGTGCTCTTTGATCTTGGCTGCATCCTTCTTGATCGTGCGAATCGTAGATTCGTTGACGCCATGCTGGCGCACGAGATCAACTTGCCGTGTTCCTTTCTCCAAATCTTGAATGATCTGGTACTTCACTTCATAGCTTAGACCACGGCGTGTCTTCTTGGGCTTAGGGTGGCTGGGTCCAGGTAAGGAAAGGTCTCTCTCTGGTGGCGGTGGTTGTCCGGCGGAAGTCATTTCACAGAACAATGGGTTCACGTATACACGGAGCGGCCTGGAGGGATGAAACTGCCGCGGCTAGGTCAAGCGTCGTCTTTCCTCCCTCCCTCCCCTGGGTGGTCACGTCATAATACTTTAAGCCAATTACAGCTAGCAGCAGAGGGGGGTAGGGATGCATGGTCAATCACAGTCCGATACGTCATATGACGTCAGTGATAACGCAACAAAGACACACACTGCACAACCTTACCGCGCGGCTTGCCCAAGCGGAGGGAGGAGGAGGGAGAGGCGAGGAGCACAGGCAGGCAGGCAGGCGGGCGGGTGGGGCAAATCTAAACATAGCATCTCGAGCCGGACACTCACCGCGTATGCGTGGAAAAAACCCGCGTTAAGTGAAAGTTTGGCTCTGGCGAGGCACCGCGTATACGGTAAAACGCGCTAAGCGAAACCGCGTTAAGCGGGGTAATACTGTACAATACAGTAATGAGAATCTCAGGGTAGTTACAGGATTTCCTTTATCAATTACGATCTGCTACTGTAAAGTGCATATTTTTTTTTTATCTTGCGATTCTTTTTCATAAACACACAGTATGTATAGTAGGAGGAAAGAAAAAATAATATTTATTCTCATAACATTTTCCTGTATACCTACTTATTAAAATAATCAGTGTTACACTTGATTTTAGTTCATTGTCCCTTTATTAGTAGTTTTCGTGAATTGTTTCAAAGGTAGCTTATATACATCTTACTCTGCAAACTGAAGAATTACTGTACTGTAGTTACTTTTATCCCCTTCATCACAGATCAGCTCATTAGCCGCTAGGGCGATCGGTCACGTCTGTTACTTTTCCATTTCTTTTATCCGCTTCACCAAATGATAGGCTCGTTAGCCGCTTGGGCGATCGGTCACGTCTCTCTTACACCCTGTTGGCAAGTAGTACTGGGCATGCACCGGCTCCTGAATGTACCTGAACCCGCTCCAGTGTTGGTCAAGTCTTGTCTTGAAAGAGCTCACACTCGATGCCGTCACAACATTTTCTGGTAGATCGTTCCAAGAGTTTACAACCCTCACTCCGAAAAAGTTTGCCCTCACAGTTTTCTGGACTTGCGTCTTCTTCAATCTTGAGCTGTGACCCTTGTGGGGCGAGCGTCCAGCAGCTCCAAATAAGGACACTCGACTGAGTAGTGCCCCGAGATGCTTATACACCTCAACTAGGTCACCCCTTGCCTGTCTTTAGTATAAGCTAGGCAAGTTCAGGAGCTCCAATCTCTCAGGGTAGCTGAAGTGCCGAAGTGCAGGCACCAGTCTGGTGGCCCTCCTTTGAACATTTTCAACCAACTGACAGTCCCTAGCATATCTCAGGGACCAGACGGGGTGACAGTACTCCAGATGGGGGAGCACTTCACCCTTGAAGATCATTACGAGGGACGGACCGTCTAGATATCTGAACGATTTTCATATAAGACCCAATAATATATTTGCCTGATTTAACTTCTCACAATGGCCCGAGAACTTCACCTCATTGTCAACATACACACCTACGGTAAGTCCTTCTCACATTCAGTCTCAAATAGAGGAGTTCCTTCATCCTGTTGGGACATATGATACACCTCCTAACAGTTGGTACGCCCCAGGTGCATCCTCGTACACTTAGTGACATTGAATCTTAGCAGCCATTTCTTCAACCATTGTTGGAGCCCACAAAGGTCCTTCTGCAGCTTTTCACAGTCCACTTGGTTCTTGATTTCCCGAAATAACTTGGCGTCATCGACAAACATTTGTATGGAGGAGTGTACAACATCAGGGATGTCATTTATGAAACAAACAAACAACAGCGGACCCAACACACTGCCCTGTGGTACCCCACTTGTGACAGGTATTGATGACAATTTCGTGCCATTAATCACCACACTGCTTACGGTCATGTAGAATGTCTTCTATCCACACTAGGGCATTTCCCTGATTTCCGTACCCTTCCAGTTTGATTTTCAGCCTTTCGTGGGGTACACTGTAGAAAGCCTTGGCAAAATCTAGGTAAATATTGTCGATATTACCACCCCATTGCAGAATATGGGTCCAAACATCCAATACCTTGAGCAATTGTGTTAAGCAGGAGCGCCCTGGCATAAAATCGTGTTGGCAATCCTTTACAAGGTTGTTTCGTAGTAGATGTTCCATCACAACATCTCTGATAATACTCTCAAGTGATTTACACATACTGGTCAGGCTCACTGGTCTATAGTTGTTCGTAGAGTGACGATCGCCCTTCATGAAGATAGGACTCGCATAAGCCACTTTCCATTCACTGGGGACCCTTTGTTCATCCAGGCATTTACAAAACAGGATCTTCAGGGACTTGGCAAGCTCATTGCACAACTCTCTTAGCACTCTAGGTTGCACCATGTCAGGGCCAGGACTCTTATGGACCTGTAGCTTTGACAGTTTATTTCTAATGCCATCTTCTGTGAATACAATGTGGGTCAGTGCTGTGTCGAAACGTCTGTCTTCAAACGCAGGAAGGTTAATCGCATCCTATCTTGTGAACACCGAGGAAAATAAGCTGTTCAATGCCTCAGCTTTATCCTGGTCAGAATCTGTGTAACTACTATCTTCAAGCCTCAGGTCTGATACTCCTACTCACGCTTTTAATTTTGACTTTGCATAGCGGTAAAACATCTTTGGGTTTGACTTGACCTCGCTTGCAACTAGGCTCTGGAACTCCTTTTCAGCCCTTCTACATTCAATCTTTGCTTGGTTTCTGGCTCTTGCATACATCCTCCCGTCTTGCACATCATTTGACCCAACCCACGACTTGAAATTCTAGGTTATATTCTTAACCTTGTCGACCGCGGCACGGTTCATGTGTAGGGATCCCCTCGTATTCCTAGAAGCACTGGGTTTGGTCTTGGGTGTCTATTTATCGATCAAATGGGTCACTTTGCTAGTTATGATATTCAGTGTAGTGTCTGCATTCTTGTGCCTTAATGAGTCAAGCCAGTGGATACCCCTCATCTCTTCCCTCATCCTGTTGTAATTTCCCTGGTAATATTTGCACCTTGGCCTGGCTTTATCTTGAACTAGGTAACAGTTAAATCCGAATGACAACACTACATGGTGACTGGTGCCAACTGGGTTAGATGTTCCAGTTTGGCCACCAAACCCCCCTTTTTGTTATCATGAGGTTTAGTGGCTTGGGTGTTTGCTCCCCTCTGTAGTGTTGGGTCTCTAACATGTTGGAACAGAAAATTATCTCCCAGTTTCTACAAAAAGAGTAGCAGGGTTATTCAAGTCATTTGGGGTGAACTTGTTTCTCCAGTCAATGTCGCCATTGTTAAAGTCCCCCATGATAAGGAGGTGGTTAGGGTTGAGCATCGCTGCATTGTCTATTAAGGCTCTTAAGTTCCTTTGATTTAGTGGGCCACAGTTTGGAAAGCTGTAGATACACCCGACAATAAGCAAGTCCCTTCGCTTTAATTTAATTTTACACCACTTGTACTCTTCAAAAACATCCTCTCCCTGTACCCTCACCTGGCTGGCTCCAAGGTCTTGCCTAGCATAGATAACCACACCCCTCATGAAAGTTTCTTGAGAAAGGTTCGTAAATGAGTCATATCCAGCAATACTGAACTCACATTCCTCTGGGTCTATTCTCCTATTCTTGTACAGCAGTTCTACAACTCCAACAATATCTGGTTGGTGTAACTTCAGTAGTGTTTCACTAGTGTTTCAAACCAGAATTTGTTCTCGGTAACGTTTCTGCTATGAGAAGTAACCCCCCCTCCTTCATTCTCAGAAGCTGCAGCATTTGTTAAGGACACTGTATTTTGCAGGGTGTGGTTAGAAATGTCATTTTTTACACGGCATTCGCCTCCTCCTGCCTGGTAGGCGGAGCTGGTGTCTCCTCCCAGGTGGGTGGGTAGAACGAGTGGAGGGTGCGCTGCTGTCCCCTGGCCCTGTGTCGGCACACTTGCTTCCTCTACCTTCCCCCTGAATATAACCCATGTACACCAGTCCCCGTTCCTCCTTGACTCTACCCTTTTCTGCTTCAAGTCCTGTAGGAGCTTCTTGTGATGTTCCCTCTGCATTACCGTGCGATCTGGGTGAATGAATACACTCCGGGATGCCTCGCTCCTTGCTAAGTTTTTCGCCTGCTGAATAACCTCCCATTTCTCCTCCTCACTCACTAGTGTGATCCTGAGGCAGCGAGGCTTACCCCCTGCTTTTGTCCCAGCCTCCTCACATCCTGTGGGATTGATGGCATCTTCAGAACCTCTGTACAAATATTCTTAAACTGCATCTTATCGTGTGTTACCTTACTCTCAGTTCCCTCCGCCTGGCTCTCGGGGACTCCAAAAACTATTACAGTACATTGTTACTGCGCTGGAAATGTTCCCGTTGTTCCTCCTCTCCCCTAACAGTCCGTTAATTTTCATTTCTTCTACACACTTCTTCAGAGTCCCTAGCTGCTGTAGAACCCGTTCTGATCCCGCATCACTCTCCGCCACCTCCCGTGGCCCTGCTAATGCCTCGGCATAACTCCTCTTAGCAACCACCTCCATTCTATCGGCTACTTCCTCAGACTTTCCCAACTTGTTGTAGTTTGGCAACCAACAAGGCTCCAGCTTCATCTATTTTCATCCCTAGGGAACTCGTTCCCCTATGGCTTGCAATCGCCTCATTCACCTTGACTACGCAGTCAGGGCAATACCGCAATACCAGCAACAGCCTTCATGCTTTACGGCAATTTGCATCATCCTAAACTTTGCATTAGTCAGGCCTGTATCCTCCATAACCGACATCCCCCTGCAGTAATCACATATTATACTCATGGGTGTTGTTGTTGTGAGGGGGGGGGGGGGAGGTGCAGACTGTGTATAGATCTACACATATTTAAAAAAATAAAAATACTGAGCTGCTCTCTGCTGGTTTTATAACCTCCCCTGTTGCCTTTAGAGTTGTCTTCTGTTTTTGTTCTCATTTTTGGGATCACCTGAAGAATCATTGCCCCAGCATATTTCACCTGAAGATTAACTACCTTAATGCTAAATTAACCTAACCTAAACCTATTCTATCCTAACCTAAATCTAACCTAACATATCCTAACCTAACCTCATCCTCCCAAAATAGTTTTAGGGTGGTTTAATCTTAAGGCGAAATAAGCTGGGGCGATGATTCTTCAGGTGATCCCCTTTTTCTTCAGTTCAGTTCGGTGTTTGTCGGTATTTATGTGCTGTCTCTATGTCCTGTACACTGCATTTTGCTATGAATAATGGATTTTGTACACCAACTCAGTCCTTTAGAAACACAGAAAAATAAAATAAAACTTTTTGGGGGCGGTAATAGAATGCCTTTAAGGATAGCCAAGCTTATTGATTTTATTTATTTTTACTAGTATTTCCTTATACACGTACTGTACTGTACTGTACTTTCTTTTCCCGTTCTCATCAACGACTATATCTCTTTGTGCTATCACTGTGTACACTGTATCTCCCTGTGAATGGTGTATTGTAGCCACAGTTTCGGTCCATGAGAAAACACACAAACAAAGTAAAATTTAAAGTTAGGTTAGGTAAGGCATGTTAAGGTTAGGTAACATACGCCACGCACTGAACGTCACGTTTCTTGCATTTTCATCAACTTTTTAAATGAGCCATCAAATATGGAATAAATAGCAGCCCATGAGTAGTTTTATCGTTTAGATAAAATTAAATTACTTTTACTTACCCAATTTATTTCATGCAACGTTCTTCATAATTATGTTCACTAATGTCTAAATATCTACTGTGATTTGTTGGTATTAAACCTATTTGTCAATTTATAGTACCACACCCGTCTATTTCGATATTAAAAATAGGTTTTTCCAAATGTATTTTGATGAGTTTCGAACGAATTTGATATTCATTTCCACCGGAAATCATGTGTTTTATTTTTTTATACCCCCCCCCCCCCCCCCAACCTAACAATCATAACGGAATAAGTTTGATTTTTTTTAGAATAAATAAAAAAACTATATTACCAACGAACCAAGAAAACCTAACCAAACCGGTTTATATATAGGACTAACCCGCCATGGCTACAAAGCGCCGATGCGGCTGTATCATCTCGCGTCCAGAAAATGCTTCAAATTTCACCATATCATAGTAAGTTCTTTCTGTTTAATATACCAGAGAAGTTAGGTAAGGTAAGGTTAGGTGGTTTTGTTTGGTTGGTTAGGTCTGATCTTCATACCCATAAATGTTAAGTAGCATTTATTTTAAAAATATAATTTTTTTAACATATTTCCACAAATTACAACAGTGGGTGAATTTGCATAAGCGCACCACATTGTTAGAAAGTCAAAAATATATTTTTCTGGTGTATGTGTGTGTTTAGACTGAATATGACCTTCATTTCCGGCGGAAATTGGCGGGGTTTTTTTTTTTCATTTTTTTTTCGTGGGACGCTCTCCGAAAAAAAATAATGGCTAAGCGAATAAAAAATACACCAAAAATACACTAGAAAAACAAAAACCAAACCTAACCTAACTAACTCTCACCATATGATGGAATCACCTATTTCTTACCTTATTACCATCTCTTCTTTGTCTTTAGGATAAGGGACGAGTTAGGACAACGTTGGTTTTTGCGATATTTACATTCAGTCTTGCACTTATGACACTTTACTGAGGTCGGGAGAACACCAAGCGATCGAAAAAATGCTACAGTTTCTTTGTTTTTTCCCCAAAACTCGCAATCAGCTCCATTTAAGTGACACCCATCACAGACTTCCATGGTCGGAAATATATATGAATTTGGAAATATGAGACCCAAGATAAAAATAAATTTTGATTGGGCCAAAAATACCGCAAATTAAATAAAAAATCATTGTAATTGTTTGCAAAAAAAATGCTTTTGATTGGCTGCGTGACGTGTACGGGAACGCTTGGGCGTGATGAATTATGAAGTAGACATGCAGTGTGGGAGGTGAGGTAGGCGATAATGGTAGAAAATAGAGAAAATTTTGGATATGCTATCTCCATTATTATACATTTGCGCCGGTAATGTAATAGATGAAAATTATCTTATAATTAGACGTCTTATTCGAATATGATAATAGATTAGTGGTAGGAATGTGTGGTGTGAAAGCGCAATAATACCCAACAGTGTCCAGTATAATATAACAATGAAAATCCGGCATTTTTATAATTGTTTTCAATCAATTTTGCTTGCGGGTTAGTCCTATATAATTTCCACCTAACCTAACCCCTTGTTGTTTCATGCCCCCACATCTTATCTTAATCTGTAAATGAATCCAATGATCTTTGGTAAATTTGTAGAAGTGCACCCAACTCTGTTAGAAAGTAAAAAATATATTTTTCTTGTGTATTTATGTGTGTTTAGTTCGGTTATGACCTTCATTTCCGTCGGATATTGGCCGTTTTTCTTTAGATATTTTTTTGGTGGGGCGTTTTCCGAAAAATAAACAATGGCTAAACAAATACAAAATACACAAAAAAAAATAGAAAAACATAATCCTGACCTGACCTCTTAATTGACTCTCACCATATGATGGAATCACTTATTTCTTACCTTATTGGCCTGGTTCTCGTTCGTCGTTGGAGTTACCCCAGTGCCACAGGGGCGCACCCAGAAATCGAGTAGAGGGGGTATCCAAATTACTGAGAAGTCTGGCGAGCGTGGCGAGCCCCCCGGAAAATATGTTCAAATCTGACCAATATTTGACGCCATTTGCACTGAATCTTAGGAAATAATCTGAGGTTGAAGATGGTGTAATTTAGCATCCTAATCTTTGTTTATAGACTTATATTACAGGATAATAGAAGTCATAAAATTTTCGAGCAAATGTATTATAGCTAACTATAACAGTAATAATATACTAGCATGGGACTGATATGACAACTTACCTTTTCTAGAAAAAACGATTGATAGCTGTTTGCTGACTGGTAGACATAGAGTTGTTGAAGGATGTGGCATCCAAAGTAGATGTAACTACACCAAAAACTACAAGCGAAGTGAGGATGAGAGAAGTGGGAACATGTTCCCTGACCTAGCATGCTAGATTTCCAACGCCGTATTATCGTACGATACAGTTATTTGAAGCTCACTTGCGAAATCATCAAATTTGTGAAAAAGGATGGAAAAATAATTTATAAATATGTAAAATCTATAGAAAATGTACAATGTAGATGAGAAAATGAAAAAAAAAAACATTAAATCTCAATATTTCACACTGTCTGGCAGTGCTGTATATTAAGTGCATTCAGGTGCATGGGAATGGCAGAGGTGGTAGTTACCGTGGCGTGGGGTGAGGTCAGGTAAGCTGACCCAACCTTCGTGTTACTAAGGTGTCGCCAGGTCAGGTATGGGTTGGCCGCACCATGCAGTACCTGGAGGGGGGTTTCCGGGCAACCAGGAAACCCCTCTGGGTGCGCCACTGATGCCACATATGTTGGTCTTGACGACATTTACACTCGTTCTTGCACAAAGGACACTTTGTAGTGGATACTCTCCACTACAACTGCTGACTTATCACTTGCCGTCCGTTTACCAGCCAATCAGCAGCGAGCTCCACAAATCCAAGCCCCACTCTCGTACTGCGCAGTGATTGGCCCGTTACTGCCTTCACCTCATTTCTCACCTCTCCCCTCTGATCCTGTAGAATCGTATAAATACGCCTCAGCCTAGCCGTGAACATCACATCACATCACATGGTCGGAAAAACAGTGACAAAATCAAGATCTTTAACTACCATGTACATCAAATGAAATTACAGGACGAACCACATGACGGAATAGCAATAGCTATAAAACGCAACATACAATACAAAATCATAGACAAGAGGCCCAATAACTTCATAGGAGACCTCATCGCCAAACACACAACCTTAGGAGACAATAACAAATGGTCCCCATAAGAACATAAGAATGGAGGAAACTGCAGAGGGCCTCTTGGCCCATACTGGGCAGTCCCGTTTACACCCAACTCCTATTGCTCATATAAGCATCCAACCTATGTTTGAAGCTATTCAGCGTATTCGAGTTAATGATGATATTTGGTAACTTGTTCCATTCAGCCACTACTCTGTTTCCAAACCAGTGTTTACCTATTTCACGCCTAAATCTAAATTTGTCTAATTTAAAACCATTGTTACGAGTTCGCTCCTGGTTGGATAGTTTGAGTACCTTTGTAATGTCCCCTTTGTTTAGCCCTGACTTCCACTTATACACCTCAATCAGGTCGCCCCTCGCTCTACGTCTCTCGAGGGAGTGCAAATTAAGATGCTTTAACCTGTCTCTATACTCAAGGTTCCTAATGCCCGGGATTAGTCTTGTCATTCTCCTCTGAATTCTTTCCAATGATTCTATATCCATCCTGTAATACGGTGACCAGAACTGAACTGCGTAATCCAAGTGAGGTCTCACAAGAGCAAGATACAGTTTTAAGATGACCTCGGTAGTCTTGTAACTAACACTCCTTTGTGTGAACCCAAGTACTTTATTAGCCTTGTTTTGAGCAAATACGCATTGTTTACTTGGCTTAAGATTCCTACTTATCATTACTCCTAAATCTCTCTCGCATTCAGATTTCTCAATAACATCGTTGTTCATCTGGTATCTGGTTTCCCTGTTTACAGTGTAGTGGAAATTTCCCATACAACTACAACTGCCGTTTGTCGCTGACTAGCCGACCCCTTTTCGAATTCCCCAGCCAACCCCTCGTGGTCTAAGGTCGAGTACTAGCGCCGCCTACCTCCGCTATATAACACCTCACCTCGCCGTGACCTGCCCCTATTACCTACAGCCACCTCCTCTGGGCACGCTCCCGAACCAGCTCTCTCTACTCCACGCTTGTCACCACGCCGCCACTTCCCAGCACCAAGCTGCACTGTACATCCAATACAATATCTATATATATATACAGAGAGCGCATTGTGAGTTTCCTTTCTCCAACCCAACCTGAGTGTGAGAAAACATCACAAAACCCCACGACATCTCATATACTGAGTACTTTACATTTGTACACATTGAATTCATCTGCCATTTTTCAGACCATTCGAAAAATTTGTTTAGATCTTCCTGTAGTTTTGTGGAGTCCTCGTCAGATTTAATTACACATCCTATTTTAGTGTCATCTGCAAATTTACTTATGTTGCTGTCTACGCTGATATCTATGTCGTTTATGTATATAATAAATAATAATGGTTCAAGTACTGAGCCTTGGGGAACTCCACTAGTGAAATTGCTCCAATGGGATTTAGTGCTGTTAATGCTCACTCGCTGTTTCCTCTCTTATAACCACGCCCTAATCCATTTTAGAATATCATGTTTAATGCCATGAGCCTCCACTTTTCTTATTAGCCTTTCGTGAGGGACTCTGTCGAAGGCTTTGTTAAAGTCGAGATATACCACATCATAATTGTGCCCCTCGTTCACTTATTCGAAAACTGATGAAAACAATATTAATAGATTAGTTAGACATGAACGCCCGCTTGTGAAGCCATGTTGGGAATCATTGATCAACTTGTGCTTCTCCAGGTGATTTCGAATAGAGTTTGAAATGATTGCTTCCAGTAATTTGCCTACAATTGATGTTAGACTGATTGGACGGTAGTTAGAGGATAGTGATCTATCTCCCTTCTTGAAAATCGGTATTACATTCGCTATCCTCCAGGATTCTGGTACTACACCTGTTTTTAAGGACATGCTAAATAACTTTGCTAAGGGCATACTAAGCTCTTCCTTTCATTCCTTTAATACTCTGCCAAATATCTCATCGGGGCCTGGTGACTTATTAGGCTTTAGTTTGTCTATTTGCTTATTAACATCGTTGCTAGTCACTACTATCTCGCTTAATTTATTTTCTTCACTATCTCTGTATAGAGTCGGTGCCTCGGGTATCATGTTTAAATTTTCGGTGGTGAAAACTGTTGAAAAATATTTATTCAGATTAAAGCTCATTTCTCTGTCATTATCAGTTAGCTCGCCAGTATCTGACTGTATTGGTCCAATCTTTTCTCGTGTTTTAGTTTGATACATTTGATAGAATCCCTTGGGGTTTGACTTTGTCTCCCTTGCTATCTTCAGCTCATTATTCCTCTTTGCTTTTCTTATCTCAGGCTTAACCCTACTGGCCAATACCTTATAGTAATCTTGGAGGTAAACTTCACCACGATTTATTCTCCTACCTATAGCCTTCCTCTGTCCAATAATGTTCTTTAAATAATCATTTATCCATTTAGGGTCACTGTTGTTTGATCTGAGTTTTTTGTATGGTATGTTCTGCTTTTGTGCATTAAGTGACTCATTATTTAAATTGTCATGGAACTCGGCAACCTCAGATCTCGTTATCAGGTCAATCTCAACCGTCAGGTCTCTGGGTAGGGTGAAGTCGCCCTCTGTGGGTACATTGTGTGTGGTCACCTCATGTGAGGTCATGTAGTTCACCCCCAAGCGTGATACCCCTTCTCTCAGCTGCCTCTTCAAACTATCAAAGTTTGCCCTTCTGAAATCTGGGACTTTAGTGGAATTTTCCTTGCGGCTGCCCTGAAATTCTAACTGGAATCTAATTTCTTTGTGATCGTTGTTTGCAAGTTCGTTCCCTTCCTCGACATTACTAATGAGGTTTTCTCTGTTCGACAGAACTAAATCCAGTATATTATTACCCCAGGTGGGTTCGGTTATATTATTGACTTAGGAAACAGTCCTGGATCGTTGCAAGAAAATCCTCTGATTCTGAGTTATCCAAAAGGTCAATCCAATCTATTTGGCTAAAGTTAAAGTCGCCTACTATACAGACTTTGCTATGCATGGAAGCCCTGCGTATTTTGTCCCAAATAAGTCGCTCATTAACTCTATCAAGATTAGGAGGTCTATATATTACTCCTGTGATTAATTTTTCCATACCATCGATTAATTCAATCCAAATTGTTTCTGTATTCCGCTCAGTTATTATTTTCTTATTTATTTCACACTTCAGATTATCCCTGACATAGATTGCAACTCCACCTCCTTTCCTAATTTGCCTATCGGTATGGAATAATTTGTAACCTGCAATTTGGTATTCGACAGGTAACTCACGTGAGTCTAGGTTTATCCATGTTTCGGTGAATGCTATTATATTGATTTTTTGGTTACATACCAAGGCCCTAATATCATCCATTTTGTTACTTATACTTCTACTGTTTGCGTAGTAGACATTTAAGTTAGTCGTGTTCTGAGTCCTCTCTTTGTCGCGTTTTGGTTTTAACTCCCTACCTAATTTAGTTTTATTATTATTCCTAGCACTATTTCCCTGTAACCTTTTACTTTGTTTACCCGCTCCTACTGCAGTCTCCTCCATCCCCGTGCTCATATGTTCCCCTAGCAGTTTAAAGACTTCGGCATCTTTTGAACTGCCCTCTCGAGAGACCCAGCCAGGGTTGCCACCCCATCCCTAGACACATGCACCCCATCCTTCGCATAAAGGTCCCTTCTGTCGTAGAAGTTGCTCCAGTTGTCAATGAATGGGAATGATATTGACTTGCAATATCTGTCAAGACGGCCGTTGACACCAACTGCCCTTACTTTTACTTTAATCCCTTTCGCCACTGATCGGCTTGTTAGCCGCTTGGGCGATCGGTCACGTCGCTTTTCATTTATCTTCCTCACTAAAAGATCGGCTCGCTAGCCGCCCGGGTGGTCGGTCACGTCTCTGTCACGCACTGTTGGCAAATACTGGGCATGAACCGGTTCCTGAATGTACCTGAACCTGCTCCAGTGTTGGTCAAGCCTGGTCTTGAAAGAGCTCACACTCGATGCCACACAGCACTTTCTGGTAGATTGTTCCAAGAGTTCACAACTCTCAATCCGGAAAAATTTGCCCTCACAGTTTTCTGGACTTGCGGCTTATTCAATCTTGAGCTGTGACCCCTTGTGGGGCGACCGTCCGCCAGCTCCAAGTAAGGGCACTCGACTGAGTAGTTCCCCTTGAGATGCTTATACACCTCAATAAGGTCACCCCTTGCCCGTCTGTAGTATAAGCTAGGCAAGTTCAGGCGCTCCAATCTCTCAGGGTAGCTGAGGTGCCGAAGTGCGGGCACCAGTTTGGTGGCCCTCCTTTACTATCCCTGGATTAATTAGACAAAAAACTACTTTACGATCTCACAAAGAAAAAAATAGCGGGGATATAAGGTATATTACAATTACCTGGAGAGAAGTGCAGTTGGGTGGTGGTGGTCAGGATACTGAGGCCAGGTCAACATGGGCTGGCGGGTATCTTGGGTGTAGCCTAGGAGGTGACACACCCGCCGCATTACCCACCACACTCGAAGTTCAGCCACCTCTCCCTTTTTGTCCAATTCCTCATTCTCTACCTCCTTGTCATCGTCGCTTCCTCTTCCCGCCATTCTCCCACACTTCCTGACACACATATTCCATGCATTTAGGATAGTTCTATAAATGTAAAATCATTCCTACAACTTAAAAAAAAAATTCTTTAGGTACAGAGCCAGAAAAGAGGGTTCAAATATTCACCAGAAAGAAGGATAAGTGATTAAGATTGAAAATTAGCAAGAATGTATTGTCATAACTTATCATCTTCGTAGCATGTACAGTCTCGTTCAAGATTCTTCGAACACTGCTGGAGACACCTGGGAACTCAAGGCCGTTTGTTTACTATAATACGTAGTATAATATAATACGAAACAACAATGCCCAACCATTAATTAAGCAACGGGGAACTAAGAAAAGTGACTGAGACGTGACCGATCGCCCAACCGGCTAACGAGCCGATCAGTGGTAAAGAGGATAAAAGTAAAAGTAAGTAACCAATCGCCGATAACCTTTTACATTCATTCATAATTTCTACAACGTGCTATGGCAAACAAAAAGCCAGTTTTCTCCAGCTTTGTTTGAAGAATCTTGAACGAAACTGTACATTGTATAACTTTGTATTAAATATCAGCCTCGACAGACTATTTACGTTTGTGCATTGTCAGAAATTTATTTCTCTTTTATTGAAGACGAAACATTTCTTTATATTCCAATGTAATGCAGGTGCACCATGATTCATAAACACTATCTATCTACACTATAAAATAAAATTATCGGTAAAATATACAGTATATACACTTACTGGATAAGCTAGGGTGACCCAGTTATCGCAGCTCACCAGTCATCAACACACTGATGCGTTGCTATGGACGCCACGCCGTTGCCATGGAGAACTACTTCCAGATGGATTTCACCAACGTTCTATTATTGATCTCCTTTACGTATTGTAATGCCCTTATGTATTCCTGAAATATAAATACAATAATTTAAATTACTTTATGTAGACACAAATATGTATTTTTCGGCGAATGCTTATGTGCGAATAAGCAAATTCCTGTATACATTCAACGCCACGCCGTTGCCATGGAGAACTACATCCAGATGGATTTCAACAACGTTCTATTATTGATCTCCTTTACATATTGTAATGCCCTTATGTAATCCTGAATTATAAATACAATAATTTGAATTACTCTCTGTATACACAAATATGTATTTTTCGGCGAATGCTTAGGTGCGTATAAACAAATTCCTGTATACAGTAATATCAGCTAGCAGATACCATTGACAAATTGTTGTTGCCTTATCAGGTTGCCAATTAGTGCAACTTGTATCCCATAATAATACTATTACTACTCAAAGCACTAGCGTAGCGAGGGGGGCGGGGGGGGGGGGGGGCGGTCCGCCCCGGGCGGCACTTTTGGGTCTGCTCATCACCCATATCTGCAGCTACTGGAGACGTTAATCCACTCCTTTGTATCGGCGGCAAGTTAATCCTTGTCGTGTGACTCGTGTCTGACCTAACACCTGACCCACATCATCACGGCCACGTCATGAGCTACACCCTTGCTATGAGCCCCCCCCCCCCCCTCCCCGCCACACACACAACCTGTAACCTGTTGAGGATTAAGGAAACAACTTCAAACAAGTACGCCAGTGAGCTCATGTGGTGTGGGTCAGGTGCTAGGTCAGACACGACGAGGATTAACTTGCCGCCGATACAAAGGGAAGGATTAACGTCTCCAGTAGCTGCAAAACCATGCAGTCTCGGGTCATCATAAGAACATAAGAATGGAGGAAACTGCAGCGGGCCTATTGGCCCATACTGGGCAGTCCCGTTTACACCCAACCCCTATTGCTCATATGAGCATCCAACCTATGTTTGAAGCAATTCAGCGTATTCGAGTTAATGATGATATTTGGTAACTTGTTCCATTCATCCACTACTCTGTTTCCAAACCAGTGTTTACCTATTTCACGCCTAAATCTAAATTTGTCTAATTTAAAACCATTGTTACGAGTTCGCTCCTGGTTGGATAGTTTGAGTACCTTTGTAATGTCCCCTTTGTTTAGCCCTGCCTTCCACTTATACACCTCTATCAGGTCGCCCCTCGCTCTACGTCTCTCAAGGGAGTGCAAATTAAGATGCTTTAACCTGTCTCTATACTCAAGGTTCCTAATGCCCGGGATTAGTCTTGTCATTCTCCTCTGAATTCTTTCCAAGGATTCTATATCCATTCTGTAATACGGTGACCAGAACTGAACTGCGTAATCCAGGTGTGGTCTCACAAGAGCAAGATACAGTTTTAGGATGACCTCGCTAGTCTTGTAACTAACACTCCTTTGTATGAACTCAAGTACTTTATTAGCCTTGTTACGAGCAAAAACACATTGTTTACTTGGCTTAAGGTTCCTACTTATCATTACTCCTAACTCTCTCTCGCAGTCGGATTTCTCTATGGCATCGTTGTTCATCTGGTATCTGGTTTCCCTGTTTACATCTCCTATACTGAGTATTTTACATTTGTCGACGCTGAATTTCATCTGCCATTTTTCAGACCATTCGAAAAATTTGTTTAGATCTTCCTGTAGTTTTGCCGAGTCCTCGTCAGATTTGATAACACGTCCTATTTTAGTGTCATCAGCAAATTTACTTATGTTGCTGTCAATGCCGATATCTATGTCGTTTATATATATAATAAATAATAATGGTCCAAGTACTGAGCCTTGGGGAACTCCACTTGTGACGTTGCTCCAATGGGACTTAGTGCCGTTAATGCTCACTCGCTGTTTCCTGTCCTGTAACCACGCCCTAATGCATTTAAGGGTGTCACCTTTGATGCCATGAGCTTCTTCCTTTCTAATTAGTCTTTCGTGGGGGACTCTGTCGAAGGCTTTGCTAAAGTCGAGATATACCACATCATAATTGTGCCCCTCGTCCACCGATTCGAAAACTGATGAAAAGAATGTTAATAGATTAGTTAGGCAAGAACGTCCGCTTGTGAAGCCATGCTGGGAATCATTGATCAATCGGTGCTTCTCCAGGTGATTTCGAATAGAGTTTGAAATGATTGCTTCCAGTAAATTGCCTACTATTGATGTTAGACTGATTGGGCGGTAGTTAGAGGATAGTGATCTATCCCCCTTCTTGAAAATCGGTATTACATTCGCTATCCTCCACGATTCTGGTACTACACCGGTTTTTAATGACATGTTAAACAACTTTGCTAAGGGCATACTAAGCTCTTCCTTACATTCCTTTAATACACTGGCAAATATCTCATCGGGACCAGGTGACTTATTAGGCTTTAGTTTGTTTATTTGCTCACTAACATCGTTACTAGTCACTACTATCTCACTTAATTTGTTTTCTTCACTATCTCTGAATAGAGTCGGATCATATCAGTTCATGTACAGCCGACCAATCCACCAGTTACAAGCAATTCACTTCAGTTCTGCACAAGTCTCCATCGTGACAAGACGAGGGGAGGCTAGACGACTTTTATGTTCTCTTGTGTTTTCGATCCAGTTATTTACTTCGTTGGAAGACATAATACTATAAGGTAAGAAATATTAAAGTATTGGTTAAAAAATAATGATGTGACTTTTGCTGCGGTACTGAGATTAAATATTAAGATTTTTGTTTCACAGCATTGCGATTTTATACTAAGACACTATCCTCACTGGGGTACAGACAAAAGCCCCCCAGACAAAAGCCCCCCCAGACGAAAGCCACCCAGACAAAAGCCCCCTACTTTGATCGGGGTCAACCCGACGGGGTGGCTTTTATCTGACAACAGTAAGGGCTTTCAAAAGTTACGAACATAATTAAATAGTTGAGGGTAAAATATACTGTTCTTCTCTGTGGTTAATTATTGGTTAGGTTAGGGCAATGATCTGGGGATAGTCATGGAGTGTCAGAGTCGACCCAAAAAGAAGAAACAAATGTTTGGTGAAGGATCACGAGATGCTGAATTGCCATACGACATTGAATTGTGGAGAGAAATGTTTTTTTCGCTGGACAGAGTGATCCAAGAAATAACTTTGAGATTTCAACAGCTTCATGAACTTGCTGAGAAATATGCCTCCCTTACCCCATTGAATCTTTTGGATGATAAATATGAGTGTCAAATAGATCACGATCACGACGACATTGATAAAGAGGAGTTCCTCGTTGAGAGAAAAAGACTTCAGCATTTTGTTGCTGCTATAACTATTAAAGACAGAATACAGACGTGGAAAGAAGGCCCCCTTGAACTTTTGCAGTTTATTCAAAAGTATAACCTTGGGAACTCGGTTCCAAATATAGTAATAATGCTGAGGATTTTCCTCACAATTGCTGTTAATGTTGCTACCTGTGAGAGGAGTTTTTCGAAACTAAAACTGATCAAGAATTACTTAAGATCTACTATGAGCACCTTGCGGTTGAGAAATCTTGCCATACTGTCTATAGAGCGACAATTGACAGATGAGATAGTTTTTGACAATGTCATTGAAGAATTTGCCAACAAAAAAACAAGAAAAGTTACTTTGTAGAAAGTTGTAGTTTTCATTTCAGAAATAAAGATAGTGCTAAATTTTACACTTTTTTTACTTTTTTCCCTATCCTATATGTCGTTTTTGCTTTTTGTTTAACTGTTACTTATAAAGTTTAAGTATGTTTGGGGTGTATTTAAAGCATACTATATTTGAGTATGTGAAAGTACAGTAATATTATAATGGTACACAAACTATTTAATATATAGCTGGGGTAGGCGTGGCTTAGTAGTTGACCCCCGCTCCGTGGTGTATGGCGGCGCTGGTTGACCTAGTCCACGAGGCATACACTGGGGAATTGGTGGGGTCGGCTACTCAGCGACAAACAGCGTTTGTTGGGGAGAAATCCACTACAATCCCTCAGGATGAATGTGGCTGAAATAGCAATACAACAAAAAATCTACATTATCTTTTATGCCAATGCAACGTTTCATACCATAAGAAAATTTCAACAAAAGCTTAGATTATTATGTTGAAATTTTTCGATTACCACAAAACCTTATGGGATTGTAATGGATTTCTCCCCTACAAACGCTGTTTGTCGCTGAGTAGCCGACCCCGCGAATTCCACAGTGTGTGCCTTGTGGTTTAGGTCAACCAGCGCTGCCTTACATGACGGAGGTCAACTACTAAGCCATGCCTACCTCCGCTATATAAGACCTGACCTCGTGGTGACCTGCCTCTTTTCTACCGACACCAACCAGCAAGCAACACCTCCTCCTCCTCCGCCGCTGCCTGGCGGCCCTCGCTCCTGCCGGCGAGCATGGCGACCCACAAGCTGTCCTCCTTTAAGCATCCTCACCAACCAGCTCTCTCTACATCACGCTTGTAACCACGCTGCCAAACTGCATTGTACATCCAATACAACATGTCTACAGAGAGCACATTGTGAATTTCCTTTCTCCATCCCATCCTGAGTGTGAACCAAACATCTTGAACCCCACAAATGGTGACCCCAGAGTGACGCACTCACACAGGATGGAGGAGAAACTGATCACGCTCCCAGTCTTCAAGCAGCATGGAAGACTGGCTTATCCACACAGAAGCAGCTCTGCTACTCTAAGCAGACACCAGCTCCTCTTCCTGCCCCAAGCACCACGTCCTACCGACCCCAGCACACCCATCCTGCCTCAGACGCCGACCCCGGCCCAGCAGTAACCCCTGCCGCCCCTGACACGGCCTCTGTTCCTGAGTGCGGACCCACACACCCCTCTTTTCTCCCTCAGGTACTCCCTGCTAATGTCCTGCACCCTGCTGCTGTCGTGGACCCAGCTGCTGTCACGAGCCCTCATCCGCTTCTGCTGACACAACCCCTGCTCCTGACCCAGGCCCACACACCCCAGCAGGCGCATCTGACGACTCTGTACCTGCCGTGAGGGAAGAACAACATTCACCGCCTCCACACACCCTTTTTCTCCCTCTACTCCCACAGATGGTGTGTATATAGACAGTTGTATCCAGCGACCGGCTCATCCACGCCATCGCCGCTGTCTCACATGAGGCATGCACCACCCGTTCTGCCTCACATGTGCTAAGCAACTCTGCAGACAACAAGTCTCCTCCACCGCCTGGAGGGAAGGGGGAGTATTGTAGTGGATTTCTCCCCTACAAACGCTGTTTGTCGCTGAGTAGCCAACCCCACCAATTCCCCAGTGTATGCCTCGTGGTCTAGGTCAACCAGCGCCGCCATACACCACGGAGCAGGGGTCAACTACTAAGCCACGCCTACCCCCGCTATTTAAGACCTGACCTCGTGGTGACCTGCCTCTTTCTACCTACAGCCGCAGCCAGCAACACACCTCCTCCTCTGCTGCTGCCTGGCAGCCCTCGCTCCTCCTCCGCCTGCCTGGCGGTCCTCTCTCCCGCCGGCGAGCATGGCGACCCACAAGCTGTCCTTCTCTGAGCGTCCTCATCAACCATCTCTCTCTACATCACGCTTGTAACCATGCTGCCTTCCCAGCACCAAGCTGCATTGTACATCCAATACAACATGTATACAGAGAGCACATTGTGAGTTTCCTTTCTCCATCCCATCCTGAGTGCGAACCAAATATCTCATGCCTCCACAGTGTCATAGGTGCCACAGAGACTTTAAATTTTATTTTGTTTGTGTGCTTTCTCAAGGCCTGAAACTGTGTCTATAATACACCATTCACAGGGAGCTACAGTGTACACAGTGATTGTTCATAGTGTCAACAGTGACCACGGAAGAAGTTGTAAATAGCTTAAAGTGAATACAAATTGGCAAGCAAGCTGGAAAGGCACCGCTACCAGCTGAAACCAAGTCGTGTTATAGGTGTCACAGAGACTTTAAATTTTATTTTGTTTGTGTGCTTTCTCATGGAACGAAACTGTGCCTACAATACACCATTCAGAGGGAGATACAGTGTACACACTGATAGCAGAAGAAAACTCTATAGGCAACACAGGAGGTGGTTAAATCCAGCAGATAGCAGCTAAGTAATGTTCTTTTTTTATTCTCTTTATTTTATTAAATAGGTGTAGATTTATACACAGTCTGCACCCCCCCCCCCCCCCCCACAACAACAACAACAACCATGAGTATGATATGTGATTACTGCAGGGGGACGTTGGATATGGAGGATACAGTCCTGACTAATGCAACATTTAGGGCGATGCAAGCTGCCGTAAAGCATGAAGGCTGTTGCTGGTATTGCCCTGACTGCATAGTCAAGGTGAAAGAAGCGATTGCAAGCCATAAGGGAACGAGTTCCCTAAGGACGAAAATAGATGAAGCTGGAGCCCTGCTGGTTGCCAAACTCGAGCAAGATGGGAAAGAGATCCTTGCTAAGACTGAGGGCGTAGCCGATAGAATGGAGGTGGTTGCTAAGAGAAGTTATGCTGAGGCATTAACTGGGCCATGGGGGGTGGCGGAGAGTAATGCAGGATCAGAACAGGTTCTACAGCAGCTAGGGACTCTGAAGAAGTGTGTTGAAGAAATGAAAATTAACGAACCTACTGTCAGGGGAGAGGAGGAACAACGGGAACGTTTCCAGCACAAGAACAATGTAATAGTTTTTGGAGTCCCCGAGAGCCAGGCGGAGGGAACTGAGAGTAAGGTAACACACTATAAGATGCAGTTTCAAAATATTTGTACAGAGGTTCTGAAGATGCCATCAATCCCACAGGATGTGAGGAGGCTGGGACAAAAGCAGGGGGATAAGCCTCGCCCCCTCAGGATCAAACTAGCTGAGCGAGGAGGAAAAATGGCGGGTAATTCGGCAGGCAAAAAACTTAGAAAGGGGCGAGGCATCTCGGGGCATATTCATTCACCCAGATCGCACGGTAATGCAGAGGGAACAGCACAAGAAGCTCCTGCAGGACTTGAAGCAGAAGAGGGGGGAGTCAAGGAAGAACGGGGACGGGTGTACGAGTACAAGGGTTATATTCAGGGGGAGGGTAGTGGAAGCAAGTGTGCCGACAAAGGGCCAGGGGGCAGCAGCGCACCCTCCACCCGCTCTACCCCACACCCGGGAGGTGGCACCAGCTCCGCCTACCAGACAGGAGGAAGCGAGCGCCGTGTAAACAATGACATTTCTAACCACACCCTGCAAAATACAGTGTACTTAGCAAATGCTGCAGCTTCTGAGAATGATGGGGGGGGGGGGAATTACTACTAAGAGCAGAGGCGTTACTGAGAACAAATTCTGGCTTGAATGTCATGTACACTAATACTGACACGTTTCTTGATAAGAGAGATGACTTTGAAACACTACTGAAAGTACACCAACCAGATATTGCAGGAGTTGTAGAACTGTTGTACAAGAACATTTGAAGAATCGACCCAGAGGAATGTGAGTTCAGTATTGCTGGATATGACTCATTTATGAACCTTTCTCAAGAAACATGCAAGAGGGGTGTGGTTATCTATGCTAGGGAAGACCTTATAGCCAGTCAGGTGAGGGTACAGGGAGAGGATGTTTTTGAAGAGTCCAAGTGGTGTAAAATTAAATTAAAGGGAGGGGACTTACTTATCGTTGGGTGTAAATACAGATTCCCAAACTGTGGCCCACTAAATCAAAGGAACTTAAGAGCCTTAAAAGACATTGCGGCGATGCTCAACCCTAGCCACCTCCTTATCATGGGGGACTTTAACTATGGCGACATCGACTGGAGAAACGAGTTCACCCCAAATGGCTTGAATAACCCTGCTACTCTTTTTGTAGAAACTCTGAGAGATAATTTTCTGTTCCAACATGTTAGAGACCCGACACATTACAGAGGTGAGCAAACACCCAAGCCACTGACCTTATCATAACAAACGAGGAGGGTATGGTGGCCAAACTGGAACAAGTTGCCCCAGTTGGCACCAGTCACCATATAGTGTTGTCATTCAGATTTAACTGTTACCTAGTTTAGGATAAGACCAGGCGAAGGTCCAAATATTACAAGGGAAATTACAACGGGATGAGGGAAGAGATGAGAGGCATCAACTGGCTTGACTCATTCAGGCACAAGAATGCACAGACACTACGCTGAAAATCATAACTAGTAAAGTGACCCATTTGATCGATAAATATATACCCAAGACCAAACCCAGTGCCTCTAGGAATACGAGGGGATCCCTACACATGGACCACACGGCGGTCGACAGAGTTAAGAAGAAAACACAGAAATTCAAAACATGGGTTAGGTCAAACGAGGAGCAGGACAGGAGGATGTTTGCAAGAGCCAGAAACCAAACAAAGATAGAGTGTAGAAGGGCTGAAAAGGAGTTCCAGAGACTGGTTGCAAGCAAGGTAAAGTCAAACCCAAAGGCGTTTTACCACTAAGCAAAGTCGAAATTAAAAACGCGAGTAGGAGTATCAGACCTGAGGATGGTAGTTACGCAGATTCTGACTAGGATAAAGCTGAGGCATTGAACAGCTTCTTTTCCTCGGTGTTCAGAAGAGAGGATGCAATTAACCTTCCTGTGTTTGAGGGCAGACGGTTTGACACAGCACTGACCCCACATTGTGTTCACAGAAGAGGGTATTAGAAATAAACTGTCCAGGCTAAAGGTCCATAAGAGTCCTGGCCCTGATATGGTGCATCCTAGAGTCCTAAGAGAGTTGTGCAACGAGCTTGCCGAGCCCCTATAGATCCTGTTTTGTAAATGCCTGGATGAACAAAAGGTCCCCAGCTCCCCAGTGAATGGAAAATGGCTTATGTGAGTCCTATCTTCAAGAAGGGCTATCGTCACTCCACAAACAACTATAGACCGGTGCGCCTGATCAGCATAATATGTAAAGTACTTGAGAGTATTATCAGAGATGCCGCAATGGAACATCTACAACGAAACAACCTTGTAAAGGATTGCCAACACGGTTTTATGCCGGGGATCTCCTGCTTAACTCAATTGCTCAAGGTATTGGATACTTGGACCCATATTCTGGAATGGGGTGGTAATATCGACAATATTTACTTAGATTTTGCCAAGGCTTTCGACACTGTAACCCACGAAAGGCTGAAAATCAAACTGGAAGGGTACGGAGTTCTGGGAAATGTCCTAGCATGGGTAGAAGACTTTCTACATGACCACAAGCAGTGTGTGGTGATTAATGGCACAAAATCATCATCCGTTTCTGTCACAAGTGGGGTACCACAGGACAGTGTATTGGGCCCGCTGTTGTTTGTTTGTTTCATAAATGACATGCCTGACATTGTATTCTCCACCATACAAATGTTTGCCGATGACGCCGAGTTATTTAGGGAAATCAGGAACCAAGTGGACTGTGAAGAGCTGCAGAAGGACCTCTGTGGGCTCCAAGAATGGTCGAAGAAATGGCTGCTGAGATTCAATGTCACAAAATGTAAGAGGATGCACCTGAGGCGTACCAATGGTAAGGAGGCATATCATATGTCCCACCCGGATGAAGAAACTGCACTATTTGAGACTGAATGTGAGAAGGACCTTAGGTGTGTATGTTGACAATGAGTTGAAGTTCTCGGGCCACTGCGAGAAGAGGGTAAATCAGGCAAATAAATTATTGGGTCTTATAAGAAGGTTGTTCAGATATCTAGACGGTCCATCCCTCGTAATGATCTTGAATCTGTCGGTTAATCCCCCAAATAACCGAGGTTGTTCACATATATTAGATATTGGGGTTTTAGTAACGAGACCCAATTGAAGTTCCTTGTTTTATTATAAAAGGATTATGTCTATAATTCCTGAGTGTAGATCAACTGTAAGATCCACTAGTTATGAGTGAACGAGAAAGAGGACGGCGTTTATGTAAATATAAACGTAGATCACGTCCGCTCGATATTAGTTGATCTGAGTGACTGAGGAAGGAGCGTCGCTGGTGCACGCTTACATAGATGCTGACATATGGGCTTGTCCCTCTTGGGAAAGCTACCGTTTACGTGTTCAACTCATGTCTCACTCATAGACAGTGGAAAGTTACAGGGTGGTGAATCTGAATATAATATCAGATGTATTGACCCACTTATATAATATGTTCTGTTGATGAGACAGGGGCCCATTACATCGCTCGGTCACCTACCAGCCGAGCTCCGTGAGGCCTAACTAAACTCACAGAGTACAGTACATCCTAGACAACCCTAGCCATGTTATAAACAGATGTGTAGACACAATGCTGGGGAATCTACTACTGTAGGTGGTATCAGCTACTACAGGGGACCTAAACTCTAGTGTCTTACGATGTTAATATGTTATGAACAACGCTCATTTTGGATGACACTGCCTTATAATAGCAGAACAGAAACATAATTGCCAAAATTAACATAATTGAGGGAATTGTAAGGCTTGGTATGGCAAATTCCGTGATAGATAAAATGGCAAATTATTACGGTACTCAAATCAGCAAAATGTGTCTCTTTCAAAAATGCTAGAACTTTTGATTTCTCTGAAACAAATTGAATATCCTTTATAGTGAAATTCATGACAGGAAGTTGAATTAAAGCAGACTTGAGTTTTATATTTAAAGCAAAGTGCTGATGAGTAGGCAAGGTCCGTAATGTACCGCAAGTGATTTCACAGTAATCCGGAGACTTGTAATGCCCTTTCACAAGTAGCTGCTTAACACCATCATGGCATTTTAAAATAACAGTAGTAAGATTTGGAAAGAACAAGTACTGCACATTGTGAAGATGAGCGTGAAACACAGTTTTGAGACTAACTGGCCTATAACTGCATTGCGCAAGTGCTGTGCGTACATTTGGTTGTATGATTGCCAATTCACATATTCCCTCTGCAGCAGGAATAAACACGAACATGTAGGCTTGACATATGTGTAGGTGTAGGTGTAGATAAGACACCGTGACAGTACCTTAGGATCTTCCATTGACAATAAAGAATAATCTTCATCTATTAGGAAAAGTTCTTAAGGCCTATCCAGAGTATACAGTGTGTCGTTTACATTTTTCATAACTAGGGTCTTGTAACCCATACGCATTCAAATGATTACCGGCGTAAGATCCCTGCGTAATGTGGGAATGTACAAATGCTTTCTTTTCTTCGTCACTTGTTATTTTACCGGTGCGCATAGCATCTTCACATGCATGAATGAAATGCGCAACCCGAAAATCATCTTGGCCCATAAAATTGCGGACGTAGTCGCCATGTAAGGGGGGGGGGGGGTATGAACAACAACTAGCTGCCACCCTGCGAGGGCTTGGCACTCTTACAACTTACGTTGATACTCTGACCTGGTAGCATGACTTGAGAGGAAGGCCCATGGGTACATGTAAATATAGTATCGAGTATTAGGGAGAGAACAACGTTGAATACTTGGGTGAATCATAGATCCACATACAAATACAATGTTTATTAAACACAAAAATGGTTACAGAAAAGACGTTGTATTCACCCAAAACAGGAACTCCTGGTACCATTCCCTCAGGCTCAATTTACTTGCACCACTACTGGGTGTACCACACCAAAATGCACATAAACTCTTACAGCACCTGCCAGTACAACACTCAATACCTCAGGGGCAATACTCCAGCGGCCACCATGGGAGTCTCATCACCAAGTGACACCTTCCAACACTCCGATAATTCCGGTGGACTAACACCACCACACAAATAGCCTTTCAGAGCTATGTACTGTACTCATCCACCAATGATGGGGCTGGCAGTAGTTTGGGGGGCTTGAAGATCCGGGTTCACCACAGGGGCAAGGCGTTAGGGGAATACTACCCCCTATGGGGCCCATGGGTGGTAGTGGAGCTTCTGACGGTCGGGGTTCAAGGGGACACCCGACTCCACTGGACCTCACACATCTCCCAAGACTAGTGGATGCGTCATCCACGCTACAGACACAGCCTAGGCTGCGTTAGGGACCTGTGGGAGGGAAGCGTGGCGGCTCACTGATTTGAAAACCAATCGACGCCTTCCACCCCTGCTAAAGTCACAGATTCCACCTACTCAACCATTTCACTGAATTACGTTACTGTAACACTCTGACGTTTGAAACTGAGACCACGAACTCAGTTTCATTCCCTACTATTATCTTTACAAACAATGCTCTGACTGAGCAATCAAAAGCAAATTTAAATTGATTACAAAAGGTTGGATGGCAACAGGTCCCAACACGCAACGCCTTGCTACAACACCCGAGGCAGATTTTTAAAAGTTCCCTTCAGAATATTAACTAATTCTTCAGTTAACCTCCCTACTACAATTTCACTATGATTATCAGAGTCTCTGCTAATCATAGGTGAAAAAAAAGGTTTACAGGTTCTCGGTAGCAGAAAGAGTTTACAAACTTCCGTCAACAAACACACCAGGAACGCGCATGCGTGCGTAGTGTCAACAAAGGCTGTATGAGACTGCTCCTTAAAATTCGTATTTCTGACGAATTCAGCGCGTCTACCAATCCCAGCCTGTGCAAACAGCTATAGTAAGACCCAGTTATCAGCACAATGGCATATATTTTTTTGTTACTTTTGGACTCTGTCATATTTTTGGGATAAAACATCTGGTCCTACCACCCGATCCCTCTGAGCAAAGTTTTTCAAGTTTGCGCATGCGCAATGTGATAGTGTGACGTAGCAGTGACGTCATTACCACTCCACCTGACTGCAGTGTTGCCAACGTGCCCTATGCCCGCCGTTAAACGCTCCCGTTCGTTGGAAACGGCGGCAGTAGGTGACAGTGATGCTGACGTCAAAGAAGAAGCAGAAACCTCAGAAGTCAGGGTCTCCAGCAGGGGCCACGGCTCCCCCTTGCACCCCCTCTGGGGCTGTAGAGGGTGGACTCCTGTCATCGGGGTCCCCAAATGAGCCTACATGTGGCTCAATGACCGACCCTCCGCCGACGATGGACATAGGGGATTCCCTTTGTCTCCCTGCCCCGTCGCGCCTTCGTCGTCTCGCCTTCCCTCGGGACTTGCCTCTGAGCACACGGACGACCTGGTTCTTCCGTCACTGCTCTCCACTTCAGGACTCAACACTTCGCCTCCGCCGAGGTCCCACAGCCATGATAGTCACCACACAAATGGACGAGACGGTACGCCTGCTCACTCAGGTGGGCTTTCCTGCTCCCCAGGGGGAGGTGATGCTGAAGTTCACCATCATCACCCCAGAAACTCGTCGTACCAAGGTAATGGTTCGCCACGTACCCTGGGAGATCCCTATCGACGATCTTCGCCCTCTTCTCTCACAACTACTGGACATGGAACGCCGCATCAACCCGGTCTCCAAACGTCCATCCAACGAACTCATTGGCTGGTGGGTGGGCCCCCTCCCCCCGAAGGTGAATGTAGGACCAATTCACAACTGTTCTCTCGACCGATTTATCGGAACCCCGAAAATCTGTGGTCATTGCCAATCGTGGAAACACCGCACCTGGGAGTGCACGAGGTTGGTCGCTGCGGTTTCTGTGCAGGTCCTCACGAAACAGTGGAATGCAAATCGAAAATTCAGAAGAAAATCCCAGTTATTCCACGGTGCGTCAATTGCCATGGCAGTCACCACGCCTGGAATGCCAATTGCCCACAGCGTCCTGGCACTCGCCCGGGGAAAACTTACCTTGTACCACCGCCCTCGTCTCTGACGAAGCCCCTGTCAACCAAACCTCAATCCTATCCACCACCGCCTCTTCCATCCACCAAGAATTTCCCATTGATCTCCTCTCCTCTACCACCCCCCCTATCACCCCTACCACCCATCCTTTCTCCCCTCCCTCCCTCTCCCTACCGTTCTTGGAACAAGGTCGTTGCCGGCCCTGCTACACAGTCACCACCATCTCCTGCCCACCCGGACCCCCGCTGTCTCTCACCAGCACCACCACCTCTTACTCACCTGAACCCTCACCGTCCCTCTCCGTCGCTACCACCACCACATGCCCAGTCGGGCCCTCGGCAATCCTCGCTGCCACCTCCAGCTCCTGCACAGGTACACCAAGTTGGTTCTATGGAAACAATCACTCTCCGTCTGGATCGCCACTCCAAGCAAATCAACCTTCTCTCAGCCCAACTCGACTTGTTTGTGAAAACAATTGCGACATTGCAGAAGCAACAACAACTCATTCTGGACACCCTGACCCAACAGGGGCGCACTTTGCAAGCCCTGATGACCCGTCTCCTTCCATCTCCCGAGATGGAGGATCCATCCCTCGCTCTCCCACTCCTCCCTCTCCATTTCTCTCAACAGAATTTGGTACCTCCTCTGGAGCCCTGTCTAGCCCCTCCGACTCATCTCACACCGGAGGCCGTTCCCTCCTCTTCTTACAATGGAACATCCAGGGACTTAGACCTCGCCGGACAGACCTCGCCCAATTTGTGCTCTCCCATCAAGTAGATGTTGCTCTACTTCAGGAAACCATCACAGACGATGTTACTCCACTCCGCCTCTCTGGCTATACTGTTTACACCCTGCCTCGGTACCGTGGGCAGGCTTGTGGCCTCCTCACCCTTGTGCGTAACACTATTCCATCTGTTCGTCTCCCTTCACCTGACTCACATGGACCCCCGTCTGAATTACTTTCTGTCTCCCTTACTCTTGGTGACCGGACCCTTCGTGTAGTCAATGTTCATTTCAAGAGTGATTCTCTGGACCCCCAGGTTCTTCACGACCTCCATGATGGGGTTCCCACTATTGTTCTTGGCGACTTTAATGCCTGCCATCCCACTCTTACTCCGGATCATCCCACTCCATGTACCCTTAACGGATCACATCTCTCACAGTTTCTTAATGGGGATGATGATATTCGCTTTCTTTGTCCTGACGCCTCCCCCATAGTTTCCTTGATGTTGGCTTACTATTGAACGGTCATACTTCCTTTCATCCTACCGTCTGCACCGAGCCTGCTCTGTATAGTGACCATCTTGCCGTTACTACCCATCTCAGGCTCTCCTTCTCTGCCCCGACATCAACTCCTTATCGATCCCCTCGCCTTCGTCTCACACAAGATGCTGTTCCTTCCTTTACCCAATACCTTTCTACCTGGGCGGATTCCTATGTTGTTCCCCACTCCCTTGACTCTTACAGCGCTGATTTTGTTGATGCCGTGTATGACTCTGTCAATCGCGCTACCCCTCCACGCCCTCCCCGTCACCCCAGAAGTGCCACCAACTACTGGTATCGTATCCCTGCCATGAGACATCTCCAGCAGGTAACCCGTGATCTCCACTCTGCCATATGGAGGTCTCGGTCTCCAGAGGACTGGGAAGACTTCAAAAATTGGTGCTCCTTTGCAACTCAGGAGCGCCGTCGGATACGTGAGGCGGACTGGCTATCCTTCACGGGGTCTCCATCGTTCCAGTCGTCACCCTCTTATGTATGGAATCGGATTAATGCTATACGGGGTACTCGACGGAGACCTCCTCCCCACCCTGACCCCGCCTCCCTTGCCTGCTCTTTAATGGAGGACTGGGCACGAGCTTCCTCCCCTGAGGCACTTCCAGATCCAATGCAGGAGGCAGTGCAGGCCCGCATCGATGCGTCTGAGCCTGTTGTTCGTGCTGCTCTTACCTCCCCTGCCCCCACTGATCATCACATCACACAGTTCGAGCTTGACAGTGCTCGTCGCTCTAGAAAAGACACGTCTCCTGGGGATGATCAGATAACCTACTCTGTCCTCAACGCCTGTACTAATATTCCTAACGGCCCCTTGCTTGCTCTCTACAATATGTCTTATGAACATGGGGTTCTCTCGTCCAACTGGAAAAATGCCACTATTATCCCCATCCCTAAGCCGGGAGATCCTGGGAAATATCGACCCATTAGTCTTACCTCCTGTGTTTGCAAGATGATGGAGAGGATACTCCATCGTCGCCTTCTTCACACCATAGGTGGCTTCCACAACTCCCTCAATGGTTTCATTCAACATCGCAGCACAGCACACTCCATTGCTTCCTTTTATTGCAATCAGACTGCCCGCGTCTCCATCTTCCTTGATATCAAGGGAGCCTTTGATACGGCTCAGCCTGCCCTCATTTTAGCTGAACTTGCGCGGTCAGGGGTTAAAGGGAGACTTCTACAATTGATCGCCTCTTACCTCACTGGACGTCAGGCCCGGGTTCGCGTGGAAGGCTCTATGTCTCCTGTTCAAGAAATGAACCTCGGCACCCCTCAAGGTGGAATCCTGAGTCCCACCTTGTTTAACACTCTCATGCACTCCATTGCATCACTCCCGTGGCCGACAGAAGTTGTCCACTCAGGATATGCCGACGATGTCCTCCTCCAAGCCCCTGACTACCTCAGCATGCAGAAAGCCCTTGATCTGGTCTCCAGAGAGTGTGATTCACTTGGTTTCCTTCTTTCAACTGCGAAAACAAAAGCCATGTGGCACGGTCGTGTTGTACCTCCACCCCTTTTCTTATCAGGAACGCCCTTGGACTGGGTTAATGAGACAAAATACCTGGGTGTGTATGTAACTCGCACACGTTGTCAGATCCCTGAAGTCCGCTATCTTCGAGACATATGCTTTCGGCGTCTCGCTCCCCTCTCTACCATGTGCAGGGGTTCCCTTGGTGCCACCATCCCTGTACTTCTCACCATGTACAAGTCCTTTGTCCGTTCCTGTGTCGACTACGCCGCCCCTGCCCTCGTCAACATTAGTCGGACTGCTGTCAACCGTCTCGAAGTTATCCAGAGGAAAGCTGCTCGTATCATCCTTGGGGCTCCTCAGTGGACACGCTCTACTTCTCTATATAACGAACTTGGTCTTTCCCCCTTACAGGATCGTGTCCAGGAGTTTTACCTAAAAGCTGCCGTTTCCATTCTACGGGATCCTAGGGGCAACTATGTCCAAACCAACTTGACTACTGCTGTCCGAGACCGACCTCCATCTAGAAGACAGTGGCGAGGGTCACTCATCCGACCCCTTCAGGAACACGACCTCCTGCCTGATATTGTTGTCACCCCTGCTGTTGGTTCGTCTCCTTCTCCCTGGCTGGATTTTCAACCTGAAGTGATTGCCCTCGGTGGACCGCTCCCGAAATCCCAGGTGAACCCTGTTATTCTCTGCAAATACCACCTCTCCAGGATCGCTCACTGGTCCCCAGGTAGGGTCGTCCTCTACACTGATGGTTCTGTTGACCCCGCTACAGGTAGGGCCGGGGCTGGTGTCTACATCTCCCGTCCACATGCCCCTGAGCCTATCAAACTGTCTCTCAGAGTTTCTGACGGGGCATCCTCCACTCAGGCTGAACTAATAGCCCTCCTTGCTGCCCTTCTCGCTGAGGAAGAAGCAGATGGTTTCTGCCCCTTGCTTGTCTGCTGCGATTCCAGGTCTGCTCTCGACGGGATCGCATTTGGATCAGGGGAAAATAAGGACCTCATCCTCCGAATACAAGGGTTAACATCCACACTTCAGGATGCAGGCCGTCCTGTGACATTCCTATGGATACCTAGTCATGTCGGTATCTTGGGGAATGAGGCAGCAGATGACCTTGCCAAGACTGGCTGCAACAAGGCCACACCTGACTACGTTGTTCCTCGAACACTCTTACAGATTAGCACCCAAATCCGCCGCAAACAGAGAGAAGCTCGGGAAGCAGCCATCCCCCTGGACTCCCCGCCCACCTGGTACGATGTCCTCCGTAAACTTCCTGACCTCTCGTACGTCTACGGGAAAGGGTCGCGGAAGGGGGACGTGATTGCTGCCCGTATCATCATTGGGTATGACTTTGCTTGGGAGATTGGTATCCCCGCATCCCCTGAGCAACGCTCTTGTGCGTTATGCAGAAGACCCGACAGCCGTACCCTTATTCACTACCTCCTAAGATGTCCCCACACACAACGCTTCCGTGACGCCTGCTGGACCACCACTCCACGACCCCCTGACGGAGACACGATGATCCTCCCAATACTGGTCAGATATTTTGTAAATAATATTGATTATGTGTTAAAGGAATATCCTTCCTTCCTTAGGCTTTAGTAAGCCCCTTTATAATATTTATACTGTATATACTTTTCACACTTGCCAGATGATTCTGGTGTCATTGTACAGGGGTACCTAGTGACAGCACTAGGATCCCGCTTCCTCTATCAAGGAATAAACAATTGAAATTGAAAGTGAATTGAAACAAACACACGACAACTCGATGCTGTCATCACGGAAACAGAGAACGGCAGACATTTCCACTGGGAGACTCAGAAGGTTTTGTGGACGTGTAAGTGTAATATGGATCATTAGTTTAACAGGTTAGCCATCATTACGATCATTACAGCCACGCTGCATGATATTAATAACATTATCAGGTTTAGATGTTGTGGTAGTAGTACTGGTGTGACGGTTAGAGGAAGACATGGTAGTGTTAGTATTTAGCAAGTTAGTATTCTTACTCCTAACCGAAGGCTGGGTTAATAAGGGTGTTATTGGTTTAGAAACAGACACACTATCACCTGAAACAGGGTTAACTGATTTTGTATACTGAGGTGAGGTACTATATTTATTTCCAGACCTTAAGATACGACAGTTTAATTCATCATATGATTCCTCAATAACTTTCTCACTACTTCCTACCGAATCGACTGACTGTGTTTCTGACTCAAGTTCAAAATCAGTCTCTGCTTGATCATCATTGAGTACAGTATCAGCAAATAGATGCGTTAGGCGTACAAGGTCGTCACCTTTAGACATTGGAAACTTTGAAAATTATCAAAGAAGTTCCGTGTGAGCCAAAGAATAATTAATCGGTAAAAGCAAATTACTTGCCTCTCATTTACAAGAAATGATTAAAAATAATTGTAGTTAGTATAATTAAACTATCAATAATTGAACAGACACGATATAACCACTGTAAATTATAGCACTTTAGTACATTTAATATACATAAGACACTTTATCAATGAAATACTCCTATCCGACGTTCCTATCGTTGTGAAGATATCTCTCAAACGTGTTTATGTGTGTATAATTATGTAAATTGAAATACCTATTACAGGGTCAGGCATCTGTAAAGAAAACGCGATCCTTCCAGGTGATATCTGAGGTGGAGTGGGGTAGAGTAGGCGGGGCTTTGTCCTTGAATGGGTGCGTGCGCCTCCTGCTGGTTCCCTTGGCAACGAAAGATGATGCGCAGCTACCTCGACGATGGGCGAGTCCACTACAGGATAGGGGAGTACCTCCACAGTTGAACAGATATTGATGATGGATGGATTTTTTTGCCTTCTTGCTGCTAAGCCGCTGCCGTGACTGCCGTGTGCCAAACCTTTGCAGTCTCGTATATATGGAGAACTGGCTGATGACTCTCCCGACACCACACAACCGTCCAGCTACTTATTAAATGTCAACTGTTAGCACAGATTATGAAACCATCTGCAACACTGTAGTGGAGAATGCTGACTTTGGGGTTTCTTCACTGGTTTCAACAGGATTTTCACCAAACTGGCTGTATGATATATTAATAATTCTGCACGTTTTGTATGTGACAGAGATGAGGAACACTCACTAAATATCGTCTCGATACGGGATATAGTTTTAAACACTAGGATTATGTAACGGTATGTAATGCATCAATGTTGTTTGTTTTTCTGTCTTCACAAAACACAGACGTCTTGGTATGTCTACTAGTTCAACGCATTCGTTAACCACCTGGCTGCCACCTATATGAATCCGTCGGTTAATACCCCAATTAACCGGGTTGTTCACATATATTAGATATTGGGGTTTTAGTAATGAGACCCAATTGAAGTTCCTTGTTTCATTATAAAAGGATTATGTCTATAATTCCTGAGTGTAGATCAACCGTAAGTTCCACTATTTATGAGTGAACAAGAAAGAGGACGGCATTTATGTAAATATAAACGTAGATCACGTCCGTTCGATATTAATTGATCTGAGTGACTGAGCAAGGAGTGTGGCTGGTGCGTGCTTACATAGATGATGACATATTGGCTTGTCCCTCTTGGGAAAGCTACCATTCACGTGTTCAACTCACGTCTCACTCATAGACAGTGGAAAGTTACAGGGTGGTGAATCTGAATATAATATCAGATGTATTGACCCATTTATATAATATGTTCTATTGATGAGACAGGGGCCCATTACAATCTTCAAGAGTGAAGTGCTTCCCCATCTGGAGTACTGTCACCCCGTCTGGTCCCCGAGATATGCTAGGGACTGTCAATTGGTTGAAAATGTTCAAAGGAGGGCCACCATCTGCAGACTGGTGCCTGCACTTCGGCACCTCAGCTACCCTGAGAGATTGGAGCGCCTGAACTTGCCTAGCTTATACTACAGACGGGCAAGGGGTGACCTAATTGTGGTGTATAAGCATCTCAAGGGGCATTACTCAGTCGACTGTCCTTACATGAAGCTGGCAGACGCTCGCCGCACAAGGGGTCACAGCTCAAGATTGAAGAAGCCGCAAGTAAAGAAAACTGTCAGGGCAAACTTTTTCGGAGTGAGGGTTGTAAAACCTTGGAACAATCTACCAGAAAGTGTTGGGACGGCACCGAGTGTGAGCTCTTTCAAGACAAGACTTGACCAACACTGGAGCGGGATCAGGTACATTCAGGAGCCGGTGCATGCCCAGTACTTGCCAACAGTGCGTAACAGAGACGTGACCGATCGCCCAAGCAGCTAACGAGCCGATCTTTTGGTGAAGAGGATAACAGAAAAGGAAAAGTAATCAGAGATGTGACCGATCGCCCAAGCGGATAACGAGCCGATCAGTGGTGAAGAGGATAAAAGTAAAAGTAATGGAACCAGCTAATCACAAATACAGAGGCCGATCATCACAATCCAAAACTCTTCTGGTGTAAAATATAAAACCTAATGGGCAGTAACTCCATAGATAACAGCCATCTTATAGATGATAATGGAGTAAAAGCTACAGAATCTGTAGACAAAAAACTGATTTTCCGAAATTTCTGGAGTAACATATATAAAATCACAGAAGAAGAAAACAGAAACTACTGTAGTGTAACAGAACAGATGGTAACAACACACCTTACACTAAACACAGAAATGGCAACCACCAAGAACAATAGACCTCAACATACTAAACAGTGCAGACACATTAACCACGCCAATCACCACAAAAGACATAACAAACATAATAACCAGTTTTAAAAATAAAGCACCTGGACTAAGTCAGATAACTTTTACTTTTTCTTTTATCCTCTTCACCAAAAGATCGGCTCGCTAGCTGCCCGGGCGATCGGTCACGTCTCTGTCACTCACTGTTGGCAAATACTGGGCATGCACTGGCTCCTGAATGTACCTGAACCCGCTCCACTGATGGTCAAGTCTTGTCTTGAAAGAGCTCGCACTCGATGCCGTCACAACATTTTCTGGTAGATTGTTCCAAGAGTTTACAACCCTCACTCCGAAAAAATGCCATCACAGTTTTCTGGACTTGCGGCTTCTCAATCTTGAGCCGCGACCCCTTATGGGGCGAGTGTCCGCCAGCTGCAAGTAAGGACACTCGACTGAGTAGTGCCCCCTGAGATGCTTAGACACCTCAACTAGGTCACCCCTTGCCCGTCTGTAATATAAGCTAGGCAAGTTCAGGAGCTCCAATCTCTCAGGGTAGTTTAGGTGCCGAAGTGCAGGCACCAGTCTGGTGGCCCTCCTTTGAACATTTTCAACCAACTGACAGTCCCTAGCATATCTCGGGGACCAGACGGGGTGACAGTACTCCAGAAGCACTTCACTCTTGAAGATTGTTACGAGGGATGGACCGTCTAAATATCTGAATGACCCTCTTATAAGACCCAATAATTTATTGCCTGGTTTACCTTGTTCTCGCAATGGCCCGAGAACTTCAGCTCATTGTCAACATACACACCTAGGTTCTTTTCGCATTCAGTCTCAACTAGTGCAGTTTCTTCATCCCGTTGGGACATGTGATACGCCTTTTTGCCATTGGTACGCCCCAGGTGCATCCTCTTACACTTCGTGACATTGAATCTCAGCAGCCATTTCTTCAACCATTCCTGGAGCCCACAGAGGTCCTTCTGCAGCTCTTCACAGTCCGCTTAGTTCTTAATTTCCCGAAATAACTTAGCATCATCGGCAAACATTTGTATGGAGGAGTGTACGTCAGTTATGTCATTTATGAAACAAACAAACAACAACGGGCCCAATACACTGCCCTGTGGTACCCCACTTGTGACAGGTACGGATGATGATTTCGTGTCATTAATCACCACACACTGCTTGCGGTCATGTAGAATGTCTTCTATCCATGCTAGGAAATTTCCCAGAATTCTGTACCCTTCCAGTGTGATTTTCAGCCTTTCGTGGCATACACTGTCAAAAGCCTTGGCAAAATCTAGGTAAATATTGTTGATATTACCACCCCGTTCCAGAATATGGGTCCAAATATCCAATACCTTGAGCAATTGTGTTAAGCAGGAGCGCCCCTGCATGTATTAGATGTTCCATTGCGGCATCTCTGATAATACTCTCAAGTACTTTACATATTATGCTGGTCAGGCTCACTGGTCTATAGTTGTTCGTGGAGTGACGATCGCCCTTCTTGAAGATAGGACTCACATAAGCCACTTTCCATTCACTGGGGACCTTTCGTTCATCCAGGCATTTACAAAACAGGATCGTCAGTGGCTCGGCAAGCTTGTTGCTCAACTCTTTTAGCACTCTAGGGTGCACCATGTCAGGGCCGGGACTCTTATGGACCTTCAGCTTTGACTGTTTATTTCTAATACCCTCTTCTGTGAACACTATGTGGGTCAGTGCTGTGTCGAACCGTCTGTCCTCAAACGCAGGAAGGTTAATTGCATTCTCTCTTGTGAACACCGAGGAAAAGACACTGCTCATTGCCTCAGCTTTATCCTGGTCAGAATCTGCGTAACTACCATCTTCAAGCCTCAGGTCTGATACTTCTACTTGTGTTTTTAATTTTGACTTTGCATAGCGGTAAAACGCCTTTTGGTTTGACTTGACCTCGCTTGCAACCAGCCTCTGGAACTCCTTTCCAGCCCTTCTACACTCTATCTTTGCTTTGTTTCTGGCTCTTGCATACATCCTCCCGTCTTGCTCATCGTTTGACCCAACCCAAGTCTTAAATTTCTGGGTTTTCTTCTTAATTTTGTCGACCGCCGCATGGTATTCCTCGTATTCCTAAAAGCACTGGGTTTGGTCTTGGGTATATATTTATCGATGAAATGGGTCACTTTACTAGTTATGATGTTCTGCGTAGTGTCTCCGTTTTTGTACCTTAATGAGTCAGGCCAGTTGATACCACTCATCTCTTCCCTCATCTCATTGTAATTTCTCTTGTAATATTTGCACCTTGGCCTGGCCTTATCCTGAACTAGGTAACAGTTAAATCTGAATGACAACACTATATGGTGACTGGTGCCAACTGGGGCAAGGTGTTCCAGTTTGGCCATCATACCCTCCTCGTTTGTTATGATGAGGTGAAGTGGCTTGGGTGTTTGCTCCCCTCTGTAATGTGTCGGGTCTCTAACATGTTGGAACAGAAAATTATCTCTCAGAGTTTCTACAAAAAGAGTAGCAGGGTTATTCAAGTCATTTGGGGTGGACTCGTTTCTCCAGTCGATGTCGCCATAGTTAAAGTCCCCCATGATAAGGAGGTGGCTAGGGTTGAGCATTGCTGCGTTGTTTATTAAGGTTCTTTAGTTCCTTTGATTTAGTAGGCCACAGTTCGGGGATCTGTAGATACACCAGACGATAAGTAAGTCCCCTCCCTTTAATTTAATTTTATACCATTTGGACTCTTCAAAAACATCCTCTCCCTGTCCCCTCGCCTGGCTGGCTCTAAGGTCTTCCCTAGCATAGATAACCACACCCCTCTTGCAAGTTTCTTGAGATAGGTTCGTAAATGAGTCATATCCAGCAATACTGAACTCATATTCCTTTGGGTTGATTCTGTTCTTGTACAACAGTTCTACAACTTCTAGGATATCTGGTTGGTGTACTTTTAGTAGTGTTTCAAACTCCTTTCTCTTATCGAGAAACGTATCAGTATTAGTGTACATGACATTCAAGCCAGAATTTGTTCTCGGTAACGTCTCTGCTCTTAGTAGTAACCACCCCCCCCCCCCCCCATCATTCTCAGAAGCTGCAGCATTTGCCAAGTACACTTTATTTTGCAGGGTGTGGTTAGAAATGTCATTGTTTACACGGCACTCGCCTCCTCCTGTCCGGTATGCGGAGCTGGTGCCGCCTCCCAGGTGGGGGTTAGAGTGGGTGGAGGGGCACTGCTGCTCCCTGGCCCCGTGTATGCACACTTGCTTTCACTACCCTCCCCCTGAGTATAACGCATGTACACCCATCCCCGTTCTTCCTTGACTCCTGTCTCTTCTGCTTCAAGTCCTGCAGGAGCTTCTTGTGCTGTTCCCTCTGTATTTCCGTGTGATCTGGGTGAATGAATACATCCCGAAATGCCTCGCTCCTTGCTAAGTTTTTTGCCTGCCGAATAACCTGCCATTTCTCTTCCCCGCTTGCTAGTGTGATCCTGAGGGGACGAGGCTTATCCCCCTGCTTTTGTCCCACCCTCCTCACATCCTGAGGGGTTGATGGATTGTTCAGAGCCTATGTACAAATATTTTGAAACAGCATCTTATCGTGTGTTACCTTGTAGTGGATTTCTTGCCTACAAACGCTGTTTGTCGCTGAGTAGGCGACCCCGCAAATTCCCCAGTGTATGCCTCGTGGTCTAGGTCAACCAGCGCTGCCTTACATGACGGAGGTCAACTATTAAGCCACGCCTACCTCCGCTATATAAGACCTGACCTCGTGGTGACCTATCTCTTTCTACCTACAGCCAGTCTTCAAGTAACACCACCCCCTCCACTCCTGCCTGGCGGCCCTCGCTCACGCCGGCGAGCATGGCGACCCACAAGCTGGTCCTCCTCTGAGCATCCTCACCAACCAGCTCTCTCTACATCACGCTTGTAACCATGCTGCCTTCCCAGCACCAAGCTGCACTGTACATCCAATACAATATGTATACAGAGAGCACATTGTGAGTTTCCTTTCTCCATCCCATCCTGAGTGTGGAACAAATAACCCGTGCCCCACAACCTTACTCACAGTTCCCTCCGTCTGGTTCTCTGGGACTCCAAAAACTATTACATTGTTCCTGCGCTGGAAACGTTCCTGGTGTTCCTCCTCTCTCCTAACAGTAGGTCAGTTAATTTTCATTTCTTCGATACACTTCTTCATAGTCCCAATCTGCTGTAGAACCTGTTCTGATCCTGCAATACTCCCCGCCCCCTCCCATGGCCGTGCTAATGTGTCATCATAACTCCTCTTAGCAACCACATCCATTCTATTGGCTACTTCCTCAGTTTTAGCAAGGATCTCTTTCCCAACTTGCTCCAGTTTGGCAACCAGCAGGGCTCCAGCTTCATCTATTTTCGTCCCTAGAGAACTCGTTCCCTTCTGGCTTGCAATCGCCTCATTCACCTTGACTGTGCAGTCAGGGCAATACCAGCAACAGTCATCATGCTTTATGACAGTTATTAACGTCCTAAAGGTTGCGTTAGTCAGGCCTGTATCCTCCATATCCGACGTCTCCCTGCAGTAATCACATATCATATTATATTTCTTCGAAACATAACCACAACACTGAAAAAACAACTTACACAGATCTTTAATGCCTAGCTAGCAACAGGACACTTTCCCACGAGATTCAAACCAGCCAAAATCAGACTCATACCCAAACCCGGGAAAAACCCAACAAGGCCGGAAAATTACATACCTATATCCCTATTAGAAACACCAGGCAAAATACAAAAAAAAAAATAGTCAACAGCAGGCTCAGAAACTATCTAGAACAGGAAAACAAATACTGTATAACCCCAAATAACATGGATTCCGAAAGAACCGAGGCACAAACAAGGCTATTGCATTAATTTACAAAGCAATAGCTAATGCCCTCACCAATAAAAACCAGTGCAATGTCGTTCTCAGAAATGTATCAAAAGCTTTTGATAACGTGTGGCACAAAGGCCTCAAATATAAAATAATTCAGCTTGACATGCCAAAAAACATGACAACCCTTCTCTGCAACTTCTTAGACAACAGACAAGCCAAACTCATTACAGACAACTACACTGGACAAACCTTCAACATACACAGTGGAGTCCCACAGAGCAGCAACATTTCACCCAGACATACCAGACCAAGACAGTTGGACTACATAGCATACGCAGACGATACCACGCAAATAATACAATATCCAGGGAGATCAAAACAAATGATGGCTATAAGAACAGGAAGAGAAATTGAAGCAATTAACAACGCGAGAAAATGGAAAATCCAAACCAACATCCAAAAACTAAAGATCATATACATTGCAAAAACAAATCCATACCCAATCATAACCAACAATCAACAGCTACCATATGCAGAAAGTGGAGAAACACTGGGACTCAAAATCACCAGAAACGGTATACATCAACACATTAGAGAAAGATTGACAAAAACCAAATTAAACTAACCAATCTCCGTCGCTTTAGAAAACTAAACACCAAAACACAGTTACATCTATATAAATCACTCGTCAGACCACACCTTGAATACCCACCAATTCCACTTAACACAATAACTAAAACAAACAAGCTCAAGCTGCAAGCAGTCCAAAATACAGCACTAAGAAGAGCAGCAAAACATAGGCCGCCATACAGTCAAAAAATACGAGACATACACATTGAACATAGCATAGACACAATTAACATTTGAACACACAAACAAGCAAAAGCGGTATGGGACAAACTACACCGAACACAAGACCCTATTTTAGAGGAACTAGTACAGTGGTCCCTCGGTTAACGAGCGCCTCGGTTAACGAGATTTCGGTTAACGAGTTACCTTCCATAAGATTCTTAACTTCGGTTAACAAGCAATCCCTCGATTAACAAGTTTCTTACGAGCCAACCTGAACATGATTTCGCTTGCATTTGGCGGTCCACCAGCTGTAGTATTAGTCCGCCAATACAGTAATCCCAATACAGTAATCGGTTCTAGGGCTTAAATTCCCTACCATTTTAGCAAATATCAAGAAGTTTATACTATTCAATAATTTTAAAAGTATAATATTAAATTTTTTACTCATTTTAACAATTATTGAATATAATTGAAGGTAATGAAACTAGTTTTATGCGTGTCATCCAGCCTCTCAACACACCATACAGGCGTCAGTCTTTGTATCTTTTCAGTGGAGGTAACATCTTGCTTGAGACTCTCTTCAACTAAACGCTTTTTTTCTGTTTTTGCAAGCAAATTCTTGGTCATTTTAAAATTTATTTTACATATTGACAATATATAATGCAGTGCAGTGTTGATTTAAAGAAAATAATCTTGAATTGCACCAAGAGAACTAAAATTTTATGGGTGAAATGGCGCCATGGGGTGACTTCTCTTCCACCCCAATGCCTTCTCTTCTCCCTTCTCCTCCACCCCCATTCTAATTCCCATCATCATCATCCAGGAGCCTTCTACATACACACCTCAAAGTAAGTGTACTTTTCTACCTTTTTTATTGAATTTAGGCAATTTTAGGTGAGCTGGAACCAATTACCCAAAAACCCATTGAAACAATGGTTTCGGTTAACGTGTTTTTCGGTTAACAAGCAACCTTCTAGAACGGATTGTGCTCGTTAACCGAGGGACCACTGTACAAGCAAACAACAATATATCACACAGCTGGTGGCCAACAAGCATCGGTCATTCTACTCAACGCTCCCGAACCAACAAGACCTCTCAACAAGCTCCTCACCACTCAGCAACCCCCAAGCACTGCACTGTACACTTGGAAACCATAATCTCTAGCCCACCTGGGTCGGTGCTGGAGGTTAGAACAGTGTCCTTTCTGGACGGGGGCCCACTCTAACTATCACGAGGCAACACATGCACGAACACACAGTCATAGTACGGCTGTATAGATGACATTGTGTATAAATATTGTATATAGCATTTTATACTCTGCATTATCTTCATTATATATGAACACAAAGAAAAAATACCATAGGTTGTAGTTACAAAAGTATGAATGGAAATAAACACTTCCAAACCACCCAGTAAATCCACACAATGTTTACAGCACTTGTGTGTGTGTGTGTGTGTGTGTGTGTGCTAGACTACAATGCTTCCCATCATTCGCATAACTATATGAAAAATCGTGTTTAATTCAACTACCGTATACCTCGGCCTATAAGATGGAATTTGAACCTTAAAAAAATCAGCCCAAAATTAGGGGTCGTCTTAAGCACTGGGTATAAAATTCTTACCTCATAAATATTGTGGTTTAGCGTGTCAAGAGTGGTGATGGAAAACATCGTAAACCACTCACAAGGTCCTACCACTAATTATTCTATACTGAAACTTACGTTTGGGAAGCTGAATTACAAATAAGATTACCGGTATATCAAAATAATAAAAATGTATTATAAACCTGTCTAACATACCGTAAAGGAACAATATACCCCGGTAATACCCCGGAGTTTGATTCTTAATGATCACCAAAAATGTATCAGGTCAACTTCACCTACCAGGTATAATGGAAGCCTCCCTTTGTCGCAAAACAAGTTTATAAATTAAAGAAAATACATGCAGTGTGTTTAATATATTACAGTATATTATAAATAAATAAATAAACATAAATTGGTAAATCCATTTCAAGTAAATGGAAAAATTTTACTCGACACCGACATTAGACATAACCGTAGTTCCAGTTAAATAACAGACTTAAGTGACGTCACTAGTGTTTACACTACACCAGCCGGTAACATCTGATGACTTTACTTGAAGTGAATTGGCCTTATTTTAAATAACCAACCAACCATAAAAAAAAAAAAAAAATTCAGAAGTGATAAACAATTTACTTGCAGTGTTTAATATATTATGGTATATTAAAAGTAAATAAACAAATAAATCAGTAAATCTACTTCGAGTAAATGGAAAATAAACAAACAAAAGTTATTCACCAATACACTTCCCTCTAGGGCAGGGGTCACCAAACTTTTTTCACAGTGGGCCGGATAACTGAAAGAATGACGAGCGCGGGCCGCATAATCATTCTGTTCAATACTTGCAAGCCAGAACGAAAGCCATGGAAACCATGGTAACGTCAGAGCGTAGGCGGAGCTACCATGGCGGGCCTGATGAACTGACGTCGCGGGCCGTAGTTTGGTGACCCCTGCTCTAGGGTAAGAGGGGGAGATAAGAAGGCTATTTATAGCCCGTCTTTGTGTCCGAAGTTGCCAGTAATGCACTATAAATCATTTAAAATTAAATTTTTTGGTACATACTGTATTTCAAAAACCTTAAATTACATGTGGATCAGTCACTCCTCATTTGACACACTTATAGTTTAATACTTTGACCATCCCACCTGGGCACATGGAGGCCCACGGTAACTCTCACGGGGCAGTATACGCACGAACACACAAGTTTCGTAACTCTCAGGAATTTGTCCAGGTATTTTACCATGTGGTTTTACATCACTTCACATAAATATGCTTACAAAATCTATGCATTAATATGCATAACTCTTGGGAATCTGTCCAAACATTAAATATATGTTACATACTACAATAATCACATAGATATGTTTACAATGTTTATGCATAATAAATGTGAAAAATATTTTTGGGGTTTCAATTAATCAATAGTCATGACTACAAAACAATCTTGATGCTCTAAGTGCATGTATGTGTTAAATAAAGAGTAACTGATCCACATTATTTGGGTAAATAAAGAAATGAAAAGCAAGCACTTAGCCATATGGATATAGATACACGGAAGAAGGGAAATAAGGATGAACCATCGTTTTGATGGAAGCAATGTGCTCTGGGACGATGCTCACAATGACGAATGGGAGAAACCTCTTTATGAAACATCTTACCCACTAAGGATGAAGCTTAATGTTACAGCACACACACACACACACACACACACAGTGTAACTTTGTGTGACGCATTGTCTGACTTGGGGTGGCTTTGAGCAAACCATACACTTGATATTACAATTTATGTATCCTTCCTGTCCATGATTTACAACAATAACTGTAGGGCAAAAGTTACAATATTATATTAATAACACTGTCATGTATTGACACTATGACTAGCTACCAAGATACAGAGCACAATGAACATAACATGATAATGATAGCGAAGCTTGGAAGGATTCATATCATAACTTGCGTGTTCGTGCGTATGATGCCCCGTGAGATTTACCGTGGGCCTCCATGTGCCCAGGTGGAATGGTCAAAGTATTACACTATAAGTGTGTCAAATGAGGAGTGACTGATCCACATGTAATTTAAGGTTTTTCAAATTTGTAGTTCAATTAAACATGATTTTTCATATAGTTACGCGAATGATGGGAAGCATTGTTGTGTGGAGTCACTGGGTGGTTTGGAAGTGTTTATTTCCATTCATAATTTCGTAACTACAACCTACGGTATTTTTTCTTCGTGTTCATATATGATGAAGATAATGCAGATTATAAAATGCTATATACAATATTTATACAAAATGTCACCTATACAGCCGTACTATGACTGTGTGTGTTCGTGCGTGTGTTGCCTCGTGATTGTTAGAGTGGGCCCCCGTCCAGAAAGGACACTGTTCTAACCTCCAGCACCGACCCAGGTGGGCTAGAGATTATGGTTTCTGACTGTACATACATTATACTGTATATATACAGAAAACTCCATTGTGAGTTTCTCTTCTTACCTCCATCCTTAGTGCGAAATCTCCTACATGTACGTATGTATGTGAGCCCTACAAAGAGAAAATAGACACACATAGAGAAGTTTGACAGCTGGCCATATACAGTCCGCTACAATTGGTGACCCCCGGAGCTGTGAAGACAGCTCTCTCTCTGCTGCCATTGTTGGCCAACTTTCCATGACCGGTCCACCCGCCACTGACATCGTCGACAACATCTCACGAGCGTTTTCGGTTTATCGAGCATTAGTTTGTCCTCCCCACTGGTGGTGTGAGTGACCCACACTCCAGCTGGAGAGCAGCTATTGCGTGATATTCCATACGTGGTTTGAGTTCTTTTCCTTCTACTACTATTTTTCCTTTTTTTGCTCTGGCATGGGACCTGCACCCTCAAAAGTGCATTCGTCCTGCAGTCCCCCCTGCAACTGTTCACCTCCCTCCCAGGAGAATGTGAACACGGAAGGGGGTTGGAGCAAGAACCCATCCCTCTGCCAGTCTTCCCAGGAAAACCGTGATCGTGCGGGTCCACCTGGAAAGAGGGAAGCAATCCTCATCCTTACCCAATAAGTGTGACGCACTCTCACAAGAATGGATGCGAAATGGATCTCTCTTCCAGTCTTCAACCACAACATCGAGGACTGGATAATTCATGTGGAGGCAGCTCTCACTGTCTCAACAGCTAAAGACGTGCAAAAGTACGTCACCCTGCTTTGTTCCTTGCCCACGGAAGTCCCCACGCAAGTCTCAGAAACCATCACCAACCCTCCAGTAGACAAAAAATTTGCAGCTCTACGAGACGCTCTGAAGAGGCGATACCAGCGGCCTGGCGCCAATCTCCTGCAACACCTATTAAGCCTACCCTTTGGCAACTCAACTCCTGCACGTTTCTGGGACGAGATGTGTAGACTGAACTCCCAGCACACGGACAGGCTTCCTGACACTGTCCTGTGCCAGATTCACGCACAGAAGCTCCCAGCAGAAGTCCTGTCTGCACTGAACTACTCTACAACCCTGGCGGCCTAAGCAGCCACGGCAGACAGAGTATTCCATGAATACACTGCTGTGCGCCTCGCTGCCGCGGACAACTCAACGGCCACACCGTAACTTACCTCCGATCTTGTCAACCGGATCAGCGCTCCTCAGTCGAGCAACACCTCACAAGACATGAGGGACCTGCTACAGTCTCTACACCGCAGGATGAACACCCTTGAGCAGCTCTGCTCCTCCATGCCTGCTACTGGTCATGTTCCTGCCCCACGCACTGTGTCCTACCAACACTGACGACTTCGTCCTGCCTCGGACATCGCCGCCAGCTCCGAGCACAGTGCACCTACCCTCTGCTGGTACCACCAATGCTTCGGTGCTTATGCTAAATGTTGTGAGGCCCCCTGCAACTACTCGGGAAACGGCATCAACGGGGATTGGTAGCTGCCACAACCTCCGTCACTTCAGGCATCTCACTGCTGCATATCACTGACTGCATCTCCGGCAGGAAATTCCTCGTTGACACAGGGGCATTGGTCAGCATCATCCCTCCCTCACAGCAAGACACATCAAAGCAACCTTCTTATGACCTTTTCGCTGCCAACGGTACCCCCATCGCCTCCTACGGCGCACACATCCTCGCCTTAGACCTCGGTCTTCCCAAGACTCTGCGCTGGTCCTTCGTGGTGGCAGACATTTCGCAATCCATTCTTGGCTTTGACTTCCTCACCTTCCACAAGCTCGTCGTCAACCCAAGCCACCTCTGCCTCATCCATGAGCCTACAGCACACATGATCCTGGGTACACATGCCGCAGTCGCCGACACTATCACCTGCCTCTCACCATCCAATGAGTTCTTCTCCCTGCTCGAGGAGTTCAAGGAACTTTCCTCACCCCGAGTCTTTCCACCGCCACCTACGTCGGGAATCTTCCACCACATCGAGAATACAGGACCTCCAGCCTTCTCACGCCCTCGCATCCTTCGCCCTGAGCTCCTGAACGCAGCCCGGAATTCAACAGACTCCTGCAAGACGGCATCGTTCGACCTTCAAAGAGTCCCTGGGCATCTCCTATTCACATGGTTCCAAAGCCATCATCCAACGACTGGAGGATATGTGGTGATTACAGAGCCCTGAACCTTGTCACCAAACTTGAGAGGTACCCTATCCCACATGTCCAGGACTTCCACCACAAACTCCATGGCAAGACCATCTTCTCAAAGATCGACTTGGAGCGTGCCTTCCATCAGATTCCAGTGGCACCTGCAGATATCCAGAAGACTGCCCTCACCACTCTGTTCGATCTCTTAGAGTATGCCTTCAAGAGTTTTGGACTACGCAATGCAGCTCAGACCTTCCAGAGGTACATGGACCACAGGCTTCGCAACCTTGACTTTGTCACTGCCTACATAGACGACATTCTCGTCGCATCTCCGACGCCTGCCGAGCATCATCACCACCTACAGCTCCTTCTCCAATGCCTGCAGAACAACAACATGAAAGTTCATCCAGCCAAGTGTGTCTTCGGAGCCTCCTCCATCGATTTCCTCGGTCACAGAGTCTCGTCGAGCGGCATCTAACCCCTATCGCAGAAGGTAACTGCCCTCAAGGAGTTCCCCAAACCTGAAACGGCGAAGAAGCTCCGAGAATTCCTGGGTTTAGTTAACTACTACCACCGCTTCAGTGCCCAGGCTGCTAACATCCTCGCTCTCTCCACGATCTTCTCAAGGGACTCCCCAAGACGTCTCACAAGCCTATCATATGGACTCAAAAGGCTTTCACAGCATTCACCACTATCAAGCAGCACATCACACGCCTTACCCTGCTGGCTCACCCTGCCCCCAACGCCCGGACCACTCTCACAACAGACGTTTCTTCTACTGCAGTGGGCACTGTCTTACAACAGGAGATCAACGGAACTCTCATGCCCATTGACTTCTTCTCACAGCGGCTTCAACCACCTCAACTCAAATACAGTGCCTTCGATCGAGAGCTCCTGGCCGTATACCTTGCTGTCAAGCATTTCCACGCCCCTCGTTCACGCCTTCGCTTCAGCCTCCCAGACACATACACTTTGTGTTCTTCGCCACTTGGCATACATCTCGGAGTTCACCAGCGACATCCAACACATAAAGGGCAGCCACAACGAGATAGCTGACACCCTCTCTCGTTGTATATCCAGCATTCTCCCCTCACCTCCACCCATGGATTACAGACAGCTCGCCGTAGCTCAAGAGAACGACGAAGACCTTGCAGCATACAAGACATCTCCCTCAGGTCTCGCCCTCCAAGAACTCCCCGTTCCCATCACGAACATCAAGTTGTGGTGTGACATGTCCTGTGGGCAGCCTAGACCGTTCGTGCCTCACATCCACCGCCTCGCCATCTTCGACGGCATCCATGGTCTCAGCCACCCAGGTGTACGGGCCTCCAAGTGCCTCCTCCCGCAACGTGTCGTCTGACCCGGCATCAAGGCTGATACTAGGAAATGGGCTGCCCAGTGCCTGGCCTGCCAGTCCTCTAAGATACATCGACACACACGGGCTCTCTTAGAAACCTTTCCTGTTCTCAAAGGACGTTTCCAGGTAGTGCACCTCGACATTGTGAGACCTCTTCCAGCATCCCGTGGCAACACCTACATCTTCACTTGTATTGACCGTTTCACCAGGTGGACAGAAACCATTCCCATGCCCAAAGCTACAGCAGAATCAGCCGTCCATGCCTTCCTGTCTGGTTGGGTCTCCTGTTTCGGTCCTCCCACGACTGTCATCACTGACCGAGGAGCCTAGTTTGAGTCACAACTCTGGCATAGCCTCCTACAGTTCCTCGGTACTTCCAGGCACCGCACTACCGCTTACCACCCTCAATCCAACGGCATGGTAGAGCGGTTTTATCGGCAGCTGAAGGATGCCATCAAGGCACAGCACGACCCTTACAGCTGGACGGATGCTCTACCCTTAGTGCTCCTCGGCATCCGCACATCACACAAATAGAACATGGACTGCAGCCCAGCAGATCTCACCCTAGGTGAGTCCCTTCTCCTACCCGGGGACTTCTCACTTACTCCTGCTGTCCGTCACGACCTACTGCAAACACTACAACAAGTAGTTTTCTGCATTCAAAGCTACTGTCCCACACCAGTCTTCCCGTCACCCTGAACACATCCCTCCTCCACTACTCAACGTCGTGTATGTCTTCGTCAGGCACGATGCTCACCGTAACCCACTCCAACGCCCTTACAACGGACCCTTCCAGGTTTTTGCACGATCAGCGAAGTTCCTGATGATCATCCGCAATGGCAGACACGACACCGTCAGATAGATCGAGTGAAGCCGGCCACCTTACCGATGGGGCCCCAGCCCAGCATTACCCCCAACACACTACGCCTGCACCAGTCTGCCCACAGTTACCACTTGCAGCACTACCTTGTCCACAACATTTCTGGGTACCCTCTTTTCATCCTCAGGTACCTACAGCTCCTGACGTGGACCCTGCTCCTGATGTGGATCCTGCATCCGGCCGTATGGACCCAGACACCCCACCCGACGCCCCTGAGGACTTTGCACCTGCCGCGAGAGAAGCACCACATTCCTCGCCTGTTCAACCTTCTCTCATCTACAACCCTTCTTCTCCCACAGATTTCGTGTCACTAGACGGAGTCGTCACCCGTAGCGGCCAAGTGGTCCAACGCCCCTGCCTGTTATGTCTCACATGTGGGACACAACCCTGCTGACAACAAGTTTCCTGCAGCGCTCGGAGGGAAGGGGGAGTATTGTTGTGGATACTCTCCCCTACAACTGCTGACTGATCACTTGCTGTCCGCTTACCAGCCAATGAGCAGCGAATTCCACAGACCGGGCCTCACTCTCGGACTGTGTGGTGATTGGCCCGTTACCGCCTTCACCTCAGCCAATCAGCTATGCTGCTCACTTCGCACGTCTCGAGCTGATCCTGCAGAATCATATTAATACTCCTCAGCCTAGCCTTGAAGGTCATTCTACTCAACGCTCTCAAACCAACAAGACCTCTCAACAAGCTCCTCACCCAACAAGGGCTCTCAACAAGCTCCTCACCACTCAGCAACTCCCTAGCGCTGCACTGTACATCCAATATATTATATATATATGCCTTGAATAAAGATGAAAGCTAAGGTGCTCCATTGTTTCCCTTTACAGATTGGGTGCAGGGTGATTTTTTTGGCCATTTTTTGTAAGAAAGTGCCATTTATATGCTCTAAAATATGGTAATACAAGTAAGACAGTCCTGAAGTTTGTCCAAATTCTTCATTTAAGGAGATATAAAATCAAGTTAATAGATCCAGTAGGCAAAATAAAAAATTTATGTATGTAATCAGCCTTAGATGCAAGATCACTTACCAGTGCAATGTTCAACTATCCATCCAAATACAGCTACTTACAACAGGGTTAGGGACTCAAATCCAGGTCGTAAATCAAAATGGTCGTAAGTCGAAAATGCTTAAATAATACATAGAAAATCTAAAACGGGTGTCTCTTTTTCTTCTCAGCACTACAAAACTCTCACTTTTAAGCTTGTCAGCCACTTTAAAGTGAATTACAAAAATTTTTTTTGTCAGTACACAGTGCTGTCACTGACGTTGGGACTCGAAAATAAGTAATTTGACAAAATTTTGGTATGATTGAGGCGATCATATGTCTGGGTGGTCGTAAGTTGAGTAGGTCGTAAGTCGGGGAGTAGCTAGTAACAAATTGTAATAAAAGTTCAAAATTGGGTTACAAGTTCAAAAAGACAAGCCCCCAAATGATGTTAAATCTTGAATAGAAGTGTTGTCAATTCAAAAGATTCCAAGACAGGTAACTTAGTTTGTCACATATTAAAATCTTCTAATCAACAGTTTAAAATTTATTCAGAACTTCCAAAGACAACTTAGTGAAATATCTGTGTAAGATGTAAACTAGAAATTCCTCTTGTGAAACAAATTGCAGTGTGTTTCCAGTGAATATAAGTACCAGAAAAAAAGTCAATAATTCTCAGATATCAGAAGGTGGAGGGTAGTTAAACATTCATCAATAGTAAATACTGATACAGTATACTGTACTGTATACATATTACATCAACTGGATAAGCCGGGTCTTGAGTGACTACCATGCCTTCTGCCTTGAGAGCCGGTGATGCAGAAAAAGGGGTGGAGAGGAGGACGTCAGAGTTACTAACTACTGTAATAAGGTTATGAAGTTCCTTGTTAATGAAATAAATCATTTTTATTAAATAATCTATACAAAATCTATATACATAATGAAATCATATCAACAATAATATATAGTTGTAACAGTGATTTTCATAACCTTCATCTAAATACAGTAAACTCCCTCTAATCCAGACTAATGGGGGGGGTTCAGTTTGACTGAATTCCGGGTTGGCAGGGGTCCGTATTGTCCATATTAAAGTGTACTAAGTATATAAAAACTATTAATAATGATATAAAAAACACCAAAAATACAGTACATATTACCCTGACCACTGGGGTTAGTTATACAGACTTTTTCCCATGAAAAAGCCATAATTTTGAGCAACATATTACTGTACTCACTTTGTACTCAAATGTATTACTACACAAAAGGACTAAAATTTTTATCTCTTGTGCAAACTATGTAATGTTTATACTCAAATCATTCGCTATCTTGCAAGGATTCCAGTAATGTAAGTTATATTCTGCAAAGTTTAGTCAACATTTTATAAGATATAAACTTTAAACCTAAAACTACCTTCACCCTGGCTGGGAGGATAGCGGAGGGGGTGAGGTGTTGACAGCCGGGCAGAGAGGTTAACAAGTGCGTAGTTATCAGTCAAATAGAGGGAGTTTAAGTTTTTTATTTCTAAAATGTCACTGAATTGACTTGGCAGAATTTAACTTACATTGCTAGAATTCTTGTAAGATAGTGATTAATTTGAGTACAAACATCCCATAGTTTGCACTAGACAAAAATTTTAGCAATTTACTTAGTACATTTGAGTACAAGTTTGGCCTTAGGACAATTATTTCTTTTACCTTTTTCACACTATGTATTTAGGATGGTGTGCATATGTAAATGAGTAAAAATAAATTAAAGTTATGTACATCTACCCAAAAATACGAAATGAAAAACTTGTACTCAAATGTACTACACAAAAGGACTAAAATTTTTTATCTCTTGTGCAAACTGTGATATTTATACTCAAATTATTCACTGTCTTGCAAGGATTCCAGCAATGCATGTTATATTCTGCTAAGTTTAGTCTGTGACACTTTATAAGATAAAAACTTTAAGCCTATATCTACCTTCACCCTGTTTTGAGAATGCTTCTTAGCCTAGAACCACAAAATTTTGTCTGAATCTTCTGAAATCCGGATTAACAGGATCTGAATCTTCGAGGGTTCACTGTATATATTATTACTGCATTATAGTATACCCTTTCATAAAAAAAAATAGAAACACATAGTACATGTCAATGATAAAGTATAGTACAGTACTTATTAATTATTCACTTATCATGAGATGGTTGAGTCTTGAGGTGAAGAGGCTGGAGATGATTGTCCAACACTCACAATGTCCACCACCGAAGGTGGAGCATCGGTCATGCTTTCACTGCTATTTTAATTGTCTGTAGGTACAGTCAACGGCAGAAGTTCATCCCATCCCAATTGCATGTTATGAGGCAGGTGTCATACTAAAATTGTATGGAAAAAGAGTTGACATATGTAATTTAAATTACTAGTTATGTAAAATTTATGATCAGAGATTGCCTAGGCATACATTTCTTATGTACAATTTAAATACTGTAGTATCAATGTGTAAAATGTACGAATATAATGTCATTAAGAAATAAATACCATTGCTGCAGGATGGTTCATAACTGGGGAACAAGACCTATCCGTCCTGCTGATGCCCATTTGTATTTTTTATGTTTGATATTTTCATTATAAAGTAACGGCATATACTTCTCAATAACATCACTTTCCTACATTTTATGCATTGATACTATTTAAGTTGCACACAAGAAATGTATTCTTACTCAATCTCCAATAACAAATCATAAATAAATAGCCAATTAAAGCATATCTGTTAACTCTTCCCCAAAGTGTTACCAAATCACCTGTCTCATATCATGCAAGCGGATTGGGACAAACTTCTTCTGTTGACTGTACAGCATACTATTTACATTTCTTAAGACACTTCAATTTGGTGCTCCTCAGCAACCACTCCTACTGCTTCCTCAGAGGCAGCTACTGAGTTACACTCCTGTGCCACCAGTGGCAGCCACTGCTAAAGTGAACCTTTCCCCAGACTAACCGAATTTTGATTGTATTATATGGGTTGGGGATACAGTACATGTGTTGATGCTGGATCCCACTCCAGTTTGCAAGGGGGTATGGATTACATGAATCCAAGTTAGAGGGAGATTACTGTAACTGCTACAAATTATCTGCCATATCGCATTCATTTAAAAGATAGTTAACATGTTATACGGGTGCTTCTCTACTTAAGACCATTCAACTTCAGAGATACAAACATCATCACTGAGGGGGGGATTACCTGCCAGAACAGGTGCTTAATGTGGATGAGACTGGATTATTTTGAAGAAAAATTCCAGATAGACCAAACATTACCTAAGAGGAGAAGAGGGAGTCAGGTTTTAAGGCTGTATTAAAGGGTATAACTGTAGTAAATATCCATAATCTTTTCATTTTTTACAATATGTTTGGTATCTACAAGAGTAAAGTTGGACTTACAAACAAGCCTCAGGAACGTAACTCGTTCGTAAGTAGAGGAGCACCTGTATTCAACAGCCAACATAAAGGCAACGAAGAAAAAATAAGATGGTCAGTGTACACCATGTACTCTTCTTCAGCCCCATATACAGTGTAGCATAGTTTGTAGTGTGCAGAGTAATCTTAGCCTTCAGTCTATCCATAAATGATTTCCCTAGATATTTCTCAATAATCTGACTTTTTAATATTTCCTCTCTAAATGTCCTTGGCTTTTCTCCCCATAAATAAGTCATAGCTTTCATCCATACGAACACCTTCATGCATCTGACAACAAAACTGAAAGACAAATATGTAGTACAGTATACAGCTCCTCCCCGACTTACGACCTACTCGACTTATGACCTGCCTTAGTCGTACCAAAATTTTGTCAAATTACGTATTTTCGAGTCCCAACGTCAGTACACAGACAAAGTTTTTGTTTGTAATTCACTTTAAAATGGCTGGCAAGCTTAAAAGTGAGAGTTTTGTAGTGCCGAGAAGAAAAAGAGATACCCATTTTAGATTTTCTATGCATTATTTAAGCATTTTTGACTTACGACCTGGATTTGGGTCCCTAACCCCGTCGTAAGTCGCGGAGGAGCTGTATAATTCAAATAGTCCAATTGGGTAGATCTGTTGATTGTCCTCATATACGAGTACATACCTGTATACAGTACAGCTGCTCCTCAACTTACGACGGGGTTAGGGACCCAAATCCAGGTCGTAAGTCGAATTGGTTGTGTCGAAAATGCTTAAATAACACATAGAAAATCTAAAATGGGTGTCTCTTTTTCTCCTCAGCACCACAAAACTCTCACGTTTAAGCTTGCCAGCCATTTTAAAATGAATTACAAATGAAAATTTTGTCAGTACACATCGCAATCACTAACGTTGGGACTCGAAAATACGTAATTTGACAAAATTTTGGTACGACTGAGGCGGTCATATGTCCGGGTGGTCGTAAGTCGAGGAGTAGCTTTATACATTTAATGGCTAACAATCTGCCTCAATCAGTACAGGGAACTTACAATCAAAACTGACCCGGAGAAAACTTTTGGGCAACCATTACCAACCAGCCCATGGCTGTTACCAGTACCTATTCCCAGTTCTTGGTCATCTTTCATTCTTTTCATGAACTTTCAAAGTTTGGTGTTTTACAGTAAAACCTCGATACTAATTTTGTTCTGGTACAGTAATGTACAGAACTGCACAACACAAACTGCATACAAAAACAACATTCTACAATGGCAGCAAAATATGAACTAGGCGATCCAAACAGCTAGACCACCCATGCACCTGGCATGTGGGGATGGGTTGGAGCATGATGCAATCTTTCTGAATGCCCTGAAAATTTATTTCCAGACCCAGAAATAAAATTTTGTTGAGATTTCCCAGAAATTTTCTTGGAATTTTCAGAAAATGCACCTGATTTTCAACCTCGGAATTTGTTCCCAAACCTGGAATTGAGAATTTTTCTTGAAAAATTCAGAGCAAATTTAAATTCTGGCTGTTGGAGAGTTCCGGGCAACAGAGATATTACAGTAATGGAGTTCAGTGCATGAATGTTCTACTGTACTTGTCTTACAACAATAATGTACAAGTTTCTTTGTATTAAGTACTAATCATAAACTAACATTCTTATAGCTGGTCCTGTCCTAACTCATTTATAGGTTGCAGGGATGAAGTTATGAGAGTCAGGCCAATGGACAGTAAGTTCTTCCACTTTCTTACATCTATCTTTATTTGACAATCTGGCTATTTTATTAAACTCATGACTCATTCTTCTAACCTACTTTTGTCTTAAATTTTCTTTTCTGGAATCATCATAAATTTATTTAGAGCAAAATACTACATTATTATTTCTTACAAAGGATACAGTGAACTACAAACTACTGTATGCACCTTCTCATTTACAATCGTTACATTAAAAATGTTCTTTTACTATTATGCCAAAAAAGGACATACCTGTATGTCAACTAAAATAACATAATAAAAAAATTGGACTTTCAATAGGAACACTGTAATATCCAGCTAAAGAGATCCATTAATACCACATTGTGAATGGACCTAGTTACTCTGTGGCAGTTTCTGTTTTGGTTGGCTAAGACCACAAAGAACATGGAGAGCATCAGGGGATGGGTCCCGACCTCTGAAGCTGCGGAACACTTCACTTGGATGACAACCTCCTCCCAGGGATAGGAATGTTGAACGGAACCTAAAAGTATTAAAAATTAAGTTAGTTAGAGCATTTATTTCTCCTTATAAATAAAAAACAAAAAAAGTAATTTAAGCAATTCAAGTCAAACTAACATTAAATCAAAATAAATCTTGGACAAGATGAGAGATGAAACTGTGCATAAAGGACAAGTAAATAATATTGATAAAATGAACACTGCCATTGAGACAGGATTTTACAGTACAGTTGGTCCTCCTATTACGCGGTCCCACAATCCGCATTTCACCGTTAACGCGGTGCCTTGCCAGAACCTAACATTTTCACATTCCGCGGTCGTGAACCATTTTTGGATCCAAACCTCCCGCCATCCGCCATGTTGTGTAAGAGGCGCGAAAATGGTGCGCACAAGGTCGCCCAGTCATCAAAACATTAGCGAGTTCTTCACCCGCCACCCACTACAGCCGGCCCAAGTCAGTGATAATTATAGTGAGGATATGGACTTATATGAACTTTGGGGGGTTTGACAAAGAGGCCCTGCAAGCCTCTGTGGTGGATAGTAATACAAGTGATACAGGTGAGGGCCAATAATCTGCCCTCTGCCTCGGAACCAACCGCCCATCCCCGTGTGCCCAGCCATCTTTTCTACTAATGTAAGTGTTAAAAAACCTAATATTATTGATATTTCTCTTAATTATTAATTGTGTGTGCATGCCATCATAAAGTTAAGATAATATTTTTACTACAACATAGTTGTGTGTCGTCAAAAAGTGGAGTTTGGGGATCGGCCCGGACTCCATTTCAATTAATCCCATATGTTATGTTATTCACTTTACGCGTTTCTCACTTTCCGCGGTACCCTCCGGGTTACATTAACCGCGTAATACGAGGACCAACTGTACTGTATATTGAACTTTTACAGTAAAACATTCAATAAATCGAACTTTCATATATATAGGAATTCACTTTTTCAGATTCTCTGAGGTGCTCTAAGCCGCTCCTTCATTCACCAGAAAGGAAAAAAAAAAATCCAGCATCAGTCCAGACAGTTTGAGTTTGTACATTTTTTTTTACGGGGATTAGCCCACCCGAGCACAGGTCACTGACCCACATTGGAGCCTGGGGGGTGAAAATGTAGTAGTAGTTGTTGTTGTTGTAATAATAATAATACAGTCGGCCCTTAACATACGCGGGATTAACATACAGGTAGTCGTCGACTTACGACCTATGCGACTTACGTCTGTTCGACTTTACGACCGGCGGTACGACAGTTTTGGCCCCAGCCTCCTGGCGCTGCCGGGAGCTGATTATATTATCATTACACATTATAATATACGTAAGGTAATTAAATTGTACTGTAGTATGCAGTGATTTACTTAAACCTGACGACCGTAACAATAATGAACAAAGAAAATGTTGATAAAATATGACTTAAAGATGATTATATTATCATTACACATTATAATATACATAAGGTAATTATAACATAGGCCGACTTACGACCAGATCAACTTACGACCGGGCGGCCGTAACCAATCTAGGTCGTAAGTCGACGACTACCTGTACAAGGATTTGCAAATACGCGGATTGCCGCTGGAGGAATATACATTAAAATCGCACGCGACACCACACACACACACACACACACACACATCGCCCACCACGCCACTCTGCGTTCCCGCGCTCCCTCAGTCAGTCAGTCTCGCTGTAACCATGCTTGTGTTGACATCAGCTACAAGAAATAATGCTGGAGAATTTGGGGGAGATGACCAGGTATATTGAGGCACTGAAAAACCTGGCCTATGGTATGGACCCCTCCATGGTGTGTGCCCTGAAATTCATGTGAGGGATGGAGGACGTTTTTGCTCCATACAAAAACATCATGGAAGAGATGAAAAGAAAGAGACGACAACGCCCCATCACTATGTTCTTTGATCGCCGAAGGAGAGATACAACACCATCCATCACTGGTGGCAGTGAGGAAGCAGCTGAACCCACCGTCGCCCCCACTTCATCACACGTTATGGAAACGAGTGACGATGACCCCCCTCCTGTCGCCGAGGATAGGTACAGTAAAGTGAAATTTTTATCTCTTTTTTTATAGCTTTTCTTGCCACGTTTATTGTTTGTAAAAATGCACAGCACAGTACAGTTCAGTACTATACATAGGAAGTGGAGGTGCAGTTATTCACAAAACATTTGTGTTTGTTGTCGGCAGTAGTGAGGATGTGGAGGCGGAAGGATAGAGCGGGGACGAGTGGTGACGCTCTGGAGGCGGGAGCAGGGACTAGTGGAGATGCCAGTCAGTACATTATTAATAGTTTTTATAGCTCTTTTTGCATTTAATATTAAATAAAGTGCTTGTAAACATGTACATAGTGTTTTTCTTTACTTAAATAAGGACATGGGGGGCCAGGGATGTTTTGAGGGGGGGGGGGGGGCAGCAAAAATACGCGGATTCTTAACATTCACGGGTATCTCTGTTACCTAACCCCCATGTATGTTAAGGGCCGACTGTAACAATAATAATAATAATAATAATAATAATAATAATAATACCCCGCTTTACACAGTTCTGGTTTACGCGTTTCTACATTTACGCGGTACCCTGCCAGAACCGGAATTCCCACTTTACGCGGTGCATCTACTCATATACGCGGGTGAAGTATAATTTTTTTTTATTTAGCTCATAAAATTCATACAAATTACCCGGCCAGAATATAATTTACATTGCTGGAATTTTTACAATATGAAGATCATTTTGAATGTAAACATCATGGATTTTGCATTCGACATACAAATTTTAGATCTAATGCAAGAATTTTGTTTACACAGAGCAAATATGTAATCTTTTGTGCAAAATATATGACGTGCATATTCAAAATATTCCTGGTCTTGCAAGGAATCCAGCAATGTCAATTATATTATCCTAACTTTAGTCTGAGGTATTATTTATTACTATACTTTAAAATCTAGTGTTTTCACCCAAACATTTCTCAGAGAGGGAGGAGCCAGCAAGCGTGGGAAGAAGGGGGGGGGGGGGGAGAGTTGAATCCATTATTTGAATGGACATTAACCTGGTGACTGTATTTCTCTTAAATACTAATTGGTGTGCATACCATCATAAAATTAAGATGTTATTTTTACTACAACATAGGTATTGTGTCCGAAAAAGTGGAGTTTGGGAGTCGGCTCAGTCTCTATTTCAATTAATCCCATATGTTCTGTTATTCCATTTACGCGTTTCTTGTTTTATGCGGACCTCCGCGGGTTCAATTGACCGCATAAATCGGGGTATTACCGTAATAATAATTCATAGTTAATAAAACTTAGAATAAAAAATATAAAATGTAAAATAAAATAATACTGTAATGATAATAATAGTAATAATAACAACACTGTAATAATAATAATAATAATAATAATAATAATAATAATAATAAACCATAAAGAAATAACCAAATACTAAAAAAGATCAAAAGTGAGAAACAATATGTGTATTTTGACAAAGTCCCAGGTTGCTGGTCTGACTTTCTGCCTCGTTTACACACAATTACAGGGTCTCAATTGTGTCTCTTACTTTGACAACATAACATGCTGTACAAACATCGTTTCTCACTATTGATCTTTTTTCATTTTTGTATTTCTTTATGATTATTATAATTATTATTATTATTATTATTATTATTATCAGTGTTGCTATTATAATTATTTTATTTTTAATTTTGTATTTTTTATTATAAATTTTATTTACTTTGACCTAATTATTAGTATTATTGTTACATCCCCCCCCCCCCCCCAGGCCCCGTTGTGGGTCGGTGAAGTGTGCCCGGGTGGGCTAAAAAAAAAAAAAAAAAAATGAGAGAAACAATTGAGACCCTGCAATTGTGTGTAAATGAGGCAGAAAGTCAGATCAGTAACCTGGGACTTGGTCACAGTTTTCATGATGCCATAAGGCAGTAGGGTCTACCATAGACAACACATTATGTTTCCAATATCTTCCCAGATACATAGTACGTATCTTTAATGGGGATACTAAAGGGTTTTAAGAAATGGGTTAAAATTTTGTAAGTGCATACTGTATTTCAAGAAATGGTCAAGTTAAAAAAAAATAATAAAATAAAAATAAAATAAAAATCTTACAAAAAGAGCAACACACTAAATACAGTGGTCCCTCGATTAACGAACACAATTGGTTCAGCAGAGTCGTTCGTTAACCGAATCCATTATTTCAATGGATATTGGGTAATTGGTTCCAAGTCACAGAAAACGTATATACAGTCAACCCTCGCTTTTTATATATATATATATATATATATATATATATATATATATATATACAGGTAGTCGTCGACTTACGACCTATGCGACTTACGTCTGTTCGACTTTACGACCGGCGGTACGACAGTTTTGGCCCCAGCCTCCTGGCGCTGCCGGGAGCTGGAGCCGCGCGCATCCCCGCTCTCAATTACAAACACGCTCGCTGGTACAGCACACTTCCCTCCGTGTCTGTTTGCCTTGTGCCTTTCTTTTGTCTTGGAAATTTTTCTTGAACCACCACCCCCCCAAGATGTCTACCAAGAGGAAACTGTCTTCATCTACTCCTCAACCTGCCACTAAGGGATTATCAGAAGGTTTATCTCTACTGAATAAACTTCTTGCCCATTTTGAAGGAATGGACCCAAACATCAAACGATTTGCAAGGATTGAGCGGATGGCACGCAATTCGTTTCGTCCGTATCAAGAAATTCACGAGGAGAAGAAGAAACGAACAATTCAGACAAAGCTCACCATGTTCATGAAAAAAACAACTCCTCCGGCTACCCCAAAGGCTGCCCCAGCTGACGACATCGACGATCCACAGCCAAGCACCAGCGGCCAATAAGATGTTTTTTGTGTGTTTGTATGTTTTGCAACTAAAATGTTTTACAGTACAGTATATGTTTTGCACCTGTATTTTTTTTTTTGTATGTTGTGTAAATAATAAATCAATTGTACTGTAGTATGCAGTGATTTACTTAAACCTGACGACCGTAACAATAATGAACAAAGAAAATGTTGATAAAATATGACTTAAAGATGATTATATTATCATTACACATTATAATATACGTAAGGTAATTATAACATATGCCGACTTACGACCAGATCAACTTACGACCAGGCGGCCGTAACCAATCTAGGTCGTAAGTCGACGACTACATATATATATATATATATATATATATATATATATATATATATATATATATATATATATATATATATATATATACAGTGACACCTCGGTTAACGTAATTTCGATTAACGAACTGCCTTCCATAAAGATCTTCAATTCGGTTAACGAAAAAAAATTCGGTTAACGAAGTTCTTACGAACCGACCTCAACATGTTTTCACTTGCACTGACCGGGCAACCAGCTTTAATATCAGTCCGCCAATACATAAATCGGTTCTAGGGCTTAAATTCCTTAATATTTTAGTAAATATCAAGAAGTTAATACTATTCAATAATTTTAAAAGTTTAATATTCAATTTTTTAGTCATTTTAACAATTATTGAACATAAATGAAGGTAAAGTGACTAGTTTAATGCGCGGCATCCAGCCTCTTAACACAGCAAACAGGAGTTAGTCTCTCTCTGTTTTCACTGGAGGTAACATCTTGCTTGAGAGACTCTTCAACTAAACGCTTTTTTCTGTGTTTCCAGGCAAATTATTGGTCATTTTGAAATATATTTTACATATTGACAATATATAATGCAGTGCAGTGTTGATTTAAAGAAAAAAATCTTGAATTACACCAAGAGAGCTAAAATTTTATGGATGAAATGGTGCCATGAGGTGACTTCTCTTCTTCCTTCTCCTCCACCCCCATTCTAAATCCCATCATCATCATCATCATCATCCAGGAGCCTTCTTCATACACACCTCAAAGTAAGTGAACTTTTCTACGATTTTTGTTGAACTTAGGAAATTTTTGGTGAGCTGGAACCAATTACCCAAAAACCCATTGAAACAATGGTTTCGGTTAACGAACGACCTTCTGGAACGGATTGAGTTCGTTAACGGAGGGGTCACTGTATATACGTACAGAAACACTAGAACGCTTAAATCACTACTGTAATGTGATACAGGTGATTAATTTTATCTCTTGTGCAAAATATATGAAGTTTATATTCAAATTATTCGCTGTCTTGCAAGGGATCCAGCAATGCCAATTATATTATCCTAACTTTAGTCTGAGGTATTATTATTATTAAACCTGTAAGCCTAGTGCTTTTCCCCAAACATTTCTCGGGAGGGAGGGAGGGAGAGAAGAGGGGAGGGGTTGAGTGACAGTTAGTGGGAAGGTCTGGTAGAGTATTTAATTTACTGTATTTATATAATGTTGCTCATAAAATTGTATATAAATAACCTGCCAGAATATAATTTACATAGCTGGAATTTTTATAAGATAGTAATTAATTTGAATATAAACAAGCTATAATTTGCATTAGACATACAAATTTTAGATCTAATTTAAGAATTTTATTAGAGAGCAAAAATTTTATCTTTTGTGCAAAATAAATGATGTTTATATTCAAATTATTCGCTGTCTTACAAGGAATCCAGCATTGCCAATTATATTCTGCGAACTTTAGTCTGAGATATTATTTATTATTAAAACTGTAAGCCTAGTGAAAACCCCCAAACCTTTGTTGGGAAGGGGGGGGGGGGGATAGGGAGGGAGGGAGGGGTGACAGTGACATGTTTGACAGTTGGAGCCTGTTGTGTTTAGTATTCAATTGTTAATTTATGTCCTTTAGATTGAGTTTATGTTTTTTGCTTATAAAATTTAATAGAAGTGACCGAGGTGAATTTAATTTGCATTGCTGGAATTCTAATAAGATAGTGATTAATTTGAATACTGTATAAACAAGCTATAATTTGCATTAGACATACAAATTTCACATCTAATTTAAGAATTTTATTACAGAGAGCAAAAATTTTATCTCTTGAGCAAAATATATGATGTCTATATTCAAATTATTTGCTGTCTTGCAAGGATCTCAGCAATGCAAATTATATTCTCCTAACTTTAGTCTGTGGTATTTTACAAGATACAAACTTTAAGCCTGAAACCCTGGCTGTGCAGATGAGGGAGGGAGGGGGAGGTGAGGTGAAATATTTAACAGTTGGCGCTGAAGGTCTAATGTGTGTTTACTTATCAGTCCTTAAGAGTGACTGAGTTTTTCTCTTATAAAATGCCACTGAAATGACCTGGGAGAATATACAGGTTGTACCTCTCTAGTCTGGCATTCTGTGGTCTGGAAACTCCCATGGTCCGGAACGATTTCAGTTTGCCCAATGGGCAACTTTTTTTTTTTTTTTCTTTTTCTCTGAATTATTATTATTATTACAGGAGTATTACATTTTCGCCCCTCAGGCTCCAATATGGGTCAGTGACCTGTGCCCGGGTGGGCTAATGCCCCTAAAAAAACAACAACAACAAAGCCGCGAGAAATTAAGGTTTATTTACATCCGGCAGTTCGGCTGGTCTCTCTCTCTCTCTCTCTCTCTCTGCTTGTTTATACAGAGTACAACATTTAACCCTTCAATATATATGAGCAGTAAATAAGTGTTGCTTTCACATTCTTATGTAGAGTAATGATGATATGTTTTCACATGTGCGCACTTACATATGCGCTCTCACTTTTTTCTTTAACATTAATGGTTAGCTACTTATATTGTTCCATTTATTAACATTAAATAACATTACTTCAAACAACCATATTATTTTTTACATTAATTTTACTACAGCTACAACCAGGGTTTATTTTCTTGTTTTATATGTAGCACCAAACAGTCACTGGTTTTGTAAACATTAACGAAAACAATGCTGTCTCATTTCCTCGTGTGTTTTAATATTCTACGTATTATTAATGAATTGTATAGCTCATTTTGCACACATAAAACATTTATTCAATAAAAAAAGACATTCAGTAATAAACAATAATGAATCTTTTGTACATAAGAGAAATGACGCTGTTTACACAATTGTGCACGCCTAAACGTTGGCGGACCGCTCAAACCCGTCCAAATTCGAGTTTCCGCCGTCCAAATTTTAAATTACAGTATGTACTTTTAACCCTCACTTTACACGGTCCCACATTCCGCGTTTCCACGTTAACACGGTGCCTTGCCAGAACCTAACGTGCTCACATTAAGCGGTGCGTGAGCCCCATTACGCGGAGTGTCCAGCGCGACGCTATTTTTAGATTCGCCCCACCCGCCTGCCTGCCTGCCTGTGCTCTCGCCTCTCCCTCCTCCTCCCTCCGCTTGGGCAAGCCGCACGGTAAGGTTGCGCAGTGTGTGTCTTTGTTGCGTTACCACTGACGTCATATGACGTATCGGACTGTGATTGGCCATGCATCCCTACCCCCCTCTGCTGCTAGCTGTAATTGGCTTAAAGTATTATGACGTGTCCACCAGGGGGAGGGAGGGAGGGAGGAAAGACGATCCTTGACCTAGCCGCGCCAGTTTCATCCCTCCGCGCCAGACTGTGTAAACGTGCATCCATTGTTCTCTAAAATGGCTTCCGCCGGACCACCACCCCCAGAGAGAAACCTTTCCTTACCTGGACCCAGCGGCACTAAGCCAAAGAAGACACGACGTTCCTTAAGCTCCGAGGTGAAGTATATCATCATCCAAGAGTTGGAGAAAGGAACAAGGCAGGTTCATTTGGCGCGCCAGCATGGTGTGAATGAATCTACGATTCGAACAATAAAGAAGGATGCAGCCAAGATAAAGGAGCACATGAAGATCACAAAGTCTACAGGTGCTTCTATGATCAAGTATTTTCACAACCAGGTGCTTCTCAAGACAGAAAAATTACTTGTGAGGTACTTGGTGTGTCAGGCGCGACGGAACATGGAGGTCGACACGCGCTCTGTTAAGGAGTACGCACGTGAACTGTACATTGCAGTGGCACGAAAGATGGGAATTACAGAGCCCAAACCCTTTAATGCTTCCTCTGGGTGGTTACAGAGGTTTAAGATCCGGAACAAGATCACCAATATAAACATTGGTGGTGAAGAAACGAGTGCTGACCGTGCTGCGGCTAGGGAATTTCCTCCGTTTTTACGTGAGATTATGGAGGAAGGACAGTACAGTGACGACCAGGTGTGTAACATGGACGAATCTGGTCTTTTCTGGAAAAAGCTACCTTCCAAGTCCTTCGTTGTAAAGAATGCCAGCAAGATTCGGGGCCGGAAGATGCAGAAGGAACGCATCACCGTCCTGTTTACCACCAATGCCTCCGGTACCAGTAAGCTCAAGTTATCGGTGATCCACACAGCACGCAAGCCGCACGCCTACAAAACCATGGACATGACCAAGCTAAATGTCCACTGGCTGACCGCACGTAAGGCGTGGATCCTCTCTACGCTGTCCCTCTCCTGGTTTGATGACTGTTTTGTTCCCGATGTAAAGAAATTCTGTGAGCGACAGAATGTGCCATTCAAGATTTTGTTGCTGCTGGACAACGCACCAGGACACTCGCCCCTACTGTTAGATCGTCATTCCAAAGTAAAAGTGGTCTTCCTTCCTCCCAACACTACGTCTATATTACAGCCCATGGACCAAGAGTTAATCTGTAATGTAAAAGCTGCATTCTCTACGAAAAAATTCTCCTGAACGACTGCACCAACACCAGGGAAGAGTTGCGTAACCTGAGTGACACCACCACCGATAGCAAGAGCGAAGAAGATGAGGATCAACAGTTGGCACAGCAAAAAATACTATTCAAACAATTCTGGAGAGTATTTAACATCAAGAAAGCTGTGGATTTCTTGGTGGAGTCATGGGATCAGCTGTCTATTGCTACAATTCGTCACGCATGGAGACATGTGTTGCATGGAATACCAGGTGAGAGGAGGAGTCAATCTGTGACTGGTAAGGTTCAGACTGTTGCAGTAGCAGTGGACCTTGCCAGAGAAGCTGCACAGACTGTTACAGTTCCAGGCTTCTCCGAGACCACCAACGACGACATCCTGAAGGTGATAATGGAACCTGATGTGACTACCGAGGAGATGGTAGATGATGATGACGACGTCAGTGAAGAGGCAGGTGGTGCGTCATCCCAAGAAGAACAACACTTATCCCATAGTAATGATAGGGGTGCCATTGAGTGTATCGAGAAAGCCAAGCTCCTCCTTTCCGACGACCCTGACGCAAACAGGTATGAAATCTTCACTACCCAGCTGTTGCAGACTATGGAGCCTTACATCAAGGTGTATCACGACAACATCAACACCAGCCGTCAGCAAAGCATAACAGATTTCTTCGCCCGCAACCCACCACAGCCAGCCCAAGCCAGTGATAGCGAGTGAAGAAGACTTTGAGGGATTTGTCAGGGAAGCCCTGACAACTGTAAGTGACAGTGATGGTGATGCACCTAGTAATGGTGATTCACCTGAGGGCCAGTAGCCTGCCCTCTGCCTCCATCCCCGTACGCCGACCCATCTCTTCTACTAACGTAAGTGTTCCACATAACTTTTAGTTTTCCTAACCTAACCTTCATTTTTCCTATGTTAACCTTTATCTTTCCTAACCTAACCTCTTCTATATTACTTGTTTTTTCATACCATCATAAAGTTAAGATAAAATCTTTACTACAACATAGTTGTGTGTCGTCAAAAAGTGGAGTTTGGGGATCGGCCCGGACTCTATTTCAATTAATCCCATATGTTATGTTATTCAATTTATGCGTTCCTCACTTTCCGCGGGACCCTGCGGGTTACATTAACTGCGCAAAGTGAGGGTTGACTGTAGTGTTTTTTTCTGTGTCCAAACAAAAAACATTGAATTAAAAACTCGGGAAATTTGAGAAGCGAGTGTACGACATTTAACCCTTCAATATGTCTTCAAAGAGGCCACGAAGCAGTGAAAGTGGTGCTAACGTAAGCGCAAGTCACTATCTGTCCAGGAAAAGGGTGAATTTCCATGGTCCGGCACCGGTCAGGTCCCTAGGTTGCCGGACTAGAGAGGTACAACCTGTACTTTACATTGCTGGGATTCTTGTCAGACAGTGATTAATTTCAATATAAACAAGCTAAAATTTGCACTAGACATAGAAATTTTAGTACCCTAATTATTTAGTACATGTACAGTACAGGTTTGCACTTAAGTGATTTATTTCTTTTAGTATGGTGTGTGCATGTAAATGAATGAAAGTAAATTTAGAAATTTATGTAAATCTACCCAAAAATACAGTTGAAAATTTTTTACATTATTAAAATGTACTCATATACTAAAAATTTTATCTCTTGTGCAAAATACAGTGGGGTATGCTATAACGAACGTAATTGGTTCCAGAACCTCGTTCGTTATAGGATTAATCCGTTCCAGGCCCCCAAATACAACCATTTAACACTGAAAAAATTCTGTGGAAAATGCAAAAAATACGGTACTTTATCTTACCTTAGTGTTATTCAGCATGCAGGTACCCCTAAACACTGGCACATCACTATCACTTCCACTGGGAGTCTTGGCTTTAAGGTCCTCAAACAATTGTTTAGCCTTCTCACAAATTATAGCTTCACTAATGTAACCACCTGCCATTTCTTTCTCCTTTATCCACACTAAGAGTAAATTTTCCATCTCTTCAATCACATTACACCTTGCTTTGCTAAGTCTAGAGATTCCCTTAGCCACTTGCACAGTTTATAACTCCTCTTTATTCTTCAAAATCGTACATATAGTCGATTTAGCCATCCCATATTCATCACCAAGTTTCGCAATGCTTCTTCCATTTTCAAGTTTCTTTATAATTTCTTTCTTAGTTTCAAGGGCTATTAGCTTTCTCACTCGCTTTGGACGACTCATTGTTACAACTGTATACTTGTATAACAAAATAGTTATACAAATAACGCGAATTTCCACATCAAAAGACGAAATTTCAACAATAACAGTGGTGCACTGGCTACACAATGAGACAAAGATGGCGCCTGACGCTCCTGTTGTGGGTCGCGGTACAAAAATATTCATGCGCCAGGCGAAATAGTCCCGTATTCATCCGCATTCGTTGTAGAAGTTGCGTTCGTTATAGCATTCTTAATTTTATAGGTAAAACCATTTGTTATAGGAATATTCGTAGTAGGATCCGTTCATTATAGCATACCCCACTGTATATGATGTTTATATTCAAATTATTCACTGTTTTGCAAAGATTCAAGCAATGTAAATTATATTCTCCTAACTTTAGTCTGTGGTATTATATAAAATAAACACTGTAAGCCTAAAACCACCAATCCCTGGAGGGGGTGGGGGCGAGGAAGGGTAGGTGACAGTGACATGTTTGAGAGTTGGCGTCACTCAAGGTCTAGTGAAGTATTTATTTGTTTATTTATGTCCTTTAGATTGAATTTTTATTTTTTGCTTATAAAATGTCACAGAAGTGACTGAGGAGAATATAATTTACACTGCTGGAATTCTTATAAGATAATGATTAATTTGAATGCAAACATGGCATAGTTTGCACTTGACAAAAGTTTTAGTAATCATTTTGTACATTATTTTGATTACATGTACAGTTTAGCTTTGCCCTTATGACAGTGTGTGCATGTACCTGTAAATGAGTTTCAATAAATGAATAAAGTTACATATATCGAGCCAAAAATATTAGTCGAAAAACTTTCTATAGACAGAGCTTGGATGGCAAAATTTTAGAATGACCAATAATTTTAATACTGTATAAAAAAATGCACAAATATTAAACAGCACAATTTTCCTGATATTTACTACATTGGAAACGAATGTAAACATAGTAGAGATTACTGAATTGGCGGAGTACCTCCTGAGCTTATCAGCTGATGTTCAAAACAAAACGTGATTTTCGTAAGGATTTCGTTAAGAAATTTTTTTCGTTAACCGAATTGAAGATTCTTATGGAAGGTAATTTGTTAACCGAAATTTCGTTAACCGAAGCTTTCTTTAACAAAGGGACCACTGTAGTAACTTTCTTCATTTATTTTTACTCATTTACATGCACACACCATTCTAAATAAATTTTGACCTAAGGGCAAACATATACTGTACTCAGATGTACTAATTAACTGTTAAGCTCCAAGGTAAGGTGCCACTGGTAGTACCCCCACCACGGGGATAGAGAAAAATCAATTTTTCCAAAAATTATTTTTAACCTTTTTAAATGATAAAAAATAAACAAATAAGTAAGAAAAACTATATATTGACCCTCTAGAAACTTCCAGGGCTGTGTGAAGGGAGGGAGGAGAGGGGGGGGAGGGAGGGAGGAGGGGGGGGATAAGGAGACAGTGTTGGTTTGACAACTGACGCTTGCGGTCCCTCCTCACTTCGCAGCTATTTTTAGCTCGACTTTGAGTCCGAAGTGAACAGGAGTGCATATATTTACTGATCTTATTAATTATTTGCTATAAATAATTCATTTAGAATATTTTATTTGCATTATTTTTCACAAATAGTGATTGGCAACAGTCACCAGTCTGCCTGGCTGTCTTTGTGTTTGGTAGAGCAAGTAATGCATAAAATAATAATAATTCCTCAAATAAATACATTTATAACACAATCATAGCATTGTTTTACAGTAATACTACACTACACTACAACTACACTACTTTCACCAATATTACTTTGATACAACATGACAAAATATACAAACAATGAAAATGAAACAAACAAAGGTAGGTAATTATGTTCAGGAAGCTTCCCTGTGGCCGAGCGTGTGGTGTGACAGGCAAATAGGCACACTGGAACCTGATAACCTGTGTTGGGCATTTACACAGTGGCGGGAATAGGCGTATGTTCTGGAATGTCACCCAGGGCCTAAGGGTTAATTTCTAAAATTTTTATGTCTAGTGCAAACTATAGCATGTTTACATTCAAATTAAATACCAACTTACAAGGATTTCAGCAATGTAAGTTACATTCTGCCAAGTCAATTCCCCTAACCTGTACCACTTACATGCAATCTTATGGGAAAACAGTGACAACAGAAATGACATTATATTGAGTTGTTAGGACGTTAAACGAATTATCGGTATCTAAAGAGTAGAGATGTTATACAAGGACTTACTGTACATCAATAAAATAAACTCTCGATAAATTGGCACATGTGGGGCTCTGGTCTTGCTGAGTTATCCCAAATTCCGATTTATCGAAGCACTTCTCCCCTCCTACAAAAATACAAAAAAAAAAAGAAAATTATCGACCCATATAGGTGTATACGTAATTACTAAATTAAAAAAAAGTGACACTTACCGGCACAGCAGACGAAGAATGAAGCATCATAGTAGGTGACATAGAGGCATGGGAGGTGATGCAGGTGGCCAGATATGCCGAGATTTTTTATATATCTCGGCATTTTCCGAGTTATAATAATAATACATTCCAAGACCATATCCATGCCGAGTTATATAAAACTCCAAATTATCAATTGCTGAGTTATTGAGGGTTTACTGTATACAGGTACTCCTCGACTTACTCGACATACGACCACCCGGACAAACGACTGCAGCAGTTGTACAGAAATTTTTTCAAATTCCGTACAGATTTTCTAGTACCGAAACGTTTCCGTCCCGTACAACTGCACGGCGTGGGCTGGGCCGCCTCGTGGCGTACAGCGACCACGCTGTAGCTCGCTCAGTTGGTGTTTGGACGTCGTTAGTGATCGCGCTGTGTCCTGACAATATTTTTGTTTCTAATTCCCTTTAAAATGACTGGCAAGTGTAAAAGTGTGAGATCTGGTGGTGCTCAGAAGAAAAAGAGACAGTCAGTTACTTTTGAGATGAAAATGAAAATAATAATGCAATATGAAAATGGAAAAACGGTAGCAACCATTTCACGCGACCTAGGCTTCTCTCACTTGACGATATCAACAATTTTGAAGGACAAGGAACGAATTTGTGAGGTAGTGAAAGGATCAGCACCTACAAAGGGAACAATAATAAAGAAAATAAGACAAGGCCCTATTCATGAGATGGAAAAATTACTTGTGGTGTGGATGGAAGATCAGATGCAAAAGCGTATACCCTTAAGCCTTCTAACCATACAGGCCAAGGCAAGAAGCCTTTTCGAAAGCCTGAAAGAGCAGGAAGGAGATGAGTGCGACCAAAACTTCACAGCAGGTCATGGGTGGTTCCAAAGGTTTAATAACTGTTACAGTTTGCACAGAGCAAAGGTGAGTGGAGAGGCAGCAAGTGCTGATGTGGGTGCTGCCAAAGCTTTTAAGGAGAAGCTAGATCATGTCATCGTGGAGGGAAATTATTTGCCTGAGCAAATATTTAATGTGGATGAAACTGGCTTATTATGGAAGCGCATGCCAGAACGGAGATACAGCCACAAAGAGGAGAAAACCATGCCGGGATTCAAGGCATTCAAGGACCGAATCACACTTCTGCTGGGGGGGGGGGGGGAATGTAGCTGGTTTCAAGGTAAAACCCTTCATGATATATCATTCAGAGAACCCAAGGGCTTTTAAAAATGTCAGCAAGCAAACATTGCCAGTGTTTTATTGCAGCTATAAGAAGGCATGGATGACCCTAGCACTGTTTGAGGATTGGTTCCCGAGTTGTTTCATTACATGAGTCAAGGAGTATTGTCTGCAACAAGGGGTTGCGTTCAAGATTTTATTTATTGTAGATAATGCTCCAGGACACCCACCACACCTGGACAACCTGCACCCTGATGTTAAGGTAGTCTACATTCCACCGAACACTACCTCTATCATCCAACCCATGGATGAAGGTGCTATTGCTGCTTTTAAAGCGTATTATTTAGGTACGACCGTCGCTCAGGCTGTTGCTGTTACTGAAGGTGAGGAAATGCTCAGAGGGTTTTGAAGGGACTACAAAATTTTGAAATGTACAAAGAACATAGTTTCAGCATGGGATGGAGATTACAGGTCAGTGCATGCATGGAATATGGAAGAAGGTCCTGAAAAGATATGAGAACAGTTTCAAAGGATTTAATGAAGATGAAGCACTTTCTGAGATTACTTGCAGTAACAAGATAGTTGAATTGGGTAAACAGCTGGAGTTAGAAATTGATAATGAAGATGTTGAGCAGTTGGTTGAGAGTGTAGCAGCAGAGCTCAGTAACGAGGATCATATTGAACTGGACACACAGAAAATTGCAGAGGAAGAAGAGAGACAAAATGTAGAAGAAGAACCTGCACCCCCCAAAAAAATTTTCAGTGAAACAAGTGGCAGAGACATTTGCTACTATTAATAAGGGGATGCAAATGTTTGACAAAATAAATCAAAATGTTGAGCATTTTGCAAAAGTTGACAGAAGGATCCAAGATGCATTTGCTTGCTACAGGGAGATTTACAATGAAAAGAAAAGGCAAACTGTGCAGTCTAAATTGGACATATATTTTAAGAAGTCCCCCACTGCTGTCTCCTCACGCCCCACCACTGCTGCCTCTTCACCCCCTAAAAGATGATCCAATACCTCCAACCAGCAAGTATGTTAGCCTGTCTGAAGAAAGTGAAATTGATGACCCACCCAGCCCTGCCTCCTCCTGCTTCATCCAATTAATGTAGTCTCCATGTTTAATTAAAAAATTATTGAGGCACCGTGAGAATTCACCTGACTACATTAAAGGTAAGTGCACAGTAACACTTTATTTATTTTTCATTATTGATTATTTTTACTTTACCGAATTTCATTTTCTATTTATTATTTTCGCATTTTTGACTTACGACCTGGACATACGAAAGCCATGGTCTTATAAAATATTTTTCACATTACGTATTTTCGAGTCCCGACGTTAGTGATCGCTCGGTGTACTGACAAAATTTTTGTTTGTAATTCCCTTTAAAATGGCTGGCAAGCATAAAAGTGAGTGTTATCGTGGTACAGTCGGCCCTTAACATGCGCGGGGGTTAAGTAACAGAGATACCCGTGAATGTTAAAAATCCGTGTACTTTTGCGCCCCCCCCATGTCCTTATTTACCGTATATACCTGTGTGTAGTTCGAGTTTTTAAGACCAAATTATTTGGTAAAAAATTGGAGGTCGACCTCTAAACGGGTAATAGTTTCGTTAGGTTGAAAAATATTTACCAGTAACTACCAGTAAACAATGAAAACGACGCACCAACGCACCACCAGCTGTGAGTGTCGGTACAGTTGCCAGGGCAGATCTCTTGCATCACCATAGCAAGCCCAAAGTAGCCAAATGCATGGTATGGTATGCACAGGACAATGTAAAACAAAGTATTCATTTTTTAAAGTTTAGTTATAGATACTGTACATAAATTTTTGTTCATTACATTTGAAACAACAATCTTTGTTAATTAAATTTGAAACAAAAGAAAACTACGATGCCGTATTTCTAAATACCGGGTATTTTCATTAAAATATTACATCACAAGAATATTTTACCTTAACTGTGACTGAATGAATATATTCTCAGAAATAAATATGGAAATGTAATATTTTTGCTGAAATGATGTACGTATTACAGTGGAAAGTGGGATAAAATCATGACGAAAACAATGACTTTTGCTTACTTTTGTTGCTCAAAAGATTTTACCGTGGAACAAACCTGTACTGTACATGTACCAAATGATTACGGTACTTAAATTGTTATGTCTATTGCAAATATAGATTGTTTATACAGGTATTCAAATAAATCACTATCTTACAAGAATCCCTCCAATGTAAGTTATATTCACCCAGGTCGTTTGGGTGGCAAATTATGAGAGGAGCTTAGTCACTCTTAAGGAATGATAAATAAACAGTAGGCCTTCAGTGCCAACTGTCACATCTTATCTCAACAAACTCTTCATCATCTTCTTCAAATCCTACAATGAGCTTGGCAAGCTCAAAACACACACACACACAGGGGAATTAAGACAACAAGCATCCAGTGAGGGTCTTGTTGTGTGACTGCAAGGAGGTGAATTAAAAGATCAGATGTTGAGGAGCTTATTGCTTGGCAACTCTGGTGCATGTTATCACTCCTTTCCACTCCATCTCTCTAATCACCCAAACCTTTCTGCTTTCTCACTCCATATTTTAAAATGTTATGTAATGTAATGTTGAAGGGTTACAACTTTGCTCATTTATACTTATACTTATCACAATCTGCCCAAAAATACTTTGTTTTGTGTTTATTCAAGACATCTTCAGGTCATGAAACCCACTAATACCCCACCCAAGAAAGGGTGACCTGACATTCCATCAGAAGGTCAGTAATGTGAGACCACTAATCCCTCACCCTACCTCCACCTGACACTGAGTCAGGTCAGGTCCTCCCCCCCCCCCTCCACACACACACACACACAAAAAAAAAAAATACTTTAACTTTCATCTTAATTCAAGACATTTTCAGAAAATTCTCTCAATTTTCAACTTCGGAAATTTTTTTCCTAAAGTCGGAAATTTTTGGAAAATTCCGGCTTTAGGAAAGATTTTCCAAGCAATTTCAATTCAGGCTATCAGAGATTTCCGGGTTTGAAGGATTCCAGCTAACGGTGATATTACTGTATAGTCTCTCCTCGACTTATGACAGGGTCAAATGTTGAATTGGTTGTAAGGCGAAAATAATACATAGAAATTCTAAAATGGGTGTCTCTTTTTTTTTCTCAGCACCATTAGAACTCTTACTTTTATGCTTGCCAGCCATTTTAAATGGAATTACAAACGCAAATTTTGTCAGTACATAGCGCAATCACTAATGTCAGGACTCGAAAATACATATAATGTGAAAAACATTTTATAAGACCATGGCCGTCGTATGTCTGGGTTGTCGTAAGTCGAGGAGAGACTATATACAGTCAGTTCCCGACTTACGACAGGGGTTAGGGACCGACGACCAGGACGTAAGTTGAATTGGTCGTAAGTCGAAAATGCGAAAATAATACATAGAAAATCTAAAATGAAATACGGTACAGTATAAGTAATCAATAATGAAAAATGAATAAAGTACTACTGTGCACTTACCTTTAATGTAGTCAGCTGAATACTCACGGGGCCTCAATAATTTTTAAATTAAACATGGAGACTACATACAAGGCCAATCATATGAGAATATAAGACTGATTCAATAAATAAATAAACCTGACGAATGCTACAACACCTGATCAGCCCCAGCCTGCTTACATACAGTACTCCAGTGTCTTAGTTTTCAGTAGGCCTATAGCAAATATGATTAGACCACTGTACAGTATTCAATAAGTGTGGTTCTTTTATTAAGATATTTTTATCAATATTTCCCATTTCTAAAAACAGACATTATTATTATTATTATTATTATTATTATTATTATTATTATTATTATTATTTTTATTATTTTTTTTTAAGTATTTCTGGTGACCAGAGCACCTCAGAGTCTGAAAAAATTCCGTACATATTTAAGCATTGTTTTATCAGAAAAACATAGCATAACTTTAGCTCAAAAAATAACTATGATTATTCTTTGTTGTGTGACTTAGTGAAGACTCTCATCCCATCTTATCACATACATGTACAGCACCATACCAAAGCCTCCTTCAAGAAAAATTTGCTCAAACAAAAAACAAACACTTACCTTGAACCCACTTCTGTGATATCTTCATTTGAATCTTTAAAAGCTTGGAAAGCATCAGCTGCTATCATTCGCGACCACAGGTGAGAATAATATGCAGCTGCCCACACATCTGCCATAATTGCCGTGTTGGAGCAAAGATGTGCATCATATTTATCCAGTACGAATGGCCGGTATATTGCCCACAATTCCCGAACAGTGTCCAACCAGTAATCCTTGCTGTAAAGGGGTTTTAAGAATTATGACTGTGAAACACATAAGCACCTACTGGTACAAAAATCAATCAAACAACTTAAAAATCCAATTAAGTAATCCAAGAATGAATATAAAGCCTATTAAATCTAATAGTCCTAACCTAAATACAAGAATACTACTGCGAAAATCAATGTCCCATTAACCGCCGATTCGCATAACCGATGATTACATATTGGGAAAATACCCGGCAAGTTTTGTTGATACCCCGGAGATCCGATGATTGGAGAAGAAGTGGCAGAGGTGTTTTGAATTTAGCGGGCAATGGCATTATGTAAATTCTTGCCACGAAAGGGCTCTTTGTGTTGCCTCCAACTCATTCCCGCCTCTCTGCATCTGTTTACACTTACCTTGTGTCTTTGACTTCGTGTGCTTCGCAATCATGTCTAAATGCCCTGGTGACAGTTCCTCTTGTGCTGCCCCTAAGAAGAGTAGCTTGATTGGTAGAGACTTGAACTTTCCACCCTATACCATCTCTACCATCCTCAATGCAGGTAAATAAGTCTCAATTTATGCTTTACATTCCTTATTTAATGCTTATTATGCTTGATTTATATGTCTGCTTTATTTTCTTGCTTGACAGTGTGCACGACAGAGATATATCAAGGGTAGATGGGATTTTTAGAGGGTGGCCAGTCTCTAACCCCCTGAATTTGTTATATTCTTATGGATTAACTGCTTCGATAACCATTGATTCACTAATCAACGACTTTTCACAGTCCCAATATGTGTCGGTTATCGGGGTATACCTGTACTCTTTATGTACCATAATCCTTTCAACAAAATCATGTGAGACTTAAGTACAGTATGCATGAATAGACAAACAGGAGAAATCAACCTGCTCCCTGACATATACAGTAGAATGTCGATATAACGATATACGTAAGATATGTTCCAAGAGAAGCCGCTTTAAACCAAATTCGCACTAGACCGAAATGTTGTTTCAATGGAATAACTTAGTTTGGTACTTGGGAGAAACACAAAATACTAAAAAGACTGAGAGTCTACCCAGATGCACTTCAGCCCATCTCCTAGAATAAACAAAACATTGTTTTTTGTAGTATTGTGTTAAAACAAACACTCATAAATCAACACAGCTAAAATTAAGGGATGCAAAATGGTCTGTTTACTGGCTGGGAAGATGGTGGGGAGGGAGGGAGGTGAGGTGATGCGTTTGACAGTTGATGCCAAGGTCTAGTGCTTATTTATTTATCTGCCCTTAAGAGTGATTTGAAGTTTTTCTCTTATAAACTGTCACTGAACTGATATGGGAGAATATAATTAACATTGCTGGAATTCTTATAAGATAGTGATTAATTTAATTATAAACATGCTATAGCTTGCATTAGACATACAAATTTTAGTTCTAATTTAAGAATTTTAGTATAAAGAGCAAAATCTTTTATCTCTTGTGCAAAACATATAACGTTTATATTCAAATTATTCGCTGTCTTGCAAGGATTCCAGCAATACAAATTATATTCTCCTAACTTTAGTCAGTGACATTATATAAGATAATAACTTTAAGCCTAAAACACCAAACCCTTGCTGGGAAGATGGGAGGGAGGGAGGGAGGGAAGTGACAGTGACATGTTTGACAGTTGGCGCTGAAGGTCTAGTGAAGTATTTATTTGTTTATTCATGTCCTTTAGAGTGAGTTTATGTTTTTTGCTTATATAATGTCACAGAAGTGACCAGGGAGAATAAAATTTACATTACTGGAATTCTTATAAGATAGTTATTAATTTGAATATAAACATGCTATACTGTAGTTTGCACAAGACAAAAACTTTAGTAATCATTTAGTACATTATTTTGAGTACAGCTCCTCCCCGCCTTACGGCCTGCCTCAGTCGTACCAAAATTTTGTCAAATTACGTATTTTCGAGTCCCAACGTCAGTACACAGAAATTTTTTCGTTTGTAGTTCACTTTAAAATGGCTGACAAGCCTAAAAGTGAGAGTTTTGTGGTGCTGAGAAGAAAGAAGAGACACCCATTTTAGATTTTCTATGTATTATTTAAGCATTTTCGACTTACAACCAGGATTTGGGTCCCTAACCCCGTCGTAAGTCGGGGAGGAGCTGTACATGTCCAGTACAGATTTGCCCTTAGGACAGTGCCGCGAGCCCAGAGAAACATTAGGTGCAAAATTTTATATATGATGCACCAGATTGACTAGCGCAAAATAGGAAAGATTTGCTTTAAATCAAACACTTGACCTTAATTGTGGGTGTCGCTTTAAATCAATAATCTTAAAATGAATCATTTTAAATTGACGTTCTACTGTATAATGGGTGCATAGATGAAGGGCCTAAGAATGACATACCAAGCTAAAATCAAACTTCATTTTTCATTTATAAACACCTATTCTTCACGGCATCTAGATCAGGCAAGATGAGCTTCTAAAGTATGCACACCTCACTATCCCATGAGGTCAACTTACATTTGTAACTGTGGTTCAACTGACCACATTCATACCACCTCACGGATGATATCAAACTAGGTGTCCTAGGTAGTACTCACTCCTAGGCTACATTATAAAAGACCTGAGTTTTACATATTTTTGCTGCTTGATAGCTTGTACAAAATGGAGACTTGATCCTGAAATCCAATTTATTATAGTCAGGCTTGAGCAACTCCATATGGTCAGCAAGAGTGCAGATTGAAATTCAAAGACTGGTTTCTTATTTGTTCCTTTCTCTTCCTCTATATGTTGTTTATATACAGTATCATGGTAACTATAATAAATCACAAACTTTTATGTTATTCAGGTGATCAATTGGTGAGCTTAAAATATTTGCTAAATACCAAGAAATCAATGCAAAAAATAATTACATATTTTACTTGTCATAAACATATACAGTACAGGTACACCACCAATTTTTCGGCACCTCGGTTAACGAACACAATTCGTTCCAGAAGGTCGTTCGTTAACCAAAACCATTGTTTTAATGGGATTTTGGGTAATTAGTTCCTAGTGATATAAATAATATGGGAATATGGGTGAAATTGCGCACTGTTGTTGTAAAGGGATCGTGGGTGGCCCAGCTGGAGGTGGTAAGTTGTCCTCCCTCCCTCCCTCTGCCACCCGCCGTGCGGCAAACAGACGCCACCCTTTCCCGCCTCAGACACTCGCTGCTCCATGAAGCCTCAGTCCACACGTGCTTACCGTACTGTGAACGCTACCGTGATTACCTCTTCTGTTTGTCCTCCCAAGTGCATTCCACATGGCTCCGGGACGTAAGCCAGCCTCATCAAAGGCATATATTACTAGAAAAGACTCTAAAGTGACCAAGAGATCAAGAATAGTGATGACCTTAACAGATAAAACAGTTTTATTGGACAAGCTCAGAGGTGGTATGAGCTATGGCTCGAGATGTGGTGAAGACTGACAATTCATTTGTGTCTTATCAGAATACAAGTCTTCAAGTGGAGGAATGTGGGTGGAAGAGGACTGGCTGGCTGGTGTGACTGCATGAGGGCGGGCAGACGCCGGGACAGCAGGGAGAGGCTGGCAATGCGGGTGTTGCCGACCTCAGCGAAATATATATTTTTTTTATTTACTTGTAAATAAAGTTTTTTTTGTATATAACTGTGTTTACATTTTTCCATTATTATACTACAATATGATTAGTTTCAAATAATGATGTTAGTAAATGCTAGTTCAGTGCATCAGTGATCAGTGTGACTACCGGGCCGTGAGTGGAGAGCATGGAGTGGTTAACTGCATGACCTACCTGAGCTGTTTGGTGACCACAGGTACAGTGATTCCTAAAAGAGTATTTGCGGTTTGGGCTTTTCGCGGGTGTTTCAGGAATGTAATTCTCGCAAAAAACATGGGATTACTGTAGTGGCTTTTTGAACATTGTTCTGTAAGTATGGTATGCACATAGCATGTGTTCTGACATGTAAAAATCTGACTTGAGAACGTCCTCATGAATGGAACTTGTTCGTAACCCAGGGACCCTTGTACACACACACACAGTAAACCCCAGCACTTCCAGACTGCTTGGATTTGGATTTCGGTTGGTCCGGACTGATGTCTAGACAAGGCAAATTCCTATCTTGTCTCTCTCTCTGTCCGCATACTGTGTTTACTACCCCTTCCGCTAAAATGGACCCAGATGACCATGCAATCCCTCCCTTCCACTCCCAGTACAGTAATCCCCTATCCACAATACTGCCTGCATCACCTTATGTACTGATCACCACTGTTTCTTATATGTACAGCATTTCTTTTTCACAAACTGTTTTGAGAACAAAAACCCAAAACCCAAACTCCAGCATCTCTCACCAAAAGGTTAGTAATACAATATATTACTGTATAAAATTCTAAAGGAGGTAAGTTAAAATAACTAAGATGTCTGCGCACAGGACACAGGTGCCCAAGGAGGTGGAAACATAAACAGAGTTGTCAAGTGTTGTTTGTGGGAATATTAATTCATTCATTTTAGTAATGATAAAATTTTTCTTATTAAGATATTGCAGGAAAATGCTTTTTGAAGCGAGACAGAATGTATGAGTATGGAAACACAGAAGAAGGCAGAGCATTCCACAGTTTAGCTGTGTGAGGAAAGAAGGATGTACTCCAGTAGGCTCTCACCAATAACGTTTTCGACAATAATGGTAAGTTACAATAGATACCCATTTTTGATAACGTCTGGATTCTCTTGAATAATGGATATTTCGCGGGAAGCGTCCGAGCGCATCAACGATAGCGTTTGTTTGCCGCCATGTTGATGACGTAGTTGTCCGCTCCGCCTCACTCTCACACACGCTCAGTGGAATACAGCGCTGCGCCCACGTGTGAGATTTTCGCCTCCATAACCAGTGGTTGCGAGGGTCGGTGATCAATAATAGCTTCCGCATTTTTGCCTGTGGGGGATAGGGGAGGTGGTGGAGGGAGTGATTTTCTACCTGAACGCCCAGGAACTTTTCAAGTGAATGAGAAAAAAGACCCCAAAGCTAAGAGACAAAGCCACAAGAAGCGTGCCTACTCGGTCAAGGATGAAGAACAGATTGTTGAGCTCATTGAAAGTGGTGCACGGAACATTGATATTGTGAGGAAATTGAACTGTCCTGAGTCTACAGTGCGAAATATTAATAGGAACTTAGAGGAGACCAAGAAGAGTTTTGCGCTGGCTAAGAAATATTTCGGTAGTGATCGAAATGCAAGGCGAGCTATGAATGATAAAAGTGATAGAAACAAGTTGTTAGTGATAACAGAGCATTTTCTTGTGAAATGGTTAGCTTGTAGAATGAAAGACAGTGCAAGTGTTAGCGGTCCTCACATTCGGAACAATCATCACACCAAGCACCTCAAAAACTTCCCCAAGCTAAGCGTTATGTTACTCAAACTCTTTATTTTGATGATTGAATAACAATTCTTTTTATTTCAGTGAACAAAAAGCGTTAGGCAGGGCTTCAAGGGGAAAAAATGGGTGAAATTCTTGGGGCGGCAGCACCAATAAACCCTCTTTACATGTATTTTAATATCACACAAATAACGTTTTCGTTAATAACGGCGTTTTTCAGGCACCTATTAGACGTTACTGGTGAAAGCCTACTGTATAACGGGTTATTCTAGTGTGACCGACATCCACAGAGAAACGGTGGGCACCGCAGGCAAGACGTGTGTTACGAGCTCACGGCCTTGCCGGCGGTACACAGGATGCCAAATCCACCGAACATTGCCCGTCAAAGTACGTACCTGTAAAAGAGAAAGATTGAAGCAACACTGCAGCGAAGAGAAAGGGAAGAAAGATTGTCAACTAAAGGAGCAGAGTTAATAAAACGAAATTCCTTTGATTCCACCCTATTTAACAGTTGGACAGAAGAAGAGCCACCCCAGATATGATAGCAGTACTCCAAGTTAGGAAGAATGAATCCTTTATATACGGTACTTTAAGCAACTGCTCAGGAGTGATGTAGCTACGGCATCTGTACAGCATTCCCAACTTTCGGGAGGCAGCTTTAGCTATGTTAAGATGTGCAGTCAACGAACTCCACGTTTCCAGAAACGATTGATTCACCCATAGTAGATGGAAGCTGAAAGCTAGTGAACAGTAAGCAAGTGTCTGTGGACGACTTGCCATCTGCAAATGTTAACTCTGTATCTCTGCCTGCTCCCAGATGTACCATCATCAATTGTGAGATAAGACACCAGCTGAACAACAGAAAATAAGATATAAAAAGTGTGTGTGAGATAAGATCCACCAGAATATGTAATAATAAAAAAAATAAAATAAATAAAAATATGTGAAATTATCTGAGAGAATGAAAACCAGAATTTTTAAGTAATTGAGATAAGAAGTAAAGAAAATCTGTTTTGAGAAGTTCTGTAAATTGAAGTTGAAAAGTACATTGAAATGTTAGTCATTCTGAAAATTGATGTTGAAGATTCAGGAAGAGTTGAAAAATTTACCTTGATAAAAACCAAAGAGAGAGAGAGAAAAAACCATCTTCCATATACTGTACAGTACATTCGTTTGTGCATGACTAATAATTAAGCCTTTTGTTTTTCATGAGTGATTTTATTATAAATACTTGTCACTGTCTCCATACCTCATTAATTTTTATTTTTATTTTGAGGAGATACTTAATTGAATTGAATTTTGATTAGAGCATTTTGATTTACCATTAACAAGTGGTTCCTCGGTTAACGAACACAATTCGTTCCACAGAGTCGTTCTTTAACCGAAAATTTCGTTAACCGAATCTATTATTTCAATAGGATATTGGGTAATTGGTTCCAACTCACAGAAGAAGTACACAGTATTACCCCGCTTTACACGGTTTCACTTTCCGCGATTTCTCATTTACGCAGTACCTTGCCAGAACCGGACTTTCACTTTCCACAGTGCATCTACTCATATACGCGGTGAAGTATAATTTTTTTTTAATTTTTTTTTATTTAGCTCATAAAATTTATACAAGTTACGCAGCCAGAATATAATTTACAATGCTGGAATTCTTACAATATGATGATCATTTTGAATATAAATATCATGGATTTTGCATGAGACATACAAATTTTAGATCTTATGTAATAATTTGGTTTACACAAAGCAAATATTTTAACCCTTTGTGCAGAATATATCAAGTTTACATTCAAAATATTCCCTGGCCTGCAAGGAATCCAGAAATGTCAATTATATTATCCTAACTTTAGTCTGAGTTATTATTTATTACTAAAAATGTAAATATACTATTTTCCCCCAAAGCTTCTCTGGTAGGGAGGGAAGGTGGGGAGGGAGGGAGGGAGGGACCCAGCTAGGGCGGAGTATTTTGATTGACAGATAGTGTCCTTGAAGAATATTTCTTTGTTTATTTACTGAAGATAGATGTTTTAGTTCATAGAAATAGGAATGAAAATTTGCAAAATATTTTGTCAACATCTCACAAATGTTCACATAAGCAACCAGGGGGAGTATTGTAACAATGTCCTGAGTGTTTCCTGCCAAGTATAAACCAATCACAGTGGCCTGTGAGTGTGGCATCATGGGCCTAACTGTGCTGATTGGCTGGAGACTGAGTTCATGCCCCCAGTGAAGCAAACACCCAGTTTTCACGAAATGTATTGTGATTCATGTAACCATTGTTTAACTAGCTACGAAGATAGGTTTGTTGTTTTGAGGTACAGTAATCCTGTGTTTTTTGCGTTTTTTCTATCGCGGTTTTAATCAATCGCACTTTTTTTACTAAAAAATTATATACCGTATATACTCATGTATAGTTCGAGTTTTTAAGACCAAATTTTTAGGCAAAAAATTGGGGGTCATCCTATACATGCGTAATAGTTTTGTTAGGTTGAACCCGTGCATGATGGGAAGGGCGAGGAGCAACTTTTAGCTTCAGACATGAAAAATATTTACCATTTACTGCCAGTAAACAATGGAAACGTAAAATAGGTACCAATTAGTTATGAAAAGTTGTGCAGTTCCTTCAGTAAATGAAGCTCACCAACTTACAATAAGCTAAATTACCTTACAACGTGCTTTCAGTAGTCTATGTTGAAGTTCTTAGCACAGGCTAACTTATCATATCATATACGGTATCACAGTTCTCATTGATCTACAAAAAATACCGGTAATAAAAACCTTTTCGATATTTCACACTTAATATAATACCCGGTAATCTACTTCAACCTCCTATTGTTTACAACGACGCATGACGCACCACCAGCTGTATCAGCTAGACGGTACACGTGTTTTTCAAATCGTTTTCAGTTAAAAAACTGTTACATCACAAGTATATTTTACCTTAACTGTGCCTGAATGAATATGTTCTCGGAAGTAATTAGTAGTTTTGCTGAAACATGATGTATTTTAATGTAAAATAGGATAAAATACATGACGAAAACAAAAGATTTTACCTAACCTTCCGATGTTCAAGAGAAGTTACTCGTTTTTTTAATAGTTTTTGGTTAAAATACTGTTATATTACAATGGTATTCTATTCATACTGCGCTTGATATAATGCATTCACGGAAATGTAATATTTTTGCTGAAATGACGTACGTTTTACAGTGGAAAGTGGGATAAAATTGTGACGAAAACAATGACTTTCGCTTCCTTTCGTTCAAAAGATGTTACCGTAATCGCTTTTCAAATGGTTTTCAGTTAAAAAACTGTTGTATTATGATAATATTCTATCCTAATTGACTTGAATAAATACTACAATACCATATTTCTGAATATTTTCATTAAAATCTATCAAAATCATTTTCCTTGTCATCGTCTGCAGCACCAAACAGCTTCTCCCAGTCCTCTCCTTGAACAGGGCTAGAGCGTAGGGTTTTTCGAATCGTTTTCAGTTAAAAAACTGTTACATCACACGTATATTTTACCTAAACTGCGCCTGAATGAATATATTCTCGGAAATAAAAGTAGTTTTGCTGAAACGTGATGTATTTCAATGTAAAATAGGATAAAATACATGACGAAAACAAAAGACTTTACCTAAGCTTCTGTTCTTGAGATGTTACTCGTTTTTTTAATAGTTTTCGGTTAAAATTCTGTTATATTACAATGATATTCTATTCATACTGTGCTTGATATAATACATTCACGGAAATGTAATATTTTTGCTGAAATTACGTACGTACTACAGTGGAAAGTGGGATAAAATCGTGACGAAAACAATGACTTTCGTTTTCTTTCGTTCAAAAGATGTTACCGTAATCGCTTTTTGAATGGTTTAGTTTAAAAACTGTTGTATTACAATAATATTCCCTCCTAATTGACTTGAATAAATACTTGAATGGAAATTTACAATATTTTTGTTGAAACTACCAGCATTTCAGTGTAAAGTGTCATAATAATAAATGGAAAACAATTTGCCTTCAGCACTCGTGTTTCATGCACGGTGAGCCTCAGTTTATAGGACATAGAGCGTTTTTAGTGAAGGTTTTGTTGTTCCATTACCCTCAAAAACGTGGGTCGAACTATAAACGAGGAATATCGTAAATTAACGATTTCTTGGTTAAAAAATCAGGGTCGACCTATAAAAGAGGGGGGGTTATAGACGAGTATATACGGTACGTATACAGTGAAACCTCGCTTTCCGCGGTCAATTGAACCCAGGGAGGCCCGCGTAAAGCGGGAAACCCGTAAAGTGAACAACACAACATATGGGATTAATTGAAATAGACTGGGCCGACCCCCAAATTCCACTTTTTCAGACACAATACCTAAGTTGTAGTAAAAATAACTTCTTAATTTTATGATGGTATGCACACACAATTAATAATAATGAGAAATATCAATAATATTAGGTTTTTTAACACTTACATTAGTAGAAAAGATGGCTGGGCACACGGGGATGGAGAGTTGGTTCCGAGGCAGAGGGCAGATTATTGGCCCTCACCTGTATCACTTGCATCACTATCCACCACAGAGGCTTGCAGGGCCTCTTTGTCAAACTCCTCAAAGTCCATATCTTCACTATCACTATCACTGACTTTGGCCGGCTGTGGTGGGTGGCGGGTGTAGAACTCGGTAATGTTTTGATTGGGCGACCTTGTGCGCACCCTGCCCGCACCACTCTCCGCGTAAAAGAGTACATGCACTGCATAAAGTGAGCATTCCGGGTCTGGCAGGGTACTGCGTAAACATGGAAACGCTTAAAAAAAAAAACGCGTAAAGTGGGGTAATACTGTATATACAGTGGGGTATGCTATAACGAATCTAATTGGTTCTAGAATCTTGTTCGTTATAGCATTCGTTCGTTATAGGATTAATTCGTTCCAAGTCCCCAAATACAACCACTTAACACTGAAAAATATATAAAATTGTAAAAATTTTAAAAAAGTGCATAAATAAGCATCTAAACCCCTGAAATAAAGAACATCATTAATACTTGTAATAAAAAAACAATAAATTAGTAAAAAAAAAAAAAAAAAAAAATATTTTTTTTTCTAAATAATGTTCGTTGTAGGAGTTTCGTTCGTTATCGCAATCTCAATTTTATAGGTAAAACCGATCGTTATAGGAATATTCGTAGTAGGATCCGTTCGTTATAGCATACCCCACTGTATACAATATCCTTTAAAATTTTTTTTTTTTTTACTTTGTGCCATTTTCCATATTCCCCAGTGCAGTGCGGCAAACAGACGCCACCCTTTCCCTCCTCAGACACTCGCTGCTCCCTGAAGCCTCAGTCCACATGTGCCTACCGTACTGCGAACGCTACCGTGATTACCTCTTCTGTTTGTCTTCCCACATGCATTGCACATGGCTCCGGGACGTAAGCCAGCCTCATTTAAGGCAAATATTACTAGCAAAGACTCTGAAGTGACCAAGAGATCAAGAATAGTGATGACCTTAACTGAAAAAAGTTTTATTGGACACTAAGCGTCTGGAGAATACAGCGGTAGCACATGCTTTCAGAGAGAAGCTCGAACATAGGCTGATAAACAACCTGAAAAAAAACAACCCAAATCCCAGTGCCGAATGGGATATTCTCGACAGTTGCATGACAAATACCTGCAGAGAGACCCTCGGCCAAATCAAAAGAATACACCAGGACTGGTTTGATGAAAATGACCGGGCCATCAATGTACTCGTCGATGATAAACGTGTTGCTTTAACTGACTGGAAGAACAACCCTCAGTCTCAAACCAAAGCTGATACCTTCCGCAAGAAGAAAGAGGCGGCCCAGAGGAAACTTGTCAATCTAAAGAACGACTGGTTTAAAAATAAAACCAGTGAAACAAAAAATATTGCAGATCAGCATAAGATGAACAAATTTTTCAATTTCACTAAAACATTTTATGGGCCAATCACTCGTGGTACAGCTCCCTCCACTCATCCGACAGTAACTTCATAATTAAAGATGATGAGGGGCCTCCTTCAGCGCTGGAAAGAGCACTACCATTCACTGCTCAACCGAAACGCAAATGTGGATGTCCTGACTACCCAGTAGGTCCCTCAGCGTCCAGAGTTGACCTAGCTCAGGTATCCTGCATCCCTGAATGAGGTAGCTACTGCCATCAAGCAGATGAAAAATAACAAAGCCCCAGGGCCTGACGGAATCCCATGCAAGGAGTGTAAAGCAGGACCTCTGCTTACCAGCCATCTCCACTCTCTCCTGGAGAATATATGGAAAAAGGAGGAAATTCCCCAAGCTCTTAAAGACGCCTCCATTATCAATATTTAATAACACAAGGGAGAATGGTCAGACTGTGGCAACTACCTTGGGGTCTCGCTACTGTCTGTAACTGGCAAAATGATCGCCTGAGTCCTCCTAAACAGACTTCTTCCTGAGGCGGAAAACTTCTTCCCAGAATCTCAATGTGGCTTCAGACCATCAAGTGGCACTACTGACATGATCTTTGGTGCCAGCCAGATACAGGAACAGTGCAGAAAAGAGCGTCGTGACCTGTACATGACTTTCATTGACCTAACCAAGGCCTTTGACTCGGTCAACAGGGTAGCCCTCTGGTGGACCCTCAGCAATTTTGGATGGCCACCAAAATTCATCGCAATTGTGAGGCAACTCCACGATGGTATGAATGGCAGTGTCCTGCACAATGGTACCCAGTCTGAGTTCTTCCCCATCCAAACGGGGGTTAAACAAGGGTGTGTACTGGCACCAACCCTCTTTTCCATTTTCTTGGCTGCCTTCCTTACTCGTGCCAGTGCCAATTTAGCCAGCTGGGTGGACATAGAGTACTGGATGAAGGGTCTTTTCAACATAAGACGACTCGAGGCAGGAACAAGGGTGTTGGCAGCTTTCATTACTGAACTTCAGAATGCAGAGGACCTCACCCTTGTTGCTCACACTGAACGTGACCTTCAGGAGATCCTGAACACCTTCGAAGATGCGAATGTACACTTTGGCCTTGAGGCGAGTGTACGTAAGACTCAGATTTTCTTTCAGCCTGCCCCTGGTTCAGACACACTTCCACCATCCATCCAGCTTAACAGTACTATCCTCTCTATTGTTACCCACTTTCTGTATCTTGGCTTCCACCGGACTACCACTGTGGACATTGATGAAGAGATTCAGCATCGGATCAGATTTGCTTTTGTTTTTGTTTTTTTACGGGAACTAGCCCACCCAGGCACAGGTCAAACGACCCACAACGGAGCCTGGGGGGCGAAAAAAAAGAACGGAAGGAAATTGAAAATATAGAAAAAAAGGTTATACTGTATTAATCTAAACCACGAAGATGCTGGAAAACCAGCTTTCTAAAGTGAGACAGATAGTAAGAGCATAGAAGCACAGAAGAAGGCAGAGCATTCCACAGTTTGGCTGTGTGAGGAAAGAAGGAGGTACTATAACGGGTTATTCTCGTGTGACGGACATCCACAGAGAAATGGTGGGCACCGTGGGCAAGACGTGTGTTACGAACCCACGGCCTTGCCAGCGGTACACAGGATGCCAAATCCACTGAACATTGCCTGTTAAAGTACCTGTAAAAGAGAGAGAGTGAGGCAACATTGCAGCAAAGAGAAAGGGGAGAGAGATTGTCGACTAAAGGAGGAGAGTTAATAAGACGAAATGCCTTTGATTCCACCCTATCTAATAGTTGGACAGAAGAAGGGCCACCCCAGATATGAGAGCAGTACTCCAAGTTAGGACGAATGAATCCCTTATATACTTGGAGTAACTGCTCAAGAGTGAAGTAGCTGCGGCATCTGTACAGCATTCCCAACTTTCAGGAGGCAGCTTTAGTTATACTAAGGATGTGTGATTTCCAGGAAATATTGGAGGAAATGGCGAGGCCTAACATATTTATTTCAGAATTTGGGAGGATGATAGCGTCCTGAAATGTAATTGGTGGGAGATCGTCTAATTTACAAAGTGTAATTGGTAAATATTGAGTTTTGTTACTATTGAACTTAACCAAGTTTGTATCTCCCCATTCAGAGATGCTGCACAGATCCGCGTTGATAGAAGTAATGATACCAGTTCTAGAAACAGATCTAGTTTGAGAGTTAGGAGGAAGGGGAAAATGTGAGGAAGAGTGAAGAGTAGAATCATCGGCGTAAGAATGGATAGAATTAGTTGTAGTGTGAAGTAAATCATTGATAAAAAGAAGGAAGAGAGTTGGTGAAAGAACAGAACCCTGTGGGACGCCACTATTGGTAAAGAAAGAGCAAGAAATCGACAACAACTGCCATGGATCGATTCTCAAGGAAGCTAGAGATGAGAGAACAAAGTGGGGGAGAGAAACCAAAAGAGGGAAGTTTTGTTGGAGCAGTGAATGGTAGTGCTCTTTCCAGTTCTGAAGGATGCCTTTATCGTCGTTAATTATGGAGTTACCGCAGGGATTCCCGCAGTGTGGAGAGTCTGTATTTAAAGGAACACTGCCGTGGTCTTTGAGCAATTGAAGTGGTCTTGTTGTCTTTATCCCTAAATTCGCAAATTACGTCTATACAGTACAGTACTCCCTCTTTATCGACGGGGGTTACGTTCTGTAGACGGCCGTCGATAAAGAAACCGTCGATACCGTGATGGTTACGTAATTTTTCTAACTATTATTAGCATATGTTGAATAAATGTACCTTTAAGCATTAATGCGTTTCCTTTACACATAACCTTAAATAATAGTGTATAAATAATAATATAATAAGTGGACAAAAATACTAGCAAACTTACGATTTCATTTATTGAAGTGAACATCGGTCCTTACAGTAAACAATACAGTGTACAGTATATACAAGTGTGATGATTGAGGCTTATTAAAAGCCTGACCAGTCAGATGAGTATGATGAGTCAAGGTCTGCATCTTCTTGAGGGGTGTGGGCAGGTACTGTGTCTTGTTGTTGTGAGGTGCCGGCAGCTTCTACGTCTTGTTGTTGTGAGGTGTCGGCAGCTTCTGCCTCCTGTTGCAGGATGCCGGCAGGTTCGGCGATGGCAGGCACTCAGCGACTGAAGAAGTTGGTGATGGTGGTCTGTGCTTCCTTGCTTCTCATTTCCCTCTGCAGTTCTATATGTGGCAACATAACATTTTCAATAGCTCTCTTTGCTTTAAGGGACCTATCAAGGGAGGGATCAATGTCATAGAGACGAGCAGAGAGGGCCTTACTCATTCTTATTACTTCACCAAGATTATCTAAAGGCATGGTGATATAAGTTGATGTGATGAACCACCAGCAAAAGTTGAAAATCAAAGACTGTTGCCCACGCGGCTTGGCTGATGTCTGTGTTCAGGGAAGGCGGGCCGCGGGTAGACGCTAGTCACGCCACTAGTGCCGCCTAGCGGCGAAAGTACAAACAAGGCCCGCAGAGTTCAAATAAAGCCAAAATAAAAATCCGTCTAAATAATCTGTCGATAATCGAAACCGTCGATAAAAAATCCGTCGATAAGGAGGGAGTACTGTATAAGGCAGTCAACAACCTTCACGCCTCATGCTGAAAATGAAACTGCCACGGCCTCATTACCGCTGGGAAGGCAAATTACTGTGCTCCAAGGGTTAGGATGTATGTATACAGTATATATATAGTGATTTAAGGGCGATTTAGGGGAATTTTAGGAGTGTTTCTGACTTTATGCATTTTTGGTTTTACTTTGTATGTACTTTTCTGTGAGCTGGAACCAATTACCCAATATCCCATTGAAGTAATGGATTTGGTTAACGAACGACTCTGTGGAACGAATTGTATTCGTTAACCGAGGGACCACTGTATTTTTCTTTGTTTCCTATACTGTTCTCCCAACTCTACCAACTATTTGGAACTCTTTGACTATCTCACTTCTTGCCATGAGTCGTTGCTATCCACACACCCCAACACCGAGATTGTCTACCTAGGGGATTTCAATGTACAATCAAAGACAAAAGTCATGTCGCGGTTTCGTCCGAAGATGAAATATAACTTGTGAAACATTATGAGAGCCCCCTACAACAAGGCAGAGTGCATCAAAAGTTTTAGCCCTTGGACATATGTTTTCACCAAATTTCAAGACACGACTTTTGTCTTTCATTGTATATCACAGAAAGTGGCTGGGCTCTGCAAGGGATGACCTAGGTGGAGATTAAGGCACTCTCTTTTTCCTTACTTAATGATCTGGAACAAGTAATTAAACACCCTACACACGTTCCTGATCAACACGATCAACTTACTTACATTCATGATCTTTGTTTTACCTCTAACACCTCACACTATTCATACTCAATTTCTGCCCCATTAGAGTCTTCTGATCACAATCTTATTTCTATTAAATCAAACTAGGCACGACCACCTCCCCCAACCCTCTCTAAACGTCAACTATGGCACTATCGGAGGGCGAACTGGCAAACCTTGTGAGAATTCTTCTCCAACTTTCCTTGGGATGAATGTTGCCTTTCCACTCAGGACGCCTCGGTATGTGCTGACAGCATTGCTGGGGTTATACAGGGTGGTATGAGTGCATTTATTCCATCTTCTACCAAAATTTTCACTTTACGATCATGGTTTGATCACTCCTGTTCTCTTGCATGTAGGGAGAGAGATAAGGCGTATCAAGTTATGAAACTATCTCCTTCTCCTATTACCCATTCCTCTTTCATTACTTCTAGGAATCGTTGTAAGATTATTCTTCACAGGGCCAAGCAGAATTTTATAAAAAAGAAAGACAGCTGACCTCATTTAGCCTTCTTCTGGTAAATCCATCTGTAATAACTTCTGTACTCCCTCTTTTCCTCCTCTCTTCCAACATGATAACTCTATAGCCAACTCTCCCCCTGATAAAGCCAATCTCTTTGGCACTTTTTTCTCCTCTAACTCCACCTTAGACAATTCCATCTCTATCCATCCTACCCCTTCTCCTCCTACTGGACTTATGCACTTTCCTATAATCTCCACTCGTAGGGTTGCCGGTGTGTTATCCAGGTTGGATGTGAGTAAGGCGCATGGACCGGATGGAAAACCCACCTTGTGTTCTGAAATTCTAGCCTCTGTGCTTACTCACCTCTTTCGCATTTGCCTCAAAACCCAAACTTTTCCTTCTTCTTGGAAGCATGCCTCCGTTCAGCCCATCCCGAAGAAAGGTGAGCATTCCAATCCTTCTAGCTATCACCCCAATGCCCTAACTTCATCCCTCTCTTAAGATTTTCAAAACTATCTTAAACTCTCATTTTCTCTGTCACCTTGAACGCCTTTCCCTTTTGTCGGATCACCATTATGGCTTTTGCTAGGCGAGATCTACTGGTGATCTGCTTTCCGACTGCATCCTCTCTTAGGGATTATGGGGAAACTTTTGTCGTGGCCCATGACACCTGCAAAGCATTTGACAGAGTATGGCACAAGTCTTTGCTTTCTAAACTTCCCTCTTATGGTTTCTCTTCCCCATTTTGCTCTCTAATTTCTAGCTTCCTTGAGAACTGATCCGTGGCAGTTATTGTCGAGGGATCAATATCTCACACTTTCTCTACCAAAAGTGGTGTCCCATAGGGTTCTGTTCTTTTACCTACTCTCTTCCTTCTTTTTATCAATGATTTACTTCACACTACAACTAATTCTATCCATTCTTACACTGATGAGTCTACTTTTCACTCTACTTCACATTTTTCCCTTCTCCCTAATTCTCAAACTAGATCTTTTTCTAGAGCCGATATCATTTCGTCAATCAATGCAGATCTGTGCAGCATCTCTGAATGGGGAGGTAGAAACTTGGTTAAATTCAAAAGTAATAAAACACAGTATTTACCAATTACACTTTCCAAATTCGATGATCTCCCACCAATCACAATTCAGGATGCAATCATTCTGCCAAATTCTAAAATAGATTTGCTAGGCCTCACCATTTCCCCTAATATGTCATGGAAGCCACACATCCACAACATTGCTAAAGCTGCCTCCCAAAAGTCGGGAATGCTGTACAGATGCCATAGCTACTTCACTCCTGAGCAGTTGCTCCAAGTCTATAAGGAATTCATTTATCTTAACTTGGAGTACTGCTCTCATATCTGGGGTGGCTCTTCTTCTGTCCAACTGTTAGATAGGGTTGAATCAAAAGCATTTCGTCTTATTAACTCTCCTCCTTTAGTTGACAATCTCTCTTCCCTCTTTCTTTGCCACAATGTTGCTTCACTCTCTCCCTCTTTTACAGGTGCTTTAATGGGCAATGTTCGGTGGATTTGGCATCCTGTGTACCACTGGCAATGCCGTGAGCTCGTAACACTCGTCTTCCCCGCAGTGCCCACCATTTCTGTGTGAATGTTGGTCACACTAGAATAACCCGTTATAATACATCCTTCTTTCCTTACACAGCCAAATTTTGGAATGCTCTGCTTTCTTCTGGTTTCCATAATCATACAATGTCTCAATTCAAAAATCGGTTTTTCCGGCATCTTCGTGGTGTAAATTAATATAATCTTTTTCTTTACTATTTTTAATTCCCCTTTTCGCCCCCTAGGCCCTGTTGTGGACTAACCCCGAAAAAATTTTTTAATGACCCCATTGTAAGCTGATTTCCTGATAGTTCAAAGGGTATTACAGTTCTGTAAATTCAAAGAAAAAAGTTATGTTACACACCGCATGTGTTATGTTCTGAATCCCATGACGATGAATTTGGGTAAAGTGACAGGGAAGTTTTGAGGTTCGAGTCTGTAAGGGGAACTTTATCAAAATCTTCATCATTGGTTTCAGAACATAAGTGTAACACAACTTTTTCTTTGACTGTGCATGTTGGAATGCATATACCCCTAAATACATTGTACTGTAATTCTTATGAGGATAATTCCTCATTATAAAACTTTTCACTTTTAAGTTGCTCTTCTCTGGAACACATCCCTGTCATAAAATGAGGACCCCTTGTACTTTGTAATAAAAAGCAGAGGAGCTGGAAGGCCTTCTCACTAAGCAAGTAAAATGACAAGTTCCTTTTATTTGAAAGTAAAGGGTCAAGACATACCTGGCACTCCTCTCGGAGCAGCCAGGTCAACTGTTAAGTTGGCCCATACCAACTCCCTCCCCTGAACCCTCCTCCCCACCGGAATATCAACAAGTTCTCGCCAGAAGTTGCTATTTCATTTAGGAAAGGAATGGAACCAGTGTTAAACAGAGGTGAACAGTGGTGAAAAGTGCTTAAGTCAGTGAGAACAACTCAACAGTAACAGTCGTACCCAAGTTAACCTTCACGCAGTGAGGTCCCAGGTACCCAGTGATAACGGCCCGTGAGACCCAACAACAACCAGCGATGTGTTAATCTGTCTACGATAGGAAGGCCTGGGACCACACCTCACTCATATAACACCATCTGTGAGGGAATTACTACACCATGTCAGGTCCCTCATAACACCTTATGTGAAGGAGTTACTACACCACATGAGGCCCCTCATAACACCATCTGTGAGGGAATTACTACACCACGTGAGGCTCCTCATAACACCATCTGTGAGGGAACTACTACACCACGTGAGGTCCCTTCTAACACCATCTGGGAGGGAGTCACTACACTACGTGTTTGCTGTTCAACACCTACAATAATCTGTTCACTGTATGTTCCTTTACCTTTCTCTAATGAAGGCTTTTGTTAAACCACCAATGTATGTAATAAGTCATTTATGTCCAATGTATATTTTCAGCCTTCGGGCTGCAGAACTTTTTCAATAAACCGTCAATTATTATTATTATTAATATAGGTTGCAAGATCATGAGGGCAGAGAGTGAAAATTGTGTCTAATCAAAAATACTGTATCAGTATTACTGACAACCTCAAAGTTTTGAAATGGTTTACAACCTCAAAGTTTTGAAATGGTTTGAAGTGTCAATGTGAGAAGTGTGATCATTCAGAATAAAACACTAATATTAAATTTACCCCCAACATCACTTGGGGTACAGAGAATTTTCTGTATAAATTAAAATTACCTGTAAAATATCATGTTTATTCCATAAAGTCCAGCATCACCCAGGATATGGTCAAAGGTGGAGTAGAACTGGAAATTATTGTCTAAATTGGTTTGTACGTAACTGTACAAATATATAAAAATTGTGAACTTGAATATTTAAAAAAAATTGAGTTTACTGTGCTAAGGGGCATCCACCATAGGCACAGTACTAATGAAGACTAATTATTTTTAGTATTACTATTTATTTTACCTTGTATGGAGTTGTATGTCGAGATGAGCAAGATACAATTCAGAGCAGAGATCAAAACCTGCCATGTGATTCTGGCTAGCAATAAGTTCTTGGATGCTCGATCCACTTAATGGTAGACCAGACTCATAATGGTGACTGATACGATGCAGTATTTCAGGTTCATATAACCTGTGAAAATAGTCATCTATCAGTGAGACATACAAATGATGTACACAGTTCTAATTAAATTTAATATTCTGAGAACTTTTTACCTATATTTTCTGCCCAAATTTTCAAATTATTGAAATTTAAACTTACAAGCAGATATTTTAGTGAAAAATACTACCTTCCAATAATGATTTACTCTGTCACAGGTATTATCCATATCAACTCATGTATTTACCTGATAGAAATTTAATCTTTGGATTAGAAGTACTATACCAGAAGGTTTGGGGGTCAAAATTTGCATAAAAATCAGGAAAACCAAGAATCTTCAGAAGGCAGCTGATAGACTGACAATAACCTACATTCAACAAAGACTGAGCAAGAGATAGTCTGTTTGAAATGTTAATTATAGTATTTTTTCCCAAATACAAGCTCATTCCCACTATGATGCATGGTAGCCATAAGAGTAGCACAAGATTCTCCTGCACTTGTTTACTTAATGTTCTTTCTGGCTGCTTTATCATTTGTATTATTTCATGATGTTTCCCCACCACAATATTGATATGGAACAAATGTATAATGATTAGATATCTAAAGGTTTTGTAAAATGGATCAAACAGTGCCTTGTAATATCTTTCTTATCCCCACACTTACCAGTTCTGCATGAAATAAGAGCACACTTCTATAGCATCCCACTCAATGTTGGTCAATCCAGAGGCTTCACTGTATGGTACTGTAGTTAGAAGGTGCTGAAGTGCACTTCCAAACTGTAAAATTAAGAATACTCTTTATGCTACTATCTTTCATAAAGTACACATTATAAATGTAAACAACTGTCCAAAGTCTCTCCTAAGGTTTTCAGCTTTAATTTAATTATATTTTCTCTATTCAGAAACACTCATATTCAATCTTTTTCCGACTACAAAGCTAAGAAGTTTTGAATTTTACAATTTAACAATCACAAATTTGTCAATTACGTAATGTGATACTAGCTCTCCTACAGCAGCAGACAGCAGGGTTGTCATTAGGCTGTTTAGGTTGTAGCCTAATGCATCATTAAAGATTTCTTGGTTTGTATGTATCTTTATGAAAACAAACATGCTGTTATCGCTTATTGGATAAAATCATCTTTTTAAATACGTACATACATACTGCATAGTGATATCCCCGTTAGCCAGAACAATTGGTATAGAGCACTTCCTGGGATGAGAGATTTCTGAGTAACCAGACGACTTTCTCAAACCCGGAAAATTTCCTTATCCCTGGAATCTTTTCCAGTTACTGGGGTAAGTTTTGGAGATTCTAAACAAGACATCTTGCACAGTCAGACACTAGCCCACATTCCCAGAACGTTTCTGGGTGCTGAGAATGTTTTCCTCGAGTCTAAACTACCAAAGTCCAAAAATGCAGTTCTATTTTTTTATTGATTATATATTTTCAAGGGGATTACCGGTAGCCCACCCGGAAATAGGTCACTGACCCATAGTAGGGCCTGGGGGAAGAAAATGTAATAATAATAATGATGAGTGGGTAGATGGTGTCTCGCTATGTGACAACACCTTAAAGAAATAAAAAATTAAAAATATATCAAGTGAGAAACAATATACAGTTGGTCCTCGTATTGCGCGGTTAATGTAACCCGGAGGGTACCGCGGAAAGTGAGAAACGAGTAAAGTGAATAACATAACATATGGGATTAATTGAAATGGAGTCCGGGCCGATCCCCAAACTCCACTTTTTGACGACACACAACTATGTTGTAGTAAAAATATTATCTTAACTTTATGATGGCATGCACACACAATTAATAATTAAGAGAAATATCAATAATATTAGGTTTTTTAACACTTACATTAGTAGAAAAGATGGCTGGGCACACGGGGATGGGCGGTTGGTTCCGAGGCAGAGGGCAGATTATTGGCCCTCACCTGTATCACTTGTATCAATTGTATCACTATCCACCACAGAGGCTTGCAGGGCCTCTTTGTCAAACCCCCCCAAAGTTCATATAAGTCCATATCCTCACTATAATTATCACTATCACTGACTTGGGCCAGCTGTAGTGGGTGGCGGGTGAAGAACTCGCTAATGTTTTGATGACTGGGCGACCTTGTGCGCACCATTTTCGCGCCTCTTACACAACATGGTGGATGGCGGGAGGTTTGGATCCAAAAATGGCGAGGCTTGCCAGCCGCTCTCCGCGTAATGGGGTTCACGACCGCGGAATGTGAAAATGTTAGGTTCTGGCAAGGCACCGCGTTAACGGTGAAACGCGGATTGTGGGACCGCGTAATAGGAGGACCAACTGTACTATGTATGTTGTGTCATTCCTAGTACGAGAAACAACTGAGATCCTGAAATTGTGTGTAAGTGAGGCAGAAAGTCATATCAGCAACCTGGGATTTGGTCACAATTTTTGTGATGCCATATGGCAGCAGAGTCTACCATTAGACAATACATTATGCTTCCAATATCTTCCCAGGCAGTAGTACCTCCCTGTTTGGTCCAATTCTTTAATATAATATTTCAAAATAGTCTATATAAAAGTTTGGTTAAATATATATATTTAAAAACTAAAAATCTAAATAACACAGGCATGAATGAAGCTGTGTTACAACAAAGACTGGTATTTTCCACTTCCATGGAGCTGTGGGGGATTAGTGGGTCTGATGGAACTGACCTGACCTGGTGCAATGTCAGGTGGAGGTAGGGTGTGGGATTAATGGTCTCATTACTGACATTCAGATGGAATATCAGGTCACCCTTTCTTAGGTGGGGAATTAGTGGGTCTCATGACCTGAAGATGTCTTGAATAAAGACGAAAGCTAAAGTATTTTTGAGAGAGATTGTGGTTAGCGTATGTACAAATGATCACAGTTGTATCCCTTCAACATTACATTACATAACATTTTAAAATATGGAGTGAGAAAGCAGAAAGGTGTTGGTGATTAGAGAGATGGAGTGGAAAGGAGTGGTAACATACACCATGTTGCCAAGCGCTCCTCAATAGCTGATGTTTAACTTGCCACCAAGCAGTCACACAACACGACCCTCACTCTGGATGCTTGTTGGCTTAATTCCCGTGTGTGTGTGTGTGTGTGTGTGTGTAATAATAATAATAATAATAATAATTAACGGTTTATTGAAAAAGCTTGGCAGCCAGAAGGCTGAAAATATACAGTTGCATATTTGGGGAATGGGTTACGAATTACAAATAATATACAAGTAACATAAGTGACACAAATAAGACATATAATAACTAGATGGGGAAAAACTCAAACTACAGTTCATTTCAACATAGTGACAGTGCAAGGAGTAGTGTTTACTGGGGGTGAATACACTGATTTATTACAAGTTATTGATAATTTTTACAATGGTTGGGACTGGGCTGTTCTTATAGCGATCAGTTCGTGCACGTATGGGCTGGATGCGGTTGTGGTGTCGAACAGCAATTCTCGGACTAGGGATCTCAGGTGGTAGTAGGAGCCGGTGTCGAGGATGGTGTAGAAGCTTCTTACCAAATTTGCAGATGAGGTCAGTGAGAGTCGAAAGGGTCAGTGTGTTGAGCGCTTCTTGATATGTGGAGTAGGCAGGGGAGAGAATAATCTGGCATGCCCTCTTTTGCACTTTTTCTAGGTGTTTACATTGTGTGGCATTTAGGGAGGAAGACCAGGTGGGGGAGGCATAGGTGAGCTTGGGAAGTATGAATGTTGTGTAAACACTGAGGAGCTCGTGTGCAGGAACTCCGAGGGACTTGAGTCGGCGGAGGAGGTGGAGACGGAAACTGGAGGATTTGATAACTTCACTGACGTGTGGTTTCCAATTTAGTTTGTTGTCTATGGTGACGCCGAGGAGCTTCGTGGAATCTACAACCTGGAGTGTGTTCGGACCTAGAGTAATGGAAGGAGGTGGGACAATGTCGGATGAGAGGTTGATGTGCATAACCATGGTCTTGGTATGGTTGATGGTGACATGGTTGTTGGTGGCCCAGTTTTGGAGACTGTTCAATAAATCCTGAAGGGCGGTATAGTTGGGAGCAGAATTGTTGACGCTGATCCCAATGGTGGAGTCGTCAACATATTTCCAGCGAGCAGGGGTTTCTCTTAGAGCATCATTGATGAGCATAAGGAAGCAGAGTGGTCCCATCTTGGTGCCTTGGGGGACGCCACAGGTGAGTGACTGAAAGGTGGAGACAGCCCCTCGGAAGCGTACAGCTTGGCGTCGGTCACTGAAGAAGTCTGTAAGCCATGGTATAAGACTTCTCCGAAGCCCGAGGTCAATAGCTTTGTTGATGATTATATTGTGGTCGACTAGGTCGAACGCTTTAGTGAAATCAATCAGGTCATAAAACCTGCTCCCCTAAAACCCATTCCTGTGATAGATGAGCCATTCAGCAGGGTTATAATTGATTGTGTAGGTCCTCTCCCAAAAAGTCGATGTGGCCACCAATATTTGTTTACAATCATGTGTACTACCACCAGGTACCCAGAGGCTATACCATTGCAAAACATCAAGGCAAAGAGTGTAGTAAAGGCTCTGACTAGCTTCTTCACTCAATATGGCATTCCTAGAGTTGTACAGTCAGAACAGGGTACTAACTTCACTTCTTTCCTTTTACAGCAGGTGATGAATGAGTTCGGTATTAAGCAATACTTAGCTTCTGCATACCACCCTCAAACCCAAGGTGCCCTTGAGAGGTTCCACCAAACTTTTAAATCTATGCTTAGGAAATACTGTATGGAGTTTGATAAGGATTGGGATGAAGGAGTGCCACTTATGTTGTCTGCCATAAGAGAGAGTCCCAAAGATTCCCTAGGATTCCGTCCCTTTGATATGATTTTTGGTCATGCTGTAAGAGGTCCTATGACTGTTTTGAAGGAAAGTTGGATAAGTCATCAGATAAAAGTCCCTTTGTCAGTGTATATACAGAAGTTTAAAGAGAAACTGAAGAGAGTAGGTGAGATTGCTCGTGAAAATCTGTCAGAAGTTCAGGGGAAAATTAAAAAACGATATGATGAGCATTGTCAGGCTAGAGAATTTAAGCCTGGAGACAGGGTTTTAGCACTTATACACCTGTATAGAAATCCCCTTCAAGCTAAATATGAGGGTCCATTCACTGTAGTTAAGAAACTAAATGACTTCAACTCTGTCATAGCAACTCCAGACAAGAGAAAATTAGAGAGACTGACTCATATCAACAGGTTGAAAATGTATTTTGGTAGGAGTGAAATGGTTTGTTCAGTTACAGGAGAGGAGGTGGTACCAGACACTGATTCCCAAGTGGATGACCCCATAAAAATCTGTAATTCCAGTACAGGTATATTGTGCGACTCTAGCTCTAAAGCACTCCATCTTTCACAACAACAGTCTCAGGATGTAGTGCAGCTGCTGCAGGAGTTCAAGCCACTAATCGGCGATGTGCCACGCCAGTGTTTTCTGACAATTCCATTTCAAAAAGAAGTGGGATCAGTGTTGAACAGTGATGAACAGTGTTTAAGCCAGTGAATTAAGCACTATACAGTACCAGTGAGAGCCGTGACCCACCAGCGAGATAAGCAACCCTGGGAACTGACCACCATCTTCTGACCAGGAGGTGCTAATCAGTCCACCATGGGAACAGCAATGGGTAGGCTTCACACCTGACTACGAGATAACACAACACCACCCAGCAGGGTGAGGTACTGTGACACCACCTCACACCACGCGGTGTCCCCATGACCACATGAAGTCCTTCATATCAACACCCGAGGACGAGTTACTGCACCATGTAAACACCACACCACTCAGTGTCCCCATGACCACGTGAGGTCCTTCATATCAACACCCGAGGACGAGTTACTGCACCACGTGAACACCACACCACCCGGTGTCTCCATGACCAGCCCAGGCCCAGGCCATCAACCGTAAACTATAATAATTTGTATGTTCAATCATTATTCCTTCTTCTTTCAGTAATGAAAGCTTTTGTTAAACGACCCACCCACCCCATGTCTTTGTATGTAATAAGTCAGTTTTGTCTAATATATATTTTCAGCCTTCGGGCTGCATAACTTTTTCAATAAACCGTTAATTATTATTATTATTGTTATTATTATTATTATTATTATTATATATATATACACACACACACACTACATCCTTGACCACCGAAGGGTCAAGACGTACCTGGCACTCCTTTGGCAGCAGCCAGGTCAACTGTTATGTTGGCCCATATCAACTCCCTCCCCTGAACCCTCCTCCCCACCGGAATATCAACAAGTTCTAGCCAGACGTTACAATTTCATTAAGGAAAGGAATGGAACCAGTGTTGAACAGAGGTGAACAGTGCTTAAGTCAGTGAGAACAACTCAACAGTAACAGCCGAATCGTACCCAAGTTAAAATTCACACAGTGAGGTCCCAGGTACTCAATGATAACTGCCCGTGAGACCCAACAACAACCAGCGATGTGTTAATCCGTCTACGATAGGAAGGCCTGGGAATACACCTCACTCGTGTGAGGGAATTTCTACACCACGTGAGGTCCCTCATAACACCATCTGTGAGGGAATTACTACACCATGTGGGGTCCCTCATAACACCATCTGTGAGGGAATTACTACACCATGTGAGGTCCCTCATAACACCATCTGAGGGAATTACTACACCACGTGGGGTCCCTCATAACACCATCTGTGAGGGAATTACTACATCACGTGAGGTCCATCGTAACACCATCTGTGAGGGAATTACTACACGTGAGGCACCTCATAACACAATCTGTGACGGAATTACTACACCACGTGAGATCCTTTATAAAACCATCTGTGAGGGAATTACTACACCATCTGGGGTCCCTCATAACACCATCTGTGAGGGAACTACTACACCACGTGGGATCCCTTATAACACCATCTGTGAGGGAATTACTACACCACATGAGGTCCCTCATAACACCATCTGTGAGGGAATTACTACACAACATGAGGTCCCACATAACACCATCTGTGAGGGAATTACTACACCATGCGAGGTCCCTCTTAACACCATCTGTGAGGGAATTACTACACCAAGTCAGATCCCTCATAACACCATCTGGGAGGGAACTACTACACCACGTCAGGTCCCTCCTAACACCATCTGTGAGGGAACTAATACACCATGTGATTTCCCTCCAACACCATCTGTGAGGGAACCACTACACCATGTCAGGTCCCTCATAACACCATCTGTGAGGGAACTAATACACCACATGAGGTCCCTCCTAATACCATCTGGGAGGGAATTACTACACTACGGGTTTGCTGTTCAACACCTACATTTATCTGTATGTTCACTGTATGTTCCTTTACCTTTCTCTAATGAAGGCTTTTGTTGAACCACCAATGTATGTAATAAGTCATTTATGTCCAATGTATATTTTCAGCCTTCGGGCTGCAGAACTTTATCAATAAGCCGTTACCCAGAACTTAAACACGTCTTACTTTCTGAAACAGAAGGGTGACATCAGGAAAGCTAAGTAATGTTGATTGTTCCTCTGAGACAGGTGGTGTGAAGTTGAACACCAAATTAGCTATTGGCAAAGTTCCAGCAACATCTGATCGACTGCGACAGCCTAAACTCCAGGCAGAATCCAGCCGAGTTTGTAGTTTTTCACCTGGTCTGTAAAAAAAAAAAAAAAATACAACAGTTGTACTGTAGTACATAAGCAATATACTATACAATACAATAAGATTTTTCAATAACAGAATTTGGGATACCAGAAATCTCTGATAACCAGAACTTAGAATGTATTCCATTATTTTTCTGTTAACATTTCTCATTTTACAGTACAGTACAGTACAGTACAGTACAGTACAGTACAGTACAGTGCAATGCAGTGCAGTGAAATATTTAATTGTTAATTTATGTCCTTTAGATTGAGTTTTTGTTTTTTGCTTATAAAATTTAATAGAAGTGACCGGGGTGAATATAATTTGCATTGCTGGAATTTTCATAAGATAGTGATTAATTTGAATGTAAACATGCCATAGTTTGCACTAGACAAAAATTTTAGTTATCATTTTGTACAGTCGGCCCTCACATACGCGGGTTTAGCATACACGGATTTGCAAATACGCGGATTGTCCCGCCGGAGGAATATTCTGTACATTGAAGTACATTCAAATCGCGCGCGGCACCGAACACGGGACACCGCCCGCTCCCGCAACCTCACACACACACGCATAGCTCTCCCTCACTCAGTCAGTCTCGCTGTAACCACGCTTGTGTTGACATCAGCATTGTAGTTGCAAAAATATTACATTTCCGTGAATGTATTATATCAAGCACAGTATGAATAGAATATCACTAATATAAGAGTATTTTAACCGAAAACTACTAAAAAAACGAGTAACATATCTTGAACATCGGAAGGCTAGGTAAAGTCTTTTGTTTTCATGTAGTTTATCCTAATTTACATTGAAATGCATTACGTTTCAGCAAATCTACTATTTATTGCTGAGAATATGGAAATGTAATATTTTGCTGAAATGACATACGTATTACAGTGGAAAGTGACGAAAGCAATGACTTGCTTTCTTTCGTTCAAAAGATGTTATCGTAATCGCTTTTCGAATGGTTTTCAGTTAAAAAATTGTTGTATTACAATAATATTCTATCCTAATTCACTTGTGATGCAACAGTTTTTTTAACTGAAAACCATCCGAAAAGCGATTACGGTAACATCTTTTGAACGAAAGAAAGCGAAAGTCATTGTTTTCGGCACTTTCCACTGTAATACGTACGTCATTTCAGCAAAAATATTACATTTCCGTGAATGAAGTATATCAAGCACAGTATGAATATAATATCATTGTAATATAACCGTATTTTAACCGAAAACTATTAAAAAAACGAGTAACATCTCTTGAACATCGGAAGGTTAGGTAAAGTCTTTTGTTTTCGTCATGTATTTTATCCTATTTTACATTGAAATACATCACGTTTCAGCAAAACTACTATTTATTTCTGAGAATATATTCTTTCAGGCACAGTTTAGGTAAAATATACATGTGCTGTAACATTTTTGTAATTGAAAACGATTCGAAAAACGCGTACCCTCTAGCCCTGTTCAAGCAGAAGACTGGGAGGAGCTGTTTGGTGCTTAAGACAATGACAAGGAAAATGATTTTGATGGATTTTAATGAAAATATTCAGAAAGGCCCTGGCACTGTCAAGGAACATGGCTGCTGAAGGCTTCCTGAACATGGCAGAGGACGAGATTAGGGAGCTAATTGAAGAGCACGACACTGAGCTGACCGAGAAGGATCTACAGGAGTTAGTAGACTCAGGCAAGGAAGAGGAAGTGAAAGGGAAAGAGGATGAGGAAGAGCACCAAGAAATAACATTGGAGAAGTTGGGGGAGATGACCAGGAATATTGAGGCACTGAAAAACCTGGCCTATAGTATGGACCCCTCCATGGTGCGTGCCCTGAAATTGATGCGAGGGATGGATGACGTTTTCGCTCCATACAAAAACATCATGGAAGAAATGAAAGAAAGAGACAACTCCCCATCACCATGTTCTTTGATCACCGAAGGAGAGATTTAACACCATCAATCACTGGCGACAGTGAGGAAGCAGATGAATCCACAGTCGCCCCCACTTCACCACCTGTTATGGAATTGAGTGACGATGAGCCCGATGACCCCAGCCCTGTCGCCGAAGAGAGGTACGGTACAGTAAAGTGAAATTCTTATCTCTTTTTTTTAATAGCTTTTCTTGCCATGTTTATTGTTTGTAAAAATGCACAGCACAGTACAGTTCAGTACTAGTACTGTACATAGGAAGTGGAGGTGCAGTTATTCACAAAACATTTGTGTTTGTTGTCAGCAGTAGTGACGGTGCGGAGGGAGGGGAGGGAGCGAGTTGGGAGGAGTGGTGAGGTGACCTTGGACGCAGGAGCAGGGACGAGTGGAGATGCCAGCCAGTATATTTTGGGTGTATTAATTGTTTTTATAGCTATTTTTGCATTTTAATATTAAATACTGTACATTACGTTTCAACAAAACTACCATTTATTTCTGAGAACATAGAAATGTAATAATTTTGCTGAAATGATGTATGTATTACAGTGGAACGTGGGATAAAATTGTGACGAAAGCAATGACTCTCTCTTTCTTTAGTTCAAAAGATGTTGCCGTAATCACTTTTCGAATGGTTTTCAGTTGTGGGATTATAAGGTTAATGATAGGATAGAATATTATTGTAATACAGTACGAGAACAGTACGACAGTTTTTTAACTGAAAACCATTCGAAAAGCGATTACGTTAAAATCTTTTGAACAACGAAAGAAGGCGAAAGTAATTGTTTTCATAATTTTATCCCACTTTCCACTGTACAGTAATATGTACGTCATTTCAGCCAAAATATTACATATCCATATTTATTTCTGAGAATATATTCATTCAGTCACAGTTAAGGTAAAATATACTTGTGATGTAATATTTTAATGAAAATATGGTAATGTAGTTTTCTTTTGTATCAAATTTAATTAACAAAGATTGATGTTTCAAATGTAATGAACAAAAATTTATGTACAGTATCTATAAATAAACTTTAACAAATGAATACTGTACTTTGTTTTACATCGTCCTGTGTATACCATACCATGCATTTGGCTAGCTATGATGACGCAAGAGATCTGCCCTGGCGACTGTACCGACACTCACAGCTGGTGGTGCGTTGGTGCGTCGTTTCCATTGTTTACTGGTAGTTACTGGTAAATATTTTTCAACCTAACGAAACTATTACCCATTTAGAGGTCGACCCCCAATTTTTTGCAAAATAATTTGGTCTTAAAAACTCGAACTACACACAGGTATATACGGTAAATAAGGACATGGGGGGCCAGGGTTTTTTTTAGGGGGGAGCAGCAATAGTACACGGATTTTTAACATTCACGGGTATCTCTGGTACGTAACCCCCGCGTATGTTAAGGGCCGACTGTACATTATTCTGATTACATGTACAGAACAGCTTTGCCCTTAAGACAGTGTGTGCATGTAAATGAGTTTCAATAAATGAATAAAGTTACATATATCGAGCCAAAAATAGTTGAAAACTTTATGTAGACAGAGCTTGGATGGCTAAATTTTAGAATGACCAATAATTTTAATACCGTATAAAAAAATTGCACAATTTTCTTGATATTTACTCCAATGGAAATGAATGTAAACATAAGAGATTACTGAACTGGCTGAGTCCCTCCTCAGCTTATCATCTGATGTTCAAAACAAAACGTAATTTTCGTAAGGATTTTGTTACTAAAATTTTTATTCAAGTCGAAATGCGACGCTTCAGCATGTTACCTATAGGTATGTTAATTCCTAGCCAACTCGCCAGGCCAACATACAGGCAATTAAAATATCCAAGAATTACTTAATAAGTAATATTAGGAGGACACGTCGCTACCTGACATTTAATTGCAATTCTCAACCCCCCCCCCCCCCCCATCATATGCATCACGACCTGCATCTCTTGCCGGGCGATTTAGCTGTAAATACACACGAAGGAGAGTTCCGTGAATTTGTGTTCTAAATGCTGAAATACTAAGTTCCACGAGGATTTTATATACGGTATTTGTACTTATTAGCACAGTGATGAAGTAGAGTGAATTTTATCTTGTTATGTCTCTGAATTGTTGTCTTTGGGACAATTTCTTATACGATCTCTGGTCAGCATCATGGTGACCACAACACGTCTTTGTGAAGTCATTTAGATCGTTGTGACTATTTCTTGCTTTTAAGTCACTCAGTGAATGTCGCTTTTCGTTAACCGAATTGAAGATTCTTATGGAAGGTAATTCATTAATCGAAATTTTGTTAACCGCCGCAGATTTTTTTTTTTTTCAAATGACACGCATTTTCTATACCGAAAAGTTTCCAGTTAATGTAGTCTCCATGTATAATTAGAAAATTATGGGGGCCCCATTTGCATTCAGCTGACTACATTAAAGGTAAGTGCTCAGTCACACTGTATCCATTCCTTATTATTTATTACTTTCACTGTACTGTATGCATTCCTCATTACTTTTACTGTACTGTATTTCATTGTAGATTATATATAATATTTTTTTTTTTTTTTTTTTTATCTATGTCGGACTTACGACCTGGATTTGGGTCCCTAACCCCATCGTAAGTCGGGGTCTATATATATATATACTGTTTAGAGAACGGGACGTAGCAGACGTGAGTAGCCTTAGAGCAGGTGCGCTTACGCATGCATCATGTGTTCTTAAACAAAATAGATTGTCCTGCCAGGCGTATGATAATACAGTACAGTAACTATATAGCCATAATAAGTTTTGATATATATAAGAAATGCCTATGTTACTGGTTTATGTTTTTTGGCCATTGTAGTGTACAGTACAGTACTTTTAATTTGATTTCCTTACTTACGAAAGTAAAAGTTTACACTGCAATATTCCACATACACGTAAGTATAAATACAAAGTTCACAATGTGATGTTCGTATAAAATATTTTTCACATTACGTATTTTCGAGTCCCGACGTTAGTGATCGCTCTGTGCACTAACAAAAATATCGTTTGTAATTCCCTTTAAAATGGCTGGCACGCGTAAAAGTGATAGTTCTCGTGGTGCTGAGAAGAAAAAGAGACACCCATTTTAGAATTTTTATGTATTATTTTTGCCTTTTTGACTTACAACCTGGTCATCAGGACGGTACCCTGCCGTAAGTCGAGGAGAGACTGTATAGTGATTTAAGGGCGATTTAGGGGATTTTTATGAGTGTTTCTGACTTTATGCGGTTTTTGACTTTACGTGGGATCCCAGGAATGTAAACCCCACATAAGTTGCGAGTCTACTGTACACAAAGTACTTTACACTTACTTTTAGTTCACTGACAAGGTCTTAGGCTTAACCTTCTCACGACCTTTACAGATACTAAACACTTTCTTAGGAGCCATGGTTACTGTTTAATTTGTTAATAATAATGAAAAAAATATGAATGCTACTTTAGCCTATGGTGAATGTACTAAAATTATAAAGACGATGATATAAAAAATACAGTACCGTATCTTATGGCAGTCAGTGTTTAGGAAAAACTTTTGTGTAATTTTCCTCCTGTAGCCATAGTTTTCTTAAAATAATATAAACAATACCTGTACCAGGAAATGTGAGGAATAATAAAAATAATACCCCAAAAACATACTGTATTGCCAAATCAGTAAAAAAAAAAGCCAAATGAAAGATTATCACAGTCACTATTTGCATGCACTCCGTTTCACCACAGTAACGAAGATCAGCTGGCATTCTGATTCCCTAGCAATGCCCCCCCATACTCTGCAACTGCAGCACCATAACACCTCACCGCTTGGCCCAGTAGCCTGGTGGTTACAGTGATGAATTTAACCTGGCTACAATGCCATGATTAATCACTATTATGCATTATTATATTAGTGAACACTAATAATAGCAGTAAATCCAGTGAAATATGGCAGGGAGTGAGGAGACGAGTTACAAGAGCAGATGACATTCTAATTAGTGGTCACTCACTCCCGTTGCCAGGCGTACGATCGAAATACATAGGGAGATCGTTCTCTTAAAAATCTATTTATAGTGTATTAATTCTGGTCTCAATATTCTTACAGTTTTTTCATGCTGTTATTCTGGCAAAAGTTTTAAGAGGAAGGTTACATTTACAAGCTACAAACATTTATGGACCACAAGTCAATGCCACAATGCCACACACCTGTACATGTACTGCCAAATGCCCTAAAGATTATGGCAACAATTATACATAAAATACAATACAATAATTTTCAATTAAGCTTCCAAAACTAAACAAATGTTCTCTAAATCACTACCATTTATGTTGACTGTAAAGTTGACTCACCTCTGGTAAGGATCTAAATAAAATGATGAGAGATAGTCTCCTGAGTTGTCTAAGATGTTGAAGAAGCGAACATCTGGGTGCCACTTGGATACTTGATCACCAGGTATCTCCTCAAAGGAAATGCCAAAGAGTTCTGAGCACAATTCCAAAAGGCTGACAAAGACATGCTCAAAGGGGAAATACTCCTGAAGATGCATTTCATCATAACTGAAAATATTTTATATATGTATGAATTTTTTTTATACAACTCTGTAAATAAATATACAGTAGAGCATATAAGCTTATGTTCTGCACAGTTGCCTTTGCATTACAAAAATATATATCAAACAATAGCATATATACTCAACATGGACCATGCCAGTAAATGAGAACAAGTAGGGGGTTTCATACTTGGTGGTTGAAGATATGAAGCACAAATGGTTTTGAATGGTAAAAGAACATGAAAATTGTGCATGATACATTGAGTACAATAATGAAATGAAGAGGAATCACAAAATAAAATTTGTGGGTTACTATTTCTTTGATCCCCTTAACCCTCTTGTGCATGCAATAAGTTTTTAAGTGTCTGTGACCACGACAAAAGTCATATGGGACCTGTCATCACCTCTCATGTGCGGTCAGGGCATCTTTGTTCTGTGGCCAATCAATCCTCTGAGCAATGTGACAATTCAACTGCTTAGCCTGGCAATCACCTGGGACAGGCAGAACCTTCAACATGGGTCGCATACATTATGCCATTCTGATATTGTGTCATGATATATATATATATATATATATATATATATATATATATATATATATTATATATATATATATATATATATATATATATATATATATATATATATATATATATATATATATATATATATATATATATATATATATATATATATATGAATATTGCAAGTTAATGCATATCACTTTTTCGTAGAAATGACAATGCAGGAAAAGCATTCGGGTAGTAGACATCGTATAGAGGTAAATGGTGTTCATTTTTTTTACATCATAAAACTGATTGAGCGTATGTTGAACCATCGTATAATAGTCACTGCCTGTACATAACTCTCTAAAAAAAATTTTTCTTCCGTTACATGCACACACATCATTCATAGAGAATGAAGAAAAAAAATAAAAAATAAAAAATCAGTGTCAAAAACAAAAAGGGAATAAACATGATACAGGTAACCCCATATAACAGATGTCCCATTGACAGCCGATTCACATAACCGATGATTACATATAGGTGAAATATCCTACAAGTTTCGTTGATACGCCGGAGATCGGACGATCAGCAGAGCTGGCGTGGTGCGAATACTTGCCACCAGAGAGCTCTGCACACTGCCTCTGACTCATTCCTGCCATCTTTGCTCTTGTTTACACTTACTATGTGTCTCTGACTTCATGTTTTTTCTTTATTTCTGACTTAGTGTGTTACTCAATCATACCTAAACATCCCAGTGATAGTTCCTCTTGTGCTGGGTAACTTCCTGTGATGTAATATGGCGTAATAAGATATAATATGGCAAAATAAGAGTGGTGATGGGCAAGCAAAGAGTGGTAGAGACAAACTTGCTACCCTACACTGTCTCTACCATCCTCAACACAGGTAAATAAGTCTCAATTTATGTTTTACATTGCTTATTTAAGACTCACTATGCTTGCTATATATTTCTGCTTTATTTTCTTGCTTGACGGTGTGCAGTAAGGAGATACAGTATACCCTTGATTTAAAGGAATCCGATATAACAAAATCTCGAACGGAAGTAATTTTTCAGTTGCTTTTCGCTCGATTTAGTGAACTAGTTTGCTAAATCAAGATTAATTCCATGATTACGCTCACACCTACAGACACACCTCAGACACATGATACAGTAAAACCTATGTCAGCCTACGCCAAATGTACTACAGTATATGTATAAAAAGATAAATAATAATATAAAGCAATTACCGGAAAATCAGAGAACACGGCGAGAAAATCACTCCAGGGCCTGGGTACAAAGGCTTCAGGCATTATGTAAGATTGCATCATGTTTAGCCACATCCTCACATGGTTGGTGCATGGGTGGGAAGACCAACCACTTGGGTAACGCTGGATTTTTCTGCTCTGAGTCTATTTATAATTACTGTGCAAACATAAATATTTCTCTAGCTGTACACATACAATACTAAAAAAGTAAAGTAATACAGTACAACATTAGGGTGTGTCATAGGAGGGAAGATCAGCTAAAACTAATGGCCCATCACTTTTTTGGTAGATTTTAGTGTATATAAACAGAAAATAATTTCAGTTTCAATATTTTGCAACCTTTTGCTAGGTAAATTTTAGCGTGAAATTTATCGAAAATCTAACGTACAGCTGCATTAGTGCATTACAATTAAATAGTGAACATTGCTTTCTGACTTCATTCTTTAACAACCCAACGAACAATATTTTTTTCTGTTTCAGATTCTGATGCATTTATAAGTTGATAATATTTGCGATGGCTTCTTGTGTCAGGACGAGGAACCAAAAATCCAGCCATCTCAGTCACTATCTTGGGTCTGGGAGAGAGAGCTCCTGAAGTCGGAATTGCCTACATTGAGAGATGCTTTGAGATACGGTGTTTTAATCAGGCAAATCAGTGAAAAGAACCAAAGAACTTACACAAACAAAGACATTGCCAGTGATATGACCAAAGCTGTCTTGGCACAGTACACTCTGGCTAACGCTCAGTTCAAGCCTCCAGTCATAACAAGTCAGAAGAAGATTAGTGAGAGACTGCTAGCCAGTTGGGAAAAGTCAAGAGATATCTCTCTTGGGAGAGGAAAACTTGCAGTTAAGGACAGCTTTGCCAAGCAACTGGACCAGTTATTTGACATAATTACTTGCAAGTGCCCAATTGTTCTCTGTCCTGAATTTGGATGCGATCGTGGCTGTAAATCCGAGGCCCACATCTCCTGTATTTGCAAGCGTGAACTGAAGATTCCTGTGATCGAACTGGCATTTGTCAAAGCACTGAGAGAGAAGACTGGCAGTATTGGGGCTCTCATGATTTCTAGCCAAGATATTCCAGAGTCCAAGAGACAGGAGGCTGCCACAGAGAGACAGAAGAGGAGAAGAGTTGCCGAGGAAAAGAGACTTGAGAAGGCCCAGGGTGAGGTAAAAAAGGCTGATGATTGGAGTCAAGCTGATTCAGAGTTTAATGACTTCCCCATGGCTGATCCGAGTGCTGACCAGGAGAATGGTGACTTTGTCCCTAACCCAGAAAATAATGATCCCAAACCTTCCAGGCATAACATTCGAAATAGGAAAGATATCCCGAGCATAGCTCTGGCCAGTATGCGACACCACACTGGTCTCAGAGAAACTGCAGAGATAGCAACAGCTGCCTGGGTTGACGGTGGTTTGATAACACCTGATGATGTTCACCTGGTGATAGATCATAACAAAGTAAGGAGAGCTCAGGAGAAACTTGTCAGTAACCTAGAAGAGGAGTTTGATAAGGGGATAAGAGAAAATGGAATCAATTGTTTGTTCTTTGATGGGAGAAGGGATGACACTAAAGTGTTCATGAAAGTTGGAGATTCTGACAAGTTGTTCCCTGCCATGGTGAAGGAGGAACACTACTCCTGCTACAGTGAACCAGGAGGGAAGTATTTGTGGCATTTCACTCCAGAGAAAGATGACATCAGGAAACCAGCTGAGATAGTGGCAGATAACATTGTGAACTGGCTCAGAGAGAGGAACGTAGACCAGACCCTGCAGGCCATTGGAGGGGACAGCACCAACACGAACACAGGGTGGCAAGGGGGGATCATACAGTGGATAGAGCGGAAGATTGGGAGGAAGCTGGTCTGGATTGTTTGTGACCTCCACACCAACGAGTTGCCACTCAGACATCTGATCCAGGAGCTGGATGGCAAGACTCTTTCAAACAACAGATGGTTTGGTCCTCTTGGCAAGATGCTGGACTCTGCCACTGAGTTAGAAATAAATCCGAGCCTTGAAAAAATCACAGTTGGCCCTCCACTCGTTGAGCTTGCACATACTGTCATTGACGACCTGAGTACTGACCAGTACTATGGTTACATGATTTGCAGTGCCATCAAAACTGGGGTCATGCCTCATAGACTTGCTTACCTGCAGATAGGTCCAGTCTCACATTCTAGGTGGCTCACAACGGCTCTCAGGTTCTGCAGAATTTGGGTCGCTCATCATAAACTGAAAGGGAACCAGCTTCACAACCTGAGACTTATTGTCCAATTCATCGTGAGTGTCTACTTGCCAAATTGGTTCAACACCAAGGTCAAGTCATCGTTCTCCGAAGGTCCGAGGCATGCTCTCTTCCAGCTTGAGCTCCTGAGGAGTCAGCCAAGGAAGGTTGTTCAGACTGTGAGGAGATCTTCCTGGTATGCTCATCCCGAGGCAGTTCTGCAGACAATGCTCTGCAGTAAGGATGAGGAGGAGAGAAGAGTGGCAGTCAAAAAGATCTTGGATATGAGACTTATGAGAGGATCTGGGCATGACGAATCAGTTGGTGACGATTCCTTCAGGGTCAGGAAGACTCCTGAAGTCAATCTAGGTGCCAAGACCCTCACTGATCTCATAGATCTGGATAACATCCAGGCTGGCAGTGAGCTCCCTCTTACCTGCAGCCTCACCAATGTTCAAGTCAGAGCTTTCCTGGACAACCCCATGCATGTCCCTGCCTGGCCCTCGCACACCCAGAGTATAGAGCGTTGTGTACAGCAAGTGAGCGAGGCCAGCAGTCACGTGTACAGCCAGGAGAGGAGGGAAGGCTACATCCGAGCTCAGGTGGTCAGCAGGGAGGTGATGAGTAGAAACATAAGCAAGAAAGACATGTTCTCTATGGTGTGCAGCAACACCGGGTCGTAGTAGTAAAACCGGTTTTTGTATTTGATGATTTTGTTTTCTAAAGGAATGTTAAATTTAATAAATGTGTCAAGATCATTCGTTTCACTATTCTGGATCATTTTCATCCTAATAAATTAACCTGATACATTTACTTTACTTTAAATAAGCTATTTAGTGGTGTTGGTAAAAGGGTGGGAATACTGAATTTTCATAAGATTTCAAGTTAAAATTTACCTAGCAAAAAATGAAAACTTTTCAAATCTGAAGATATCACATGATTCTGCATATAGAACTACATCATTAATACCATGGGCCGATTTTTCAAACTAAAAAAAAAAAAAAAAAATTCACCTCCGTATGACACACCCTAGTACAACATGCCCTTCAAATTTGCTGGGGTTAGATTATCAAAATGACTGCGAATAGCCAAATCCACAAATAACATTTTTACCCATGTACAAAAAAATTTATATTCACTATGTGTTTGCATTTAGGAAATAATTTCTTTCACCTGTATTGTATATACAGGTATTTGAATGTGTGTGTGTGTGTGTATGTAGACACACAACACACATACAAATGAATATAAATGGGAAAATCCTCTCACAAATTATCAGAAACAAAACAAAATGTACTGAAAATGTGAGGGTACCCTTAAGTCAACTCCATACTTTGTTATGAAAGTTAACTTTAATAACTAAGTATGGAGTTGACTTGAGGGTAAACTCTCACATTTTTAATACATTTTCTTGTCTTGTTTCTGATCATTTGTGAGAGGATTTTCCCATTATTATTAATTTGTATGTGTTTTGTGTGTGTCTGTGTGTGTGTGTGTGTATACATTACAGGTAAAAGAAATTACCGTACTGTCTCTAGAACAAATGGCTCCCTGTCCCTACTGCGAAAATGCCAGAAACTTTAAAACTGCCCTCAGACATTCTTGGGTACATCCAGGGTGTCATCTGCGAACAATCGAGGTCTGCGAATAAAAAATCTGCTAAATTTCAGGGCATGCTGTACAGTAACAAAACAACGTAACTCCAAGCTGTGCTAACAAGGCGAAGGGTCAGGTGACGAGTCTGATGGTAAGGTGATGAGGCAGTAGGTGAGGTGACATACCAAGACACTTACACAACACACACATTAACAGCACTACTAAACCATTGTCTTGTAACATTTTACTTAATATTTCTATTCTAAAGTTAATTGATACATGATAGCTCAATTTGGCTACTTTTGTACTTAGACAACTGATCAGTGAAGAAACCAGGGCATATGGAGACACAATATACACTAGTGATGTCACGAAGCTTTGCAACTGCAACCACAACTGCGGAGCAACCACATCAATTATCATAAACACCAAAACCAAAACAACCACACGAAACCATGTGGTTGTTGCGGTTGTGAAACAATCATAAACGAGGTTTGAGACCTGAGAAAATCATTGGGCAGTCAGGTCCTCCAACCACTGTGTTGTCTTTATGTAAAATATTCTACAATAATAGAAACAGTGAAAAATGTTTTTAGATCTTTACAGTGATAAATCTTTAGTAACTTCCTTAATTAGAGGTGACCATTTGTGACCATTGGAGACGGCTGGTAAGCAGAGGTCCTCCTGCTTCATACACCTCGCCTGGGATTCCATCAGGCCCAGAGGCCTAGTTATTTTTCATCTGCTTGATGATAGTAGCCATCTCAACCATGGATAGAGGATTGCTGAGATGGGTCAGCTCTGAGTGCTGAGGAACCTGCTGGGAAGCCAGGACATCCACTTCAGTGTTTCAATTGGGTAGCGAATGGTATTACTCTTTCCAGCTCGGACAGAAGCCTTAATTATGGAGTTACTGTCAGATGAGCAGATGGGAGCCACGCCATAGAGTAGTTGGGCCATATATTGTTTTAGCGGAATTGAAAAACTCACGCATCTTGTGTTGATCTGCAAGTTTTTGCATTTCATACGCTAAAATTTTTCAACCATTCGTTATTTTGATTGCAAAGTTCATGTTGGGCCACCGCTTTCTTCTTGCGAAAGGTATCAGCTTTGATCCGAAACATAGGGTTGTTCTGCCAGTCAGTTAGGGTAACACATTTATCATTGATGACTATGTTGATTTCCGCGTCATTTTCATCAAACCAATCCTGAAGTTTTCTTTTTATCAGGCAAAGTGTCTCGTTGCAGGATTTTGTGATGACAGCTTTGATGGGATACCATTCAGCACAGCAATTTTGGTTGTTTGTTGTTGTCTACGACAACCCAATGATTTGAATCACAGTGGTCTGAGCCACACATAGATCGAGTGATGATGACATCTCGCCAATCTCTTTTTCTGACAATGACATAGTCAATGCGATGCCAATGTTAAGATCGTGGGTCTTGTCAAGAACCCTTAAAATTGTCGGCCATGTTCGTAGAGTGATACGGTATTTATAATTTTCAATAAAAGTTTAAAGTCCCGCTATAATAGTCGAGATAAGTTTATTTTTCTAGAAACAGGGCCGCCATTTGCAATGACGTCACTAGTTTCAAACTCATCACTGCAGTCGGAGGTAGTAGAAAGGGTGGTTTCTTCAGACCCTAAATGCCACGTTCAGGTAAGTTTTAAGGGTGTTTTTTATGGTCTAAGTCTTGAACATTTTTTAAGTAAAGAAATGTGCCGTGAAGATCTGCTTCAAACATAGGTTGGATGGATATATGAGCGATAGGGGTTGGGTGTAAATGGGACTGCCCAGTATGGGCCAATAGGCCTGCTACAGTTTCCTCCATTCTTATGTTCTTTTGGACATAAACTCCCATGTTCACACCAGCTCAGCTGTCATGTACTCTTACCTGGTAGACTTTCTCTTTTTTTTTCAGTTCATTTACAGAGTACTGTACTGTATATCAGTACTTGATGGAGATACGAGTAAATTTAGAAGTAATGACATCGTCTGTACTTTGTTTTGAGAATGCCTGGTGCTAGTTAATATGACAAGATAGTGCTGTTATTGTTTTGATGATTCGCTTATGAACCACTGGGATGTATCATTTACATTACAGTGGTCCCTCGGTTAACGAAATTTTGGTTAACGAATTACCTTCCATAAGTATCTTCAATTCGGTTAACGAACAAAAATTTGATTAACGAAATCCTTATGTTTTGTTTTGAGCATCAGCTGATGGGCTAGTATGCCAATTCAGTAATTTGTTCTATGTTTACATTCGTTTCCAGTGGAGTAATTCAAGAAAATTGTGCTCATTAATATTTGTGCAAAATGAATACCGGTACTAAAATTTTAGTACATCCACAATGGAAATGAGAGAGAGAGAGAGAGAGAGAGAGAGAGAGAGAGAGAGAGAGAGAGAGAGAGAGAGAGAGAGAGAGAGAGAGAGAGAGAGAGAGAGAGAGAGAGAGAGAGAGAGAGAGAGAGAGAGAGAGACACTCTAGTCACAACTCTGCACATGGATGGCACAGATAAGATGGTCATTTATGCACTGGGATATAGGCAGCAGTGCAATCCGGTAATGTCTGTGCGACTGACCAGCCCTCTCGAAGAGCCACTCTGCTCACCCCACAAGGAGAGGGGGCAATAAAAGGTGCCCTAAACATAGCCTGCCTAAAAACCAACCGAACTAGGCAAACGCACCCAGTAAGGTCATCCTTATGCAGTCAAAAACACAACCAAAATAACAGATCCAAAAAAAAAAAAAAAAAAAAAAAAAAAAAACCATACAACCTCTTATAGTCGCTGCATAGAATGTCAGGACCCTTCTGGATACTGGCACAAATGTGTGTCCTGAAAGAAGAACTGACCTTGTGGCAAAAGAGCTGGCTAGGTATAACATCGACATTGCAGCCATCAGTGAGTCCCGGCTCCCAAATGAGGGCCAACTCACAGAACGGTGGACTGGCTACACCTTCTTCTGGAAAGGTAAGCCAGCTGCGGAGAGAAACTGCATTTATGGAGTTGGCTTTGCTGTCCACCAACACATCCTACACAAGCTAACTGAAATGCCTATTGGGATCAACAAGCGCCTCATGACGCTTCTAGTCCCACTGAAATACTCACGTCATGCCTTCTTCATCAGTGCATACGCCCGCAACACTGGATGCAGAGGATGACACCAAGGATGCCTTTTATGCTGACCTTGACAGAGTGCTAACCTCTATCCCCAGAGAAGACAAGGTTGTGCTCCTTGGCGACTTCAATGCCAGAGTGGGCAGAGATGCTAACATTTGGCAGGGAACCATAGGGAGAAATGGAATAGGCAAGTGTAATCCCAACGGCGTACTCCTCAGCAAGTATGCTGCACACAACCTCACTATCACCATTACCTTGTTTAGGCAGGCCGACAAGTTCAAGGATTCATGGCAACACCCGCAATCCAAACACTGGCATCTCATTGACTATATCATTGTCAGAAAAAGAGATGACCGAGATGTCGTCATCACCCGTGCCATGTGTGGCTCAAACCACTGCAACACTGATTATTGGCTCGTCAGAGCTAAGCTCTCACTTCCTGTCATCCCAAAACGGCAAATGCAGCAAGTCTCTAGAAGAGGTTTTAACACTAAGCGTCTGGAGGATCCAGCGGAAGCACATGCTTTCAGAGAGCAGCTCAAACATGGGCTTATAAACAACCCAACAGCAAACAACGTGAATCTCAGTGCCGAATTGGATACTCTTAATACTGTTATGACAAAAACATGCAAACTCTATCGGCCAGTTCAAAAGAATACACGAATAGTGGTTTCATGAAAATGACTCAGCAATCAAAGTACCCATCGATGAAAAATGCGCTGCTTTTACTGACTGGCAGAACAACCCTCAGTCTCGGACCAGAGGTGATACCTTCCGCAAGAAGATGACAGCAGCCCAGCAGGAACTTCGCAATCTAAAGAACGACTGCCTTTAAAATAAAGCATGCGAAGCACAAAAACTTGCAAATCAGCACAAGATGCAAACAATTTTCATTTCCACTAAAACATTTTATGGGCCAGCCACTAGTGGCACAGCCCCCCTCCACTCATCTGTCGGTAACCTCATAATTAAAGATGATGAAGTCTTCCTTCAGCGCTGGAAAGAGCACTACCATTCAATGCTTAACCAAAACAACGATGTGGATGTCCTGACTACCCAGCAGGGCCCTCAGCAACCAGAGCTGACCCACCTCAGCTATCCTCCATCCCTGGATGAGGTAGCTACTGCCATCAAACAGATGAAAAATAACAAAATCTCAGGGCCTGATGGAATCCCAACCAAAGAGTATACAGCATGAGGACATCTGCTTACTAGCCGTCTCCACTCTCCCCTGGAGAATACATGGGAAAAGGAGGATATCTCCCAAGCTCTTAAAGATGCCTCCATTGTCAATATTTATAAGACCAAGGGAGACCAGTCAAACTGTGGCAACTACCTTGGGATCTCACTGATGTCTGTAGCTGGCAAGATTATCGCCCGAGTCCTCCTAAACAGACTTCTTCCTGAGGCGGAAAACTTCCTCTCAGAATCTCAATGTGGCTTTAGACCATCAAGTGGCTCCACTGATATGATCTTTGCTGCCCTCCAGACACAGAAAAAGTGCAGAGAACAGCGTCATGACCTGTACATAGCTTTCATCAAGCCAACCAAGGCCTTCGACTCGGTCAACAGGGAAGCCCTCTGGTGGACCCTCAGCCGTTTTGGCTGCCCACCAAAATTCATCGCCATTGTGAAGCAGCTCCACGATGACATGAACGGCAGTGTCCTGCACAACGGAACCCAAACTGAGTTCTTCCCCATCCAAACAGGGGTTAAACAAGGGTGTGTACTGGCACCAACTCTCTTTTTCATTTTCTTGGCTGCCTTCCTTAATCATGCCAGTGCCAATTTAGCCAGCAGGGTGGACATAGAGTACCGGGTGAAGGGGGGGTCTTTTCAACTTAAGACGACTCCAGGTAAGAACAAAGGTGTCGGAAGCTTCCATTACTCAACTTCAGTATGCAGACGGCCTCACCCTTGTTGCTCACAATGAATACGACCTACAGGAGATCCTGAACATCTACGCAGATGCGTATGTACACTTCGGCCTGGAGGTGAGCGTATGTAAGACTCAGATTCTTTTTCAGCCTGTCCCTGGTTGAGACACACCTCAACCATCCATCCAGCTTAACGGTACACCCGACCTAATGTTGCTCACTTTCGGTATCTCGGCTCCCACCTGTCCACCACAGCAGACATTGATGAAGAGATTCAGCATCAGATCAGATGTGCATCTCAAGCCTTTGGCAAACTCCGAAATCGTGTCCAGCTGTAGGAAGCTGAAATTATCTACAAAGCTGCACGTATATCAAGCAGTGGTCCTCCCCACCCTGCAATATGGCAGTGAGACATGGGTCACATACAGGAGGCACCTCAAGGCACTTGAAAACTTTCACCAATGTTGTTTACGTTCCATCCTCCGAGTTCGCTGGGAAGACAAGAGAACAAATGCCAGCATTGTTGCTGACACCAACTGTAGGAGCATAGAAGCTACCATTATCCATGAACAACTACGTTGGACTGGCCATGTTACCCGCATGGATGACAGTAGACTGCCAAAAGCAGCTTTTTACAGTTACCTAACAAATAGTAAACGTAACGCCGGAGGGCAATTGAAAAGGTATAAGGATAGTCTTAAGGCAAACCTGAAAAAGTGCTATATCTACCCCGTCACCTGGGAGTCGATTACTCCACATCGTAATGCTTGGAGGAGCACCACACGATAAAGTGTCAATGCTTTCGAGCTACCCCAACTGCAAACCGAGGCAGACAAGCGCCAACGCCGGAAGATGCTGCCACCGACCCCCCTGCAATAGATGGAGCCCTCCACGTGTGCAACAAATATTAACAATGCTGTGGGGTCCCGTATCGGCCTCTTCAGTTACCTCAAAACTCACTAACCTGGGTGACATCCCTAATAACTCATATCATTGTATCATAGCTGGATGCTCATCATACTCGATTCCGAGTGACAGCAAAGTAGTGCGCGAGTGTGTGCAAGCGCTTGCTATGCATGGGATTTCCACTCAGAATGGTACTGGACAAAGCACTCTCCAATGCAGAGGCACATCACACATTGCAAATGTGGCATGTGTCCTTCCTCTTCTCATGCCTCAATTAACACTGATGACACTGGAGCCACTTCTTGTTTGGAATCCTGTCTCTTCTATGTCTTAGTGAGGCTTTGAGGCAGCATTCATTTTACCTGCCACCTGTCCCCATTTCCTTACCTCCATACTCCGGCAGTAGGCTGTTGTTAAACTCTTAATGTGCAAGGTTGGAATTAAAGGGACCGACTAATTTGGCTGATGGGAGGAAACTTATGAAGAGATGACCCACGCTTATCTCGACCCATATATCGGTACTTTCTGAAAGCTTGTAATGTGAGATCATGCAGTCATCTATGAGGCACAAAAATTTGACACAATTATCTTTAAAACTTTTTTTGGGTGGGGGGGGGGGGTGGAAATCTGTATTAGCCCCTGTCTTATAGGCAGTATTATTTATATAAATGGATTAATTACAGTAGACTTGTATAATTATCACCCCCTGTAACTTTCCACTAGCTCTGAGGCTCATATTCATACCATGTGATAAGGTGTGCTCAAGGGGAAGTCGCGTCACTTGGTGCTGTGCTAAGGATTAAGTAACCGGTTCTCTGGCCACCTTTTGCGGGCAGTAGTTTGATAACCCTGACGAGAGGAAGACGATATTTAGAGCCATCATTGATGGTTCCGTCTTCCCTCAAGGGAGGACGTTGGATATATTTCTGTTCTCCCTCGACGGGTCCCTACTCATTCTCACTCAACTCTCACATCGATAGGACATACTTAGCAGAGCTACTTTAAGATAGCCTCCAACCTCATTTAACACTCATAGCTACAGTGGTTAAGTTACAGTGATAATCCGTTTTGAAAGTGTACATAGAACTCTTTTTATAATAAACAAACAAAAGGAACATATTGGATTTCACTACAGAAGATCCAATAATCTTTTATCTATATTTTAGTATGTCTAGAATATAAAGTAACATGCTTCACAAGTGAGTGTTACAAGTGGTGACAAACCAGGAAGGTTGTTACATACTGTATATGACAGCTTCACAAGTAGCTATTATAAACAAGTAACAAACAAATAACAGTCACCTCAACAGATACACAGTTGGTAAAGGTAGAGATATTATGTTCTCCCCATTACTGTGTTATACTGTTACATTGTTACTAAGAAGCAATCGTTACAAATCGTTTAAAGTTTAATGATGCAATTAGTGTCACCGTTACAAAACTGGCACCCAACAATTTGAAGCAATTCGCATCACAATGCACAAGAGGGTTAATGACTAAAGTACCAATAAATAAAGCAGAAATAGAACAGTAAAGCTAATATGCTTCATAAATCAATGTCCGTTTTTTTAGAAATTTCCCAGAATGTAAATACATTAAGAACTAATTTTTCATACATGCCAGCTCGGACATGTTATTCAACATGAGCAAAATACTCTTCCCATGGAGAACCTCTATTGTGTTGAAGCAAAAGAAATGGAAGCAAATGTTCCCCTAAATAAAATGGAGGTGTTGAAAATAAAGGGATCCTTTCCATTCCAGCCAAGAACTGACATCCACTAGATAAATCATGTGGTACAGGTTGATAACCCTTTATCCGAAATTCCGAAAACCGAAAAGCTCTGTAAACCGAAAGTTTTTTTGTGGAGCAATTTTTTTTTTTTTTTTTTTTTTTTTTTTTTTTTTTTTTTTTAAACAGGGATTAGCTCACCCAGGCATTGATAACTGACCCACATCAGGGCCTGGGGGGCAAAAATGTAATAGTAATAATAATTCTTATAATAATAATAATTATTCATAGTAAATAAAAATTTCAATTAAAAAATAAATAAAAATAAAATAATAATGAGAACAATAATAATAATAATAATAAAATTTATAATAATGATAATAATACTGTATTAATAAATTAATAATAACAATAATAATAAAAATAAAGAAATACAAGAATGAATAAAGATAAAAAGTGAGAAACACGACCTAGACCTATGAATTATTATTATTATTATTATTATTATTATTATATTTTTGCATCCTAGGCCCCAATGTGGGTCAGCTACCTGTGCCCAGGTGGGCTAATACAAGAGAGAGGAGGAAAAAAAAAAAAAAACTAACCATTCTGAAAATCGAAATGCCTCTGGCCTCAAGGATTTCAGATAAGGGATTGTCAACCTGTAATGATAATGTAATAGTGTAATTAAAATTACTGGAAATGGGCTGATTACTATGAGTTTAGGAGGATCCTACAGTACAGTACCTGTATAAATGACGTTTCTGTTTTCGCCTCCAATAGTCCACATCCCAGGCCTCCAACTGTAGATCAAACCCTCTAACTTCAGCAAACTCCTGTAGTGAGGCAATTTCCTTCTTTTGGGCCTGTTTTGCTGAAAAAAAATAGTGATATCCCCATTAGCCGGAACAATTGGTGAGGAGCACTTCTGCGAATGAGAGATTTCTGGCTAACCAGAAGACTTTTTCAAAATGGGAAAAATTCCTTATCCCTGGAATCTTTTCCGGTTACAGTACTGGGAAAAAGATTCTGAATATCTAAACAAGACATCTTACACAGACGGACACTAGCCCACTTCCCCAGAACATTTCCGAGTGCTAGGGATGTTTTCATTGAGTCTAAACTACCAGTCTGCAAATGCAGTCGTATTTAAATTAGAAACTCCATTACTTTACTATAATAATCCAGAATAGTTTATTTAAAGTTTAATTAAATAAATATATTTAAAAATTCAAAATCTATATGATATGGACATGAATGAAGCTGTGTTATATTAATAAGACTGGTATTTTCCACTCCCATGGAGCTGTGGGGGATTAATGGGTCTCATGTAACTGACCTGATACAATGTCAGGCAGAGGTAGGATAGGGGATTAGTGGGTGATGTTGGGGGGGGGGGTGATGTTGTGGGGGGGGTGGTGGGGGGGGGGGGTGATGTTGTGGGGGGGGTGATGTTGTGGGGGGGGGGTGATGTTGTGGGGGGGGGTGATGTTGTGGGGGGGGTGATGTTGTGGGGGGGTGATGTTGTGGGGGGGTGATGTTGTGAGGGGGGTGCTGTTGTGGGGGGGTGCTGTTGTGGGGGGGTGCTGTTGTGGGGGGTGCTGTTGTGGGGGGTGCTGTGGTGGGGGGTGCTGTTGTGGGGGGGGTGCTGTTGTGGGGGGGAGGTGCTGTTGTGGGGGGGAGGTGCTGTTGTGGGGGGGAGGTGCTGTCGTGGGGGGGGGGTGCTGTCGTGGGGGGGAGGTGCTGTCGTGGGGGGGAGGTGCTGTCGTGGGGGGGAGGTGCTGTCGTGGGGGGGAGGTGCTGTCGTGGGGGGGAGGTGCTGTCGTGGGGGGTGCTGTCGTGGGGGGTGCTGTCGTGGGGGGTGCTGTTGTGGGGGGGTGCTGTCGTGGGGGGTGCTGTCGTGGGGGGTGCTGTTGTGGGGGGGTGCTGTTGTGGGGGGGTGCTGTTGTGGGGGGGAGTGCTGTTGTGGGGGGGAGTGCTGTTGTGGGGGGGAGTGCTGTTGTGGGGGGGAGTGCTGTTGTGGGGGGGAGTGCTGTTGTGGGGGGGAGTGCTGTTGTGGGGGGGAGTGCTGTTGTGGGGGGAGTGCTGTTGTGGGGGGAGTGCTGTTGTGGGGGGTTGATGTTGGGGGGGGTTGATGTTGGGGGGGGGTTGATGTTGGGGGGGGGTTGATGTTGGGGGGGGTTGATGTTGGGGGGGTGATGTTGGGGGGGGTTGATGTTGGGGGGGGGTTGATGTTGGGGGGGGTTGATGTTGGGGGGGTTGATGTTGGGGGGGTTGATGTTGGGGGGGGTTGATGTTGGGGGGGGTTGATGTTGGGGGGGGTTGATGTTGGGGGGGGTTGATGTTGGGGGGGGTTGATGTTGGGGGGGGGTTGATGTTGGGGGGGGGTTGATGTTGGGGGGGGTTGATGTTGGGGGGGGGTTGATGTTGGGGGGGGGTTGATGTTGGGGGGGGTTGATGTTGGGGGGGGGTTGATGTTGGGGGGGGGTTGATGTTGGGGGGGGTTGATGTTGGGGGGGGTTGATGTTGGGGGGGGGTTGATGTTGGGGGGGGTTGATGTTGGGGGGGGTTGATGTTGGGGGGGGTTGATGTTGGGGGGGTTGATGTTGGGGGGTGAGTTGGGGGGTTGATGTTGGGGGGGTTGATGTTGGGGGGGTTGATGTTGGGGGGGTTGATGTTGGGGGGGTTGATGTTGGGGGGGTTGATGTTGGGGGGGTTGATGTTGGGGGGGTTGATGTTGGGGGGGTTGATGTTGGGGGGGTGGATGTTGGGGGGGTTGAGGTTGGGTGGGGTTTGTTGGGGGGTGAGTGGGGGGGTTGATGTTGGGGGGGTTGATGTTGGGGGGGTTGATGTTGGGGGGGTTGATGTTGGGGGGTTGATGTTGGGGGGTTGATGTTGGGGGGGTTGATGCTGGGGGGGTTGATGTTGGGGGGGTTGATGTTGGGGGGGTTGATGTTGGGGGGGTTGATGTTGGGGGGGTTGATGTTGGGGGGGGTGATGTTGGGGGGGTTGATGTTGGGGGGTTGATGTTGGGGGGGGTTGATGTTGGGGGGGTTGATGTTGGGGGGGTTGATGTTGGGGGGGTTGATGTTGGGGGGGTTGATGTTGGGGGGGTTGATGTTGGGGGGGTTGATGTTGGGGGGGTTGATGTTGGGGGGGTTGATGTTGGGGGGGTTGATGTTGGGGGGGTTGATGTTGGGGGGGTTGATGTTGGGGGGGTTGATGTTGGGGGGGTTGATGTTGGGGGGGTTGATGTTGGGGGGGTTGATGTTGGGGGGGTTGATGTTGGGGGGGTTGATGTTGGGGGGGGTGATGTTGTGAGGGGGGTGATGTTGTGAGGGGGGTGATGTTGTGAGGGGGGTGCTGTTGTGAGGGGGGTGCTGTTGTGAGGGGGGTGCTGTTGTGAGGGGGGTGCTGTTGTGAGGGGGGTGCTGTTGTGAGGGGGGTGCTGTTGTGAGGGGGGTGCTGTTGTGGGGGGGGGTGCTGTTGTGGGGGGGGTGCTGTTGTTGGGGTGTGTGTGTGGGTGGTGTTAGAGGGTGTGTGTGTGGGTGGTGTTAGAGGGTGTGTGTGTGGGTGGTGTTAGAGGGTGTGTGTGTGGGTGGTGTTAGAGGGTGTGTGTGTGTGGGTGGTGTTAGAGGGTGTGTGTGTGTGGGTGGTGTTAGAGGGTGTGTGTGGGTGGTGTTAGAGGGTGTGTGTGGGTGGTGTTGGAGGGTGTGTGTGGGTGGTGTTAGAGGGTGTGTGTGGGTGGTGTTAGAGGGTGTGTGTGGGTGGTGTTAGAGGGTGTGTGTGTGTGGTGTTAGAGGGTGTGTGTGGGTGGTGTTAGAGGGTGTGTGTGGGTGGTGTTAGAGGGTGTGTGTGGGTGGTGTTAGAGGGTGTGTGTGGGTGGTGTTAGAGGGTGTGTGTGGGTGGTGTTAGAGGGTGTGTGTGGGTGGTGTTAGAGGGTGTGTGTGTGTGGGTGGTGTTAGAGGGTGTGTGTGTGTGGGTGGTGTTAGAGGGTGTGTGTGTGGGTGGTGTTAGAGGGTGTGTGTGTGGGTGGTGTTAGAGGGTGTGTGTGGGTGGTGTTAGAGGGTGTGTGTGGGTGGTGTTAGAGGGTGTGTGTGGGTGGTGTTAGAGGGTGTGTGTGGGTGGTGTTAGAGGGTGTGTGTGGGTGGTGTTAGAGGGTGTGTGTGTGGGTGGTGTTAGAGGGTGTGTGTGTGGGTGGTGTTAGAGGGTGTGTGTGTGTGGGTGGTGTTAGAGGGTGTGTGTGTGTGGGTGGTGTTAGAGGGTGTGTGTGGGTGGTGTTAGAGGGTGTGTGTGTGTGGTGTTAGAGGGTGTGTGTGGGTGGTGTTAGAGGGTGTGTGTGTGTGTGGTGTTAGAGGGTGTGTGTGTGGGTGGTGTTAGAGGGTGTGTGTGTGTGGGTGGTGTTAGAGGGTGTGTGTGTGTGGGTGGTGTTAGAGGGTGTGTGTGTGTGGGTGGTGTTAGAGGGTGTGTGTGTGTGTGTGGTGTTAGAGGGTGTGTGTGTGTGGTGTTAGAGGGTGTGTGTGTGTGTGGCGTTAGAGGGTGTGTGTGTGTGTGGTGTTAGAGGGTGTGTGTGTGTGTGTGTGGTGTTAGAGGGTGTGTGTGGGTGGTGTTAGAGGGTGTGTGTGTGTGGTGTTAGAGGGTGTGTGTGGGTGGTGTTGGAGGGTGTGTGTGGGTGGTGTTGGAGGGTGTGTGTGTGTGGTGTTGGAGGGTGTGTGTGTGTGGTTGTTAGAGGGTGTGTGTGGGTGGTGTTGGAGGGTGTGTGTGGGTGGTGTTGGAGGGTGTGTGTGGGTGGTGTTGGAGGGTGTGTGTGGGTGGTGTTGGAGGGTGTGTGTGGGTGGTGTTGGAGGGTGTGTGTGTGTGGTTGTTAGAGGGTGTGTGTGGGTGGTGTTGGAGGGTGTGTTTGTATGTGTGTGTAAGGTAGGGGTGTATGAGGTGTGGGTAATGTTGGCGTGTGTAGCAGTGTGGGTAATGTGAGCTGAGTGTTAATGGCGGAAGCAAGCCTTTTTGAGGATGAGGGTTGCGTGGTCAGTTCTACCCCCCACCCCCCCTCCCCAATCAAGCGTGGGTAATTGTGATAGTACAATGAACTTCTTACCATAATGATCCTTAATAAATTCTCTACACCACGTTTCCAATAAGATATCCTAAGACGATATATTTTGAAATGATATAGTAAAGGGAAATCCAATCTTATATAAAAACAATGTTAGAAGTGTTGCCACCGGAGTCAGTAAAATCAGTTCTACGCACTGTTGGCAAGTACTGAGCATGCACTGCCTCTTGAATCTATCTGAACCTGCTCCAGTGCTTGTCAAGTCTGGTCTGAAAGAGCTCACACTCGGTGTCGTCACAACTCTCTAGCAGGTTGTTCGATGAGTTCACAACTCTCACTCCGAAAAGGTTTGCCGTCATAGTTTTCTGGACTTGCGGCTTCTTCAACCTTGAGCTGTGACCCCTTGTGGGGCGAGCTGTAGTTATTTATGCAAACACCACTGTACAATATTGTTCATACTGTAAACATAATAATATATACTACTGTATGTATTGTACTCTCCAGCAGATCCTGTCACCTTTAGCCTAGAGTAGGCAAACACTTCACTCAGCTGATGGTAATACATAACTAATCACAGTCTTAACACTTGTGATGAAGGTTGGGTGGGAGATTATTGGGTCATGTTACAAACCTGAACTGATGCAGTGTCAGGTCACCAATTGTTTGGTGGGGGATTAGCGGGTCTTATGACCTGAAGAAGTCTTGAATGACATTATTCTTTACCTATGAGGTATAAACATAGTACAGGTTGTACCTCTCTAGTCCGGCAACCTCGGGACCTGACCGGTGCTGGACCATGGAAATTGCCGGATCATGGAAATTCACTCTTTTCTTGGATAGATAGTGACTTGTGCTTGCTTGGAAGCACTAGCACCACTTTCTCTGCAACATTGTCTCTTTGAAGACATATTGAAGGGTTAAATGTCGTATAGTAGCTTCTCAAATTTCGCGAGTTTTTAATTCAACGTATTTTATTGGAACACACACACACAAAAAAAATTTTGATGGCGGAAACTTGAATTTCGACGGGTTTGAACGGCCCGCCAACATGCAGACGACGTGCATAATCGTGTAAACAGCGTCATTTCTCTTATGTACAGAAGATTCATTATTGTTTGTTACTGAATGTCTTTTTTATTGAATTAATATTTATGTGTGCAAAATGAGCAATACAATTCATTAATAATACGTAGAATATTAAAACACACGAGGAAATGACACATCATTGTTTTCGTTGATTACAAAACCAGTGACTGACTGGTTCTACATATAAAACTGAAGAAAATAATACTTTGGTTGTAGCTGTAATAAAATTAATATGGTTGTTTTAAGTAATGTTATTTAATGTTAATAAATGGAACAATAGAAGTAGCTAACGATAATGGTAAAGAAAAAAGAGAGATCGCATATGTAAGTGCGCATGCGCACACGTGAAAACATATCGTCATTACTTTACATAAGAATATGAAAGCAACACTTATTTACTGTTCATATATATATATTAATTAATGCTTCTGAATTTGTTTTTATTGAATTAACGTTTGTGTGCAAAATTAACAATACAATTTATTAATAATACGTGGAATATTAAAACACACGAGAAGACGAGACGGCTGCCGGCATTGTTTATGTTAAAGCTTACACAACCAGTGACTGATTGGTTCTACATATAAAACTGAAGAAAATAAGACCCTGATTGTGGCTGTAGTAAAATTAATGTAAAAAAAATTAATATGGTTGTTTGAAGTACCTGTAATGTTATTTAATGTTAATAAATGGAACATTATAAGTAGCTAACCATTAATGATTAAAAAAAAGTGAGACTGCGCGTATGTAAGTGCGCATGTGAAAACATATCTTCATTACTCTACATAAGAATATGAAAGCAACACTTATTTACTGCTCATATATATTGAATGGTTAAATGTTGTACTCTGTATAGACACGCAGAGAGAGAGAGAGAGAGAGAGAGAGAGAGAGAGAGAGAGAGAGAGAGAGAGAGAGAGAGAGAGAGAGAGAGAGAGAGAGAGAGAGAGAGAGAGGCTGGCTGAACTGCCGGATGTAAACAAACCTTAATTTCCCACGGCTTTGTTGTTGTTATTTTTTACGAGGATTAGCCCACCCGGGCATAGGTCACTGACCCACATTGGGGCCTGAGGGGCAAAAATTTAATACTCCTGTAATAATAATAATAATTCAGATAAGTAAAAAAAAAAAAAAAAAAAAACCCTGCCCATCTACCTATTGGACAAACTAAAATCGTTCCGGACCACAGAATGCCGGACTAGAGAGGTACAACCTGTATTGAACTGTATTGTATATGAAGAGTACTGGTATCAATAAACACAGATTATTACAATAATGAATCTATATTAATGAATTAAAAACAACTACAGGGGCTCCCCAACTTACGAACTGGTTAGGTTCCTGAGGTCTTTTCGTAAGTCCAATATTACCCTTGTCAATACTGTCTACAGCATTGTAAAAAAAAGGTTGTACAGACAGCTATACCCCAATAATACTCGACAGTATTTCTTACCAGCCTTAAACGGTATTTTAATGTATGAATAGCATGTACTATAGTAATTATAAATAAACACTCTCACCATGTTTAGCCTTTTCATTTTCAAAGAGACTTATGGCCTTCCGCTGAATTAAGTTAAGGCTTATAGGCATGCGGTGCTGATGTTGGTCTTCCAGCCACACACTCAAAAGTTTTTCCATCTCTTCGATCACTGAGCCTCTTTTCTTTCTAATGATCGTGGAATGCATTGGCACTGAACCTTTCACATGTTGCATAATGCGCTCTTTGTCCTTCAAAATTGTCCCAACAGTCGAATGATTCATCCCGTGAGCATTTGCTATGCTTATCATTTTCTCACCTCTTTCACAAAGCTTTATAATATCCACCTTAGTTTTCAACGTAATAGTGCGACGCTTCTTACTACCATCATCACCACTGGCATCACTCTTACGCTTCTGAGACACGTTGGGGTCAATAATATTTGTCAAAACCACAAATAACACCGTTAGGCAGCAGAGGAACACAACAACAACTATGGCGCTAGGGATATAGGGTGACGCTGAACAGCCAACGCCATCTATTGGGCGGCGGTTGAACTTACGACCTGGCGCGGTCTTCAAACAGGCAATTGGACATATGGAGAGGTTTGTTCGTATCTCTGAAAGTTCGTAACTTGAATGTTCTTAAGTGGGGGAGCTCCTGTAAACAATATCGTATCATGAATGAGGCAGTAAAGTAGACAAACAGTGAGGCAACCCATGGGGGGACGGGGGCTGGGGGGGTCACATTTACCCCCAATGGACCCTTCTCCCTTTGCCTCCCTATCATTTGATTCCAAAATGATCCTCTATGAGATATTTACAATATAATATCCTTAAATGACAAGCCGATTAATGAGGTAAAAATAAGTAGTTTACTGTATATATGAAGGGTACTGGTATTAATAAGCACAACTTATTGCAGTTTGTATCCCCAAGTTTCTATCTAAATAACTAAGCAAAGAATTTATTTGAAATACTCTGTAACATTCAATACCATATTATCCTGACCACTGGGGTTAGCAAAATGGCTTTTCCCTGTGAAAAAACAACAACATAATTTTGAGCAACACATTACTGTACTCACTTTTTACTCAATGTACTATGCTAAAGGACTAAAAAAAATTATCTCTTGAGCAAATTATGAGATGTTTATACTCAAATTATTCGCTATCTTGCACGGATTCCAGCAATGTAAGCCATATTCTCTTAAGTCAAGTCTGTGGCATTTTATATGAGAAAACTTTAAGCCTAAAACAAAATTCATCCCATTAATCATTACCACCATCATCTACCCCCCCCTGTTGGCTGGGAGGTGGGGTGTTGACAGCCAGGAGGGGAGATTAACACATACTCAAGGATTATATGAGGCAGGGAGTTTTCGTTTTTTTTTTATAAAATATCACTGACTCAGTTTAGCAGAATATAACTTGCATTGCTGGAATCATTGCAAGATAGCGATTAATGTGAGTATAAACATCCCATAGTTTACAATAGATATAAAAATTTTAGTAATGAACTTTGTACATTTCAGTAAAGGTTGTGATAATTTATGCGGTTGCTCAGCAGTTGTGGTTGAAGTTGCGAAGCTTCATGACATCACTAGGTCTCCATATGCCCTGGTTTATTCATTGATCAGTTGCCTAAGTACAAATGTAGCCCAGTCAAGCCATCATGTATCAATTTTAAAACAGAAATTATAATGTAAAATGTTATAAGACAATGGTTTAGTAGTGCTGTTAATGTGTGTGCAGTGTAAGTGTCTTGGCATGTTACCTCACCACCTGACTCCTGAACAAACTCTTCACCAACTTCTTCAAACCCTACAATGTGCTTGGCAAGCTCAACAATATTTCTCTGAATGCTTGGCACACGCATGCATGCACACACGTACGCATGCATGCACACACGTACACACACACACACACATCCTTGACCACCGAAGGGTCGAGACGTGCCTGGCGCTCCTCTCGGAGCAGCCAGGTCAACTGTTGTGTTGGCCCATACCAGCCCCCTCCCCTGAACCCTCCTCCCCACCGGAATATCAACATGTTCTCGCCAGAAGTTGCAGTTTCATTTAGGAAAGGAATGGAACCAGTGTTAAACAGAGGTGAACAGTGGTGAACAGTGCTTAAGTCAGTGAGAACAACTCAACAGTAACAGTCGTACCCGGGTTGACCTTCACACAGTGAGGTCCCAGGTACCCAGTGATAGCGGCCCGTGAGACCCAACAACCAGCGATGTGTTAATCCATCTACGATAGGAAGGCCTGGGACCACACCTCACTCATATAACACCATCTGTGAGGGAATTACTACACCACGTCAGGCCCCTCATAACACCATATGTGAAGGAGTTACTACACCACGTGAGGCCCCTCATAACACCATCAGTGAGGGAATTACTACACCACGTGAGGCCCCTCATAACACCATCTGTGAGGGAATTACTACACCACGTGAGGCCCCTCATAACACCATCTGTGAGGGAATTACTACACCAAGTGAGGCCCCTCATAACACCATCTGTGAGGGAATTACTACACCACGTGAGGCCCCTCATAACACCATCTGTGAGGGAATTACTACACAATGTGAGGCCCCTCATAACACCATCTGTGAGGGAACTACTACACCACGTGAGGTTCCTCCTAACACCATCTGGGAGGGAGTTACTACACTACGTTTTTGCTGTTCAACACCTACAATAATCTGTATGTTCACTGTATGTTCCTTTACCTTTCTCTAATGAAGGCTTTTGTTAAACCACCAATGTATGTAATAAGTCATTTGTGTCCAATGTATATTTTCAGCCTTCGGACTGCAGAACTTTTTCAATAAACCGTCAATTATTATTATTATTATTATTACACACACCTGCCGCACTCCATCACCATAAGCTGCATCCGTTTTATGGGTCACTGTTTCTGCCATCATAAAGGTTACCCCACACATTTTGAAAACAATTATGGGCTAATGGAAATTTCTGTAGGCTAAAGGAAAGTTTTTAGACTCAACAGTCCTGCCAACACATGCATGTTTTCGCTTGCTCACCAGTTGGAATATTAGTCCGCCAATACAGTAATCGGTTCTAGGGCTTAAGTTCGTTCCCATTTGAGTAAATATCAAGAAGGTTGTACTATTCAATAATTTTTCAAGTTTTATATTAAATTTTTTAGTAATTTTAACAATTATTTAACATAATTGGAGTACTGGAAACTAGTTTTTGATGCGCCCAAAGGCGTCAGTTTGTATCTCTGGTCAGTGGAGGTAACATCTTGCTTGTGGCTCTCTTGAACATAAACTATTTTTACGTTTTTACAGTACAATTATTGGTCATTCTGAAATTTATTTTACATATTGATAATATATAGCGCAGTACAGTGATGATTTAAAGAAAATTATCTTTATTTACAGCAATTAAACTTAAAATTTTAGTGTAGAAATTGAATCCAGCATGGGTCCAAAGAAATCTAGAAAGGCGATTTCAATCCAGGTAAAACAGGAAATAATAAAGAAACATGAACAGGGCATTAGAACAAATGTGCTTAGTAAGGACTATGGCATGTCGGCATCAACTGTGTGGACAATTCTTGCACAAAAAGACAAGTTCAAGGAAGTGAAAGTGAGAGACAAATCTACCAGAGTGTTTAAAGGTAGATCCTTAATTGCAGAAACAGAGAGGTTACTTCTCATTTGGATAAAGGAAAAACAAATGAAAGGTGATTCAATTTCGACAGAATTTATTTGCGAAAGAGCCAGGGAGATTTACGAACATTTGAAGGAAGAGCAACCTGTTTCTTCTGGCACAAAGTTCGAAGATTTCCGGGCCAGCAAAGACTGGTTTGAAATATTTAAGAAAAGAAGTGAAATTTTCAGTGTTATTAGGCATGGTGAGGCTGCCAGTGCAGATAAAGAAGGAGCAGCAAAATTTGTAGTGGACTTTAAAGAACTGGTGGAGGAAAAAAATTATCTTCCACAGCAAGTGTTCTATGTGGACGAAACTGGGCTGTTCTGGAAGAAAATGCCCAAGAGGACATTCATCATCAGAGATGAAGCCTCTTTACCTGGGCATAAACCCATGAAAGACCATCTCACTCTATTGCTTGGTACCAATGTTTCAGGGGATTTCCGACTGAAGCCTATGCTTGTCTACCACTCTGAGAACCCCAGGGTGTTCAAGCAACAAAAAGTGGTAAGAGGACAGCTTGGAGTTTATTGGAAGTCCAACCGTAAGGCATGGGTGACAAGACAGCTCTTTAATTAATGGGCTGTTGAGGTGTTTTGCCCTTCTGTGAAGAGCTACCCAACCACCAATAAACTCCCTTTAAAGGCTCTTCTCCTTATGGATAATGCCCCTGGTCATGACCCTGAACTTGCCAGCACTTTGGAGGCTCGATTTGACTTTGTCGAAGTGTTGCTTTTGCCTCCCAACACTACATCAATTATACAGCCAGTGGACCAGAATGTGACCAGCAACTTAAAGCTGTACATGAAGAAAATGTTCAGGATGTGTCATCAAGCAACTTCCACTCGTCCTGATCTAACACTGGCACAGTTCTGGGGGAGACAATTTAACATCCTGGAGGCTGTAAAATTGATTGTCTCATCATGGCGAGAAGTCTCCATTAGATCCCTCAATTCTGCATGGAAAGGACTGTGGCCATCAGCAGTCCATGATTTTGAGGGATTTGAGGAAGAAGCGGAGTTGGACAAGGAGATTGTGTCCATTGGTCAGTGAATGGGCCTCGAAGTGGAGGAGGATGATGTGGAAGAGCTTGTGATGTCTCATGAGCAGGAACTTACTCTTAAGACTTAAAGCAACTGGATGAGATGTTAGAAGCTGACAGTGGTGAGGAGGAAAGGGAAAGTAATGACCATATGTCTTCTTCAGATTTGAAGGATGTTGTTCACTACTGGGAGACGTTCAGGAAACTTGCTTCAAGGCACCCAGATGTGGAAACAACAGAACCTATTTTGTGTAATGTTGAGGACAGAGTGGTCTCCTTCAAAAATCAGTTGATGATGAGGAGGAGAAATTGCCCACAAACAAAAATCGACAGTTTCTTCTCTAAGAGGCGGCGGGAGAAAGATGCTGCAGTACCTCCCAGCATTCCACTTCAAAAAGGAGAGAGGATTTTCCTACTGGAGAATCTGTCAGTCCAGAGGTTCCTGACATTTTCATGGAAGGTGACTCGCCTTCCAAGAAGCAGTAAAATGCTTCTCCTCCACCCCCACTTCCTTCTCTTCTCCCTTCTCCTCCTCCACCTCCCACTTCAAATTCACATCATCATCATCAACCAGGAGCCTTCTACATACACACCTCAAAGTAAGTGTACTTTACTGCATTATTTTTTTACTTTATGTAATTTTCGGTGAGCTGGAACCAATTACCCAAAATCCCATTGAAACAATGGTTTCGGTTAACGAAATTTTCGGTTAACGAGCAACCTTCTGGAACAAATTGTGTTCGTTAACTGAGGGACCACTGTAAATCAATAATAATAAGATCACACAAGAGGAGATGGGACACTATTGTTGTCAGTGTTTACACCCATAATATCAGTTATCCACCTGAAACTGAAGAAAATAAGACCCTGGTTGTTGTTGTAGTAAAATTTGTGTAAAAAAAATATGTATGTTTTTATTCATATTATAAATGCACAGCAAAGGTAACCACTGAAGTTTAATAAAAAATTTAAATAATAGTGATAGTGGAATGGCAGTTTGTATACTTGCGCCCTCATGGAAACTGAGTCATTTATCTTAAGAATATGTACAAAAGATTCATTATTGTTTTACCGAATATGTATTTGATTGAATTAATCTTTACATATGCGAAATGAACGATGCAATTCATTAATAATACGTAGAATATTAAAACACACAAGAGGAGACGAGACGGCATTGTTTTCGTGAGTGTAAATTGAACAGGGTCCTAAATTAACCGGGTTTTAAATATGAATCGTGGTTAGTAGAACCATCGTTATCGGAGGCTTTCCTGTACTGTACTCTCTTCTTCACTCTACCAAACAGGGAGATACTACCGCCTGGGAAGATATTGGAAGCATAATGTGTTGTTTATTGGTAGACCCTGATGCCATATGTGACCAAGTCCCAGGTTGCTGATCTGACTTTCTGCCTCATTTACACACAATCACAGTCTCATTTGTTTCTCTTACTTTGAGAACACAACAGACATACTGATATCGTTTCTCACTATTAATTTTTTCTTTTTCTTTATGGTTCTTTATTATTATTATTATCAGTGTTATTGTTATTAATAGTACTTTATTTTTATTTTTTTTTATTAAAATTTTTATTTACTATGAACTTATTATTATTATTATTATTGTTATTATTATTAAATTTTCGCCCCCCAGGCCCCGACGTGGGTCAGTGACCTGTGCCCGGGTGGGCTAATCCCTGTAAAAAAAAAAAAAAAATGCCCTCACTCTGTCAGTGCTATACTATCTTTTACTCTACCAATGCTGTATTCTTCTTCATCCTACCAATGCTGTACTCTCTCCTACAACTCTCAATGTTGTACTCTCCCCTTCACTTTACCCATAAATAAACAGAAGAATCAATAATACAATGTAAATGAACTGTAGCTATACAAGAAAGTTAGCCTAAAAAACAGTTGAGAAAGTGATAATAAACAGAATACCTTTTGCTAATAAACTTGTGATCATTGACAGAACATTCTCCACACTTCCAGCCATTTTGGTCTCCATGGACATTTGAGTAAAGTTTTCATATCCAAGAAGACGTGCTTGTTCCCCCCTGTTATGAAAAAAAGAGAGTGAGACTTCTACTATTAATAAATATCTTTGTTAAATGTCATTCTTTTAACAGTGTCACTGTAAAGTACATTCCATATTTTTGCTGAAGTAGTTCTTACATCCATTTACAGGCAGTTCCTAGGTTACTAACGTCCAACTTACGAACAGTCTTTTATTTACCTGGTGACGTTATTTTTTACTTTCATTTACTGTATTTTGACATTCAATCTCTTCTTTTTTCTTAAATTAAGTAATTTTAGATGAATATAAAGACTTAGGCTATGATATACAGCTCGTCCCTGACTTATGACCTACTCGACTTACGACCACTTGCACTTACGACCTGCCTCAGTAGTACCAAAATTTTGTCAAATTACGTATTTTCAAGTCCCAACGTCAGCACACAGAGAAAATTTTCGTTTGTAATTCACTTTAAAATGGCTGGCAAGCTTAAAAGTGAGAGTTTTGTGGTGCTGAGAAGAAAAAGAGACACCCATTTTAGATTTTCTATGTATTATTTAAGCATTTTCGAGTTACGACCATTTTGTCTTATGACCTGGATTTGGGTCCCTAACCCCGTCCTAAGTCAGGGAGGAGCTGTAGTGGGATTTTTAACTTTGTTCTGTAAGTACATTATGCACATAGCATGTGTTCCGACTTACGTACATTTTTTTTTTAATTAAGAACGTCCCCAGGGATGTAGCTCGTTTGTAACCCAGGGACTGCCTGTATGCATACAAGAGCAAAATTGAGAAATGACTCAGAAATCCCACTTTATAACCAAACCTGGATTAGACAATGCACATTGAACAAGGGTTCTCAACCTTTCTCTCCTCTTGTATTCTTTGAGTCCTTTCAGCATTGGTCCTATACCCACCTCAGAACATAATTGATTCAACATCAAGGAGCATAGTTCATTAAGCCGACTGGTTTTCTTGGAGATAATTTACCTGTCCATAATTACTCGAATACAAAAGAACTATTTGCATCCATTGTATTTCATGTGTATTGCCAAACTAATAGGAATTCTTACCTACTATCACAAATAAGTTTTGCCCTTTTTAGGATATTATTATTATTATCAGTTATTATTATTACTGTTGTTATCGTTATTGTTGTTGGTGGAGGTGGCAGAGATGCTGACATTTGGCAGGGAATCATAGGGAGAAATGGACTGGGCAAGAGTAATCCCAATGGCCTACTCCTCCTCAGCAAGCATGCTGCATGTAACCTTACAATCATCAATACCTTGTTTAGGCAGGCCGTAAGTTCAAGAGATCGTGGCAACACCCACAATCCAAACACTGGCATTTGATTGACTACATTATTGTCAGAGAAAGAGATCGCGAGATGTCCTCATCACCCGAGCCATGAGTGGCTCAGATCACTGCGACACTGATCATCGGATCTTCAGAGCCAAACTCTCACTTCACGTTACCTCAAAACAGCGAAGGCAGCAAGCTTCCAGAATACGTTTTAACACTAAGAGTCTGGAGGATCCAACAGTAGCACATGCTTTCAGAGAGCAGCTGAACATGGGCTGATAAACAACCCAGCAACAACCCAATTCCTGGTGCCGAATGGGATATTCTCGACACTGTCATGAGAGACCCTTGGTGAGATTGAAAGAATACACCAGGACTAGTTTGATGGAAATGAACAGGATATCAATGTACTCTTCGATGATAAATGCGCTGCTTTAACTGACTGGCAGAACAGCCCTCAGTCTCGAATCACAGCTGATATCTTCAGCAAGAAGAAAGTGGCGGCCCGGCGATAACTTCGCAATTTAAAGAATGAATGGTTTGACAATAAAGCATGTTAAATGCAAAAACTTGAAGATTAACACAAAATGCGAGAATTTTTGAAGTCCACTGAAACATTTTATGGGCCAATCACCCACGGATCAGCCCCCCTCCACTCATCCTAAGTTAACTCCCTAATTAAAGACCATTCACTGCTCAATCTAAACACCTCAGCTATCCTCCATTTCTGGACAAAGTAACTACTGCCATCAAACAGCTGAAAAATAACAAAGCCTCAGGACCTGATGGAATCCCAGCCGAGATGTATAATGCAGGAGGACCTCTGCTTACCAGCCATCTCCACTCTCTCCTGGAGAAAATATGGGAAAAGGAGGAAATCCCCCAAGCACCGATGTGAACGTCCTGACTATCCAGCAGGTCCTCAGCATCCAGAACTGACCCACTTCAGCTATCCTCCATTTCTGGACAAAGTAACTACTGCCATCAAACAGCTGAAAAATAACAAAGCCTCAGGGCCTGATGGAATCCCAGCCGAGATGTATAATGCAGGAGGACCTCTGCTTACCAGCCATCTCCACTCTCTCCTGGAGAAAATATGGGAAAAGGAGGAAATCCCCCAAGCCCTTACGATGCCTCCATCATTAATATTTGTAAGAACAAGGGAGACTGGTCAGACTGCGGCAATCACCGCGGGATTTTGCTGCTGTCCATATCTGGCAAGATTATCGCCCGAGTCATCCTAAACTGACTTCTTCCTGAGGAGGAAAACTTTCTCCCAGAATCTCACTGTGGCATTAGACCATCACATGGCATCACTGACATGATCTTTGCTGTCCGCCAGATACAAAAAAGTGCAGAGAACAGCATCGTGACTTGTACATGGCCTAACCAAGGCCTTCGACTCAGTCAACAGGGAAGCCCTCTGGTGGATCCTCAGCTGTTTTGGCTGCCCACCCAAATTCATCGCCATTGTGAGGCAACTCCACGATGGCATGAAAGGCAGTGTCCTGCACAATGGCACCCACTCTGAGGTCTTCCCCATACAAATGGGGGTAAAACAAGGATGTGTACTGGCACCAACTCTTTTTCCATTTTCTTGGCTGCCTTCCTTACTCGTGCCAGTGTCAATTTAGCTGGCAGGGTGGACATCAAGTACTGTATTGGATGAAGGATCTTTTCAAAATCAGACAACTCTAGGCAGGAACAAAGGTGTCGGCAGTTTTCATTACTGAAATACAGTATGCAGACCTCACCCTTGTAACCGACACTGAACGCGACCTATAGGAAACCTTGAACACCTACACAGATGCATATGCACACTTCGGTCTTGAGGTGAATGTATGTAAGACTCGGATTCTCTTTCAGCCTGTCCCTGGTTCAGCCACATCTCCACCATCCATCCAGCTGTACGGTACTACCCTCTCTAATGTTCCCCACTTTCAGTATCTTGGCTCACACCTGTCCACCACCTCAGACATCGATGAAGAGATTCAACTTCGGATCAGATGTGCATCTCAAGCCTTTGTCAGACTCCATACCCATGTTTTCACCTGTAGGGAGCTGAAATTATCTACAAAGTTGCACGTATACCGAGCAGTGGTCCTCCCCACCCTGCTATATGGCAGCTAAACATGGGTCACATACAGGAGGCACCACAAGACACTTGAAAACTTTCACCAACGTAGTCTATGTTCCACCTTCCGAGTTCGCTGGGAAGACAAGAGAACAAATGCCAGTATTCTCACTGACACCAAGTGTACGAGCATCGTACATGAACAGCTAGGTTGGACTGGCCATGTTACCTGCATGGACAACAGTAAACTGCCAAAGGAGCTACTTTACAGTCACCTAATGAATAATAAACGTTAAGCTGGATTATCGTCATACTCAATTCCAAGTGACAGCAAAGTAGTAGCAGTACGTGGTGGGGGTGGTGGTGTGGGCCAGGCCTACTTTAGGGAGCGCAATCTTGCGACTCCTGCCCTTGAGGCCAGGGTTAGAAGGCAAATTATTCTATGCACGCTGTCGCTGCCCACATATAAACAGGCGCTCAGGTGCCAGCCGCCCTCCTCACCTGACCAAATAAGTCTTTATTACTTATACTTACACCAGTGTGATCATAGAAATTGTGACAATTCCTGCCATAGATAAACAAATATGAGCCAGGTGTGACTATTCCTGCTCCCAGTGTATAATTCCGATTGTGTATACAGGTATGTTGTTGCCCTCACCCCCCAGGGGTGGCCTACACACCCATGCCCACATGTCCCTGCTGGCCAACCTGTCACCTCTGACCCTTTTCATGAGAACTAGACTCCTCTGAATGAGACTAAAGCAGATGTCAGTAGCAGACGTTCCTGCTGCTGGAAGTGTGGAGTTATCCCGGGTAACTCCTTTTTGTATCTGTTTTAGCTGGAACCAAAATTGCACAAGCTGTGAATGTGTGAGAAACAACCGCCGATGTGTGAGAGGCAGGAAGGAAGGGGAACAACTGTCGGTTTCTCCAGGGTCGGGATTCGTCACAGGAGGACACAATGAATATCGCCCGGACAACACTGCCCGACGGTATCCTGAATGATAGCAGTGAGTCCAGTCAGTTTAAAAATGTATTGCCAATAAATGCTGCTCCAACACCAGCAGATGTCCACAAGCTGAATGACAGACAGCGACCACCTTGGAAAAGCATGTCGAAGGAAGATGTAGAGAAATGGGTCAAAGAAACCTACACAGAAGTTCTCAGTTGCTCTCCAATCAACCTCTTTGAACCACCAATATGTGGGGCCACCAAAGAAATGATCTGGGAGATGACTCGCCTCTTACAATATTACACTCATGACAGCTCCCTGGCTCCAATAACTCTCCACATACTGGCAATAATACCTCATCTATTTTTGCCAAAGAACACACGCAAGGAGTAAGTACAAGGAAGATGTAGCTGCAACAAAGAGAAGTCACGCTGTGGCAGAAAGGGACACTGGACAATCTCCTAAGAGAGGCAAGAACATTGCAGCAGAAACTAAAATTTACAGGAGACAGAAAGCAAGTCACAGAGGATGCTGCCAGAAAGTTTGGTAACAAGATGTCTGTTGGAAGAGTGTCCTTGGCGGTAAGATATCTTACAGAGGAATCCTCCGGTGGTGTTCTGCCAATAACAAGACCTTACAACAAATGAAGCAAAAGCATACCCAAGCAAGTGCAGAGAAAGGCATCAAGTTCCCGGGCAACTATGTCCTTCCAAACTCTATCATGTTCGAGAAAATAACAGGGGGGGATGGTGTGGAAAAATCACTGAAAACACAAGGGGGTGCAGGCCCTTCACGCCTGGATGCAGACAGGTGGAAAAGCACACACAGCACTAACAAGTTTGGCGACGCTGCAAGTGATCTCTGCAATGCCACTGCCGGCCTTGCAATAAAGCTAGCAATCTCATGCTGCGATCACCTACAAGCCCTGATGGCCTGCTGCCTCATCCCCCATAACAAATATCCAAGATGTAGGCCTATAGGGGTGGGGAAAGTGCTGAGACGGATCATTAGAAAATGCATAATGGAGGTAGTCATTGATGATGACAGGGCAGCTAGAGGGAACCTGCAAGTATGTGGGCCGGGGGATGAAGCTGCCATTCATGCCATGAGAAAGATAGGTGAGCAGCGTAATTGTCAGGCAGTACTCTTCCAACGCATTCAACATAATCAACAACAAGGCTAAGATACACAAAATCAACATCATGTGTCCAAGTTTTGCAATGTATGTTGAAAACATCTACAGGATCCCATCAGACCTCTATTGTATATAACAAGCTTCAAGCCCAAAGAGGAGAAACCACCCTACAGTTGACTGAGGGAATTAGGCAGGGGGATCCGGTTGCATTGACAATGAATGCAATAGGTCTATCCGTGCTCAACATACAATAAAATATGCAACAACTGAAGTCAAGCAATTGACTTATGCTGACGATCTAACAGGAGCAGGAAAAGTGGAGGACAACAAAAAGTGGTGGGACCTGGTGACATCACGTGGTCCACAAATAGGGTACCACCCAAATACCAGTAAATCCTTCCTCATTGTAAAGCCAGAATACCATTATTGGGCTATAGAGATGTTCGACGGAAGTGAGGTCAAAATAACATAGGACGGCCAAAGACACCCTAGGTGCGGTAATAGGCACGAACGATTTCAAGACAGAGTACATAACGGGAAAGGTAAATGAGTGGGTGAAAGAAATTCAAGCTCTGTCGGAGATTGCTAAAACTGAGCCATGTGCAGCTTTTGCGGCACTCACGCATGGAATAAAGGATCACTGGAATTACCTGTTGTACACTATCCCTGATATCGGATCCCTCCTCCACCCTCTGGAAGATGCCATCAAGGTTGCTTTTATCCCAACACTAGTGAAAAACCCTTATTTAACCTCAGCAGAAAGGTCGCTCCTTGCACTACCACTGAGACAGGGAAGAATGGGATTGACTAATCCAGAAGAGCTTGCTGCCACCGAATATCAGAACTCTGTCGGGCTCACAGCAACCCTCACTGAGTGCATAATAGCCCAGCATGCAGCAAGTCAGGTGGATACCAACGAATTAAACAAGATTCAATGTTCCATTACGACAGAACGGTTACACACCCAAAGTTATAAACTTGAACACCTGATGTTGCAATTGTCAGTGAACTTGAAAAAAAAAGTAGTTATAGTGCAGGAGGTGGGCACCTCAAACTGACTAACAACGTTACCGATAAGGGCAAAAGGTTTCAGCCTTAAAAAAACAAGAATTTACTGATGCCATTGCTCTAAGGTATGGTTGGTCAGTAGAAGGTTTGCCCTCCCAATGCATGTGTGGCTCAACCTATGACATCAACCACGCCATGGTGTGTAACAAAGGAGGCTTTGTATGCATGAGGCATGACGAAGTAAGGGATCTCACAGCAAATATGTTGAAGGAAACCCGCCATGATGTCATGGTGGAACCGACCCTCCTTTCATTGAACGGTGAGAATCTCCACTACAGGACTTACAAACACATTCAATGAAGCCCGTGAGGATGTCGGCGCTCGAGGATTCTGGACGCGAGGACAACGTACCTTCTTTGATATAAGGATTTTCGACCCCATGGCTGCATGTCACCGTAACCTAGTTCTTGATGCTACACACGAGGAATGAAAATTACAAGAACAGGGCGTATGGGGAGAGAATTCAGAATGTGGATCAAGGCAACTTCACTCCTCTGGTGTTCTCAACCTCTGGTGGGATGGGACCAAGTGCAAGATGTTTCTATGCAAGACTGGCCGAGGTGTTATCTGAACAGAAGCAGCAGCGCAGAAGCCAAGTTACAGCTGGGTTGAGATGTCAACTGCTCTTCTCTCTGCTTAGATCTGCATTGCTTTGCCACAGGGGAACGAGATCGTCGACCCCAAAGCCAACAACATCGTTATTAATGACTATGAGGCAACAGTTACTGAATGCCACATAGATATGTGGCTTAACTAACTCAACACATATAGGGTAGCTACTTTTGTATTTGGATATTTAAAAAAAGGCACCAGCAGCCTCCTCCATCTGATGTGATTTATCCTTGAGGTAAGAAATAAGTTATCTCCTATACATATTTTTAATTTATTAAACTAGGTCAAATATATTGATATATTTTATTTCATACGCTAGGTGATTATCACCCAGTATTATAGGGCAAAAGTGACTACAGCAGTGGTCCCCAACCTTTTGTAGGCTCTGGGCCACATTCGTTATTGTAAATATAGTGGAGGGCGCCAGAACTTTGGATCAACAATTAAGAATAAGTTAAAAATAAAATCATATCCAGTATTCAGTTATTTGCAGTTTTACACAAGTCTTACTGTTACCAGTTACATACTTTATACATTTACTCTTAGATCATGGTAGCTCTCTCTCTGGGCCTGATCTGTGGTGTAAAAAAAAAAAAAACCACTTTTCTAATAAACTCTTGCGAGTTCCATAATATGGTTCCACGGGCACTGAACTACAGATTGGGGACTACTGGACTACAGAATACACCTGAAAGTCAGACTGGAAACTCGTCATACCTTGCAAACCAGACGGGTACACAAGGATAAAGTCTAGAACTTGAAAATTATTAATCAAAATTATTAGCTTTAATTTAAAATCCATTTAATATACAAACAGCTTTTCAACATGGTACAGGTACTGGTCACGAAGGAATACAGCCCACAGTTATCACTAGCCAACCAAGCTGATCAACCTATATATATTCCACTCACCCTTACAGATTTCTACTAGCCTCAGGGTAGCAGATGAGCTTTAATTTCGAACCCTGTATAAGGACTGTTCTTCATTTGTATATAAACTTAGAACGGGTCTTATTTTCAGGACCCAGCTGTATACCCTTTAATGTTCCCTCACCCCAGGTTGAGAACCCCTGATGTCAATATATATAATAGCTGAATGCTGAAGGAAACAGTTATTCCTTAGCATAAAACTGGAGAGGTGAACAGTGTCAGAGAAAGAAGGGCAAGTACAATAATGATTGACTTCACTACTGCATTTAATGACAGTCAGGACCAAGTACACAGGGAAAAATAAAGGCAAACTGGAGGGGAGCACAGGTATCCCTCATCTAACGTTAAATCAGTAAGGCAATAAATTTTTTAACACCCATTCTCATTTAACATTAGGTCAATAAAGGGGAAAAACTGGGGTTGAGGTGGCCTGTGAGATGGCATGTTGCCTCTGTTACATGTAATGAAACTATGAGTTGTGAAAAATTCATCACAATTCTCTAATCTGCTTAAAAATAGAGATATACAGTCTCTCCTCGACTTACGACGGGGTTCCGTCCCGACGACCAGGTCGTAAGTCGAATTGGTCGTTAGTCGAAAAGGCGAAAATAATACATAGAAATTCTAAAATGGTGTCTCTTTTTCTTCTCAGCACCACGAGAACTCTCACTTTTACGCTTGCCAGCCATCTTAAAGGGAATTACAAACGAAAATTTTGTCAGTACACTGCGCGATCACTAACGCCAGGACTCGAAAATACGTAATTTGAAAAATATTTTATACGACCACGGTGGTCATATGTCCGGATTGTAGTAAGTCGAGTATGTTGTAAGTCGAGTAGTACCTGTAATATAAAACTATAAAATATGAAAAATGAAGACCATGGGTGTGTGAAGTGAATGGGTTTGTAGAAGAAGTGGGCTGTAACTGTGTCATGAGCCTGGCTGTGCTCCCTGACTCTCTCCCCCAATGTGACGTTATGACATACACACAAGGTGGCAGCAGCCATGCATCTCTGAGTAAGCTGGATAACTGTCTGGCTGAGCTGTGTCACATTGCCCAGAGGATGGTTTGAATGTGGAAGGAGCGATTTTTTTGTACATAAAATATGTGCAATTATATTTTATGAAATGCTATGTACAAATTTTATTGGCTTATCATAGTAATTTTTGTTCATTTCTGACATATGTAATTTTAAATTTGTCTGAATTTGTCTCACTTGTGCTCACTAAATCATTTAACTCTGAACCACATTGTTTATATAGAAATTTGGTGTTAATAAATCAATTGCTGAACTTCGAAACTGTTTTTATCTAACTTGTTTACTATTATTATTATTATTATTATTAATTAATTAATATTATTATTGAATACAGTACTAAACTTATTATTTACCACCCTGCCGCTAGTTTAGTGATAATTTTGCTAAGGTTAGGTTTTCCTGGAATGTAAACTTATCGTTAAACGAGGGATACATGTACAGGATTAGGGTATGAGTTGTACAAGTGTAAAAATGAAAAGCAAGGCATAAAAGGGGTTAAAAGTATGAGACATTACTGCGGTATGTTGGTGTAAAACATAAGAGATATAACAACACTATACATGGAGGGGTTTACAATAAGCTAACTACTCTGTATAGTACAGTATAAGTGAAAACATGAGATAAAGACAAATACTGTACAGTATAACTGTACACTAACTGGTCAACACATTACCTGAGAGACCTAATTTCTTCAATATGAATGCTGTTACTAAGGTCTTTGGATATGTGGTTTGAAGCCCTCATGTTACACGCCCGATAAGTATTACGACGCAGGTCAGTCAATGGGCAATGTTCCAAGAAACTGCTATACACGTGTGGCTGAAGTGTGATGACCCATGGACCCTGCTTATAACGGGACCTGGAAAAAAATGGCATGATGACGGGTGAGAGGGTTCTTTTAACCCCTTCCTGGTTATTTTATTTCATTTTTAGGGGATTCAAACCACTCAGTTTTCCAAAAATTACAGAAATGAAATAATGCAGATATCAAGAGGAACATTAATCTCATAAGAGCAGGACCAGATCCAGATCTTAAATTTGACTGATGAAATCTTTCAGTTTTTGTAGTTGAGGCTCGCCCAGAATTTACTAAATCTATGGAATTTCTCCACCTCATTTTCCAATGCTCTATTTTTTATCAATAATTAACTAATTTAATTTGATAAATATATCTTTAGCCAGATATTTCAACCTGCTGTATATCTCTTCATAAATTAAAAAAAGGAGTAAAACTATATTCCTTTTGTTTTATAGATTAAAACAATACAGTACAGAAATATATCCGTTAGCCGGAATCCCCCAAGCCCGGAACTCTCTGATAGCAGGAATTGAAATTTGCTCGGAAAATCATTCCCAAACTTGGAATTTTCCAAAAATTTACGACTTTGAGAAAAATTTTTCCTAGGTTAAAAATCGAGAACATTTCTGAAATGTCTTGAATAGAGACGAAAGCTAATGTATTTTGGGGGGACATGACCAGACCTGACTCAACGTCAGGTGGAGGTAAGGTGGGGGATTAGTGGTCTCATATTACTGACCTTCTGATGGAATGTCAGGTCACCCTTTCCTGGGTGGGGGATTAGTGGGTCTCATGGCCTGAAGATGTCTTGAATAAACACAGAAGCTAAAGTATTTTTATGGAGATTGTGATAAGTATCAGTATAAATGAGCAAAGTTGTATCTCTTCAACATTACGTTATATAACATTTTAAAATATGGAGTGAGAAAGCAGAAAGGTTTGGGTGATTAGAGAGATGAAGGAGTGGTTAACATGTACCAGTGTTGCCAAGTGATAAGCTCTTCAACAGCTGATCTTTTAATTCACCTCCATGCAGTCACACAACAAGACCCTCACTGGATGAATGTTGTCTTAATTCTCATGTGTGTGTGTGTGTGTGTGTGTGTGTGATAAATAATAATAAAAATAAACGGTTTATTAATAGAGTTGCAGCTGGTGGCTGAAAATATACAAACTTACATGTGATTTAGACAAAATAATATACGTTCAATACATTTACAGGGCTGTACAGTACATAAATCAGGAGCTGTTTATTATTTTAACAATAAATTGGATGGTGCTATTCTTATATCTATCAGTGCGGGCACTTATGGGCTGAATTTTGTTGTAGTGGCTGACTGCACGAGGTGGGCGGGGGACTGCCGGTAGCTGAAGGTGGCAATAACGAGGATGGTGCAGTAGTCCACTGCCAAACCCTGCTAATGCGTGGTGGTGGAGGTCACTAAGGGATGGCATTTCCAGGGTAAAGAGAGCGTTGTTGTAGCCGGAGTAGTCTGCGCCGAGCATGATTCTTCAGGCCCTCTTCTGTACCTTCTCTAGCTGACGTTGTTGGGTAGAGTTGAGAGAAGACGACCAGGCTGGTGACACATACATTAATTTAGGGAGAATAAATATGTTGTAGATAGTCCTCAGCTCTGGCGTGGGTGTCCCAAGTGACCTGAGTCGTCGTAGCATGTAGAGTCGGTACGAGGCTGCCTTGATTGTGTTGTTTACATGGGCCTTCCAGTCCAGTTTGTGGTCTATATTTACACCCAGGAGTTTGGCAGACTGCACTAACTAAAGAGGATGGGCACCCACTGTAACTGCTGAAGCTTGACGGGAGTGGTGGGGGTGTTGATGTGCATGACTACGGTTTTGGTGTGATTGATGGTGACCTTGTTCTCTGTAGTCCATGCCTGTAGACTGTCCAGGGTGCCTTGTAGTGATGATTAGTCCAGTCTCGTGTGTGTGTGTGTGTGTGTCGGGAGGGTATGACGTGTGTGTGTGTGTGTGTGTGTCGGGAGGGTATGACGTGTGTGTGTGTCGGGAGGGTATGACGTGTGTGTGTGTCGGGAGGGCATGACGTGTGTGTGTGTGTGTGTGTGTGTGTGTGTGTGTGTGTGTGTGTGTGTGTGTGTGTGTCGGGAGGGTATGGTGTGTGTGTCGGGAGGGTATGGTGTGTGTGTCGGGAGGGTATGGTGTGTGTGTGTGTGTCGGGAGGGTATGTGTGTGTGTGTGTGTGTGTGTGTGTGTGTGTGTGTCGGGAGGGTATGACGTGTATGTGTGTAGGGAGGGTGTGATGTTGGGGTGTGTGTGTGTTAGTACTACACAGGGTGGTGAAATGTGCCTAGTGTGGCAGCATTATGTTAATGTTAAGGTACAAGCACTGCTTGCTCCCTCTCACTTTCAGCTGCCACCGCTGGCTAGCCCTTGTGGCGAACAGAAAAGCAACTTGCATTAGTCTTCCCATGCCAGAACACAGCCTCTTCACCATCATGACTCCTGCTGTGCCTCCACGTGGCAACACACGGTAACTGGGTGCCTCGTGGGCCCAGGATAGATCAGCAGGGAATCTAGGAGTAGCAGTGGGCCCCAAAGGGATGGCGCACAGGATCACTGGCATGTGGACACGTCCTGGCACCTACCAACCACTGCCCCACTGCCTTGCAGATTAACCTTGGCAGGTATAAGGCTGCTGGAGTAAACCCCGAACGAAAAGTCTGCGGTGGAGCCCCACATCAGGCAGACATGCTTACAGAACTCCAACAAGACCCCAACAGCAGTGTTGGCAGAAGAGGTGACCGCCATGGAAACCCAACATCTACACCGGCGGACGAAGCAATACATGATGGACAGGCTACTAAGGCGAAACCCAACAAACTTGGCTATCAGGAGTCCATTGCAACTCTCCCTCTCCCCAGTCATTGCAACACTTGCACCACTGGATCAGGAAAAGGGAGAGCCAAGATGTGTGGTTGCAGCCTACGCTCCTGCCTCACCACATAAATCAACTAACACACAGCCATCACCCAGCTCATCATACCACTCATCATCACCAAACCCCTATACCCCCAAAAGTCCTATGGCAACGGGGACAGGCAGAGATGACTGCTGGGAGTCTCTAGTCACAACTCTGCACATGGGCGGCACAAATTAGATGGTCGTTTATGCACTTTGATCTAGGCAGCAGTGCAATCCGATCCTGTCTGTGTGACTGAGCAGCCCTTACGAGGAGCTACTCTGCTTACCCCACAAGGGGAGGGGGTTAGAAAAGGTGCCCTATACATAGCCTGCCTAAAAAAAAAAAAAAAAAAAACCTCACTGGGCACCCAAACCCAGTAAGGTCATCCTTATGCGATCAAAACACAACCAAAATCACAGATCCAAACAAAAACAAAACCGTACAAATTCTTATGGTCGCTGCATGGAATGTCAGGACCCTTCTAGATAATGGCACAAATGAGCATCCTGAAAGAAGAACTGCCCTTGTGGCAAAAGAGCTGGCTAGGTATAACATCGACATAGCAGCCATCAGTGAGTCCCGGCTCCCAAATGAGGGCCAACTCACAGAACGCAGGTCTGGCTACACCTTATTCTGGAAGGGTAAGCCTGCTGTGGAGAGATACCGCATTTATGGAGTTGGCTTTGCCATCTGCCAACGCATACTACACAGGCTAACTGAAATGCCTATTGGGATCAACAAGCGCCTCACGAAGATTTGGGTCTCACTGAATCACTCGCATCATGCCTTCTTCACCAGTGCATACGCCCGCAACACTGGATGCAGAGGATGACATCAAGGAGGCCTTTTATGCCGACCTGAACAAAGTGCTAGCCTCTATCCCCAGAGAAGACAAGGTTGTGCTCCTTGGCAACTTCAATGCCAGAGTTGGTAGAGATGCTAACATTTGGCAGGGAACCATAGGGAGAAATGGACTAGGCAAGTGTAATCCCAATGGCCAACTCCTCTGCAAGTGGGCTGCTCACAACCTCACTATCACCAATACCTTGCTTCGGCAGGCCGACAAGTTCAGGGATCCAAACACTGGCATCTCATTGACTACATCATTGTCAGAGAAAGAAATTACCTAGATGTCCTCATCACCTGTGCCATGCATGGCTCAGACCACTGTGACACTGATTGTCAACTTGTCAGACCCAAGCTCTCACTTCAAGTTGCCCCATAACGGCAAAGGCAGCAAGCCCCCTGAAGAGGTTTTAATACTAAGCATCTGGAGGATCCAGCGGTAGCACGTACTTTCAGAGAGCAACTCGAACATAGGCTTATAAACAACCCAAAAGCAAACAACGTGAATCCAGTGCCGAATGGGATGCTCTTAATACTGTTATGACAAAGGCCTGCAGAGAGATCCTCGGCTAGTTCAAAAGAATACACCAGGACTGGTTTGTTGAAAATGATGCGGCAATCAAAGTACACATCGATGATAAACGTGCTGCTTTTACTGACTGGCAGAACAACCCTCAGTCTCGGACCAAAGCTGATACCTTTCGCAAGAAGAAGACAGCAGCCCAGCAGGAACTTCGCAATCAAAAGAACGACTGGCTTAAAAATAAAGCATGCGAAGCACAAAAACTTACAGATTAGCACAAGATGCACGAATTTTTCATTTCCACTAAAACATTTTATGGGCCAGTCACTAGTGGAACAGCCCCCCTCCACTCAACTGACTATAACCACAAAATTAAAAATGCTGAAAGTCTCCATTAGCATTGGAAAGAGCACTACCATTCATTGCTCAACCAAACACAAATGTGGATATCCTGACTACCCAGCAGGTCCCTCAGCATCCAGAGCTGACCCACCTCAGCTATCCTCCATCCCTGGATGAGGTAGCTACTGCCATCAAACAGATGAAAAATAATAAAGCCTCAGGGCTGATGGAATTCCAGCCGAGGTGTATAAAGCAGGAGGACCTCTACTTACCAGCCGTCTCCACTCTCTCCTGGAGGATATATGGGAAAAGGAAGAAATCCTCTCAAGCTCTTAAAGATGCCTCCATTGTCAATATTTATAAGAACAAGGGGGACCGGTCATATTGTGGCAACTACCGTGGGATCTCGGTGCTGTTCGTAGCTGGCAAGATTATAGCCAATCCTCCAAAACAGACTTCTTCCTGAGGCAGAATCTCAATGGGATTGTAGACCATCAAGTGGCACCACTGACATGATCTTTGCTGCCCGCCAGATACAGGAAAAGTGCAGACAAAAGCGTCGTGACCTGTGCATGGCTTTCATTGACCTAACCAAGGCCTTCAACTAGGTCAACAGGGAAGCCCTCTGGTGGACCCTCAGCCGTTTTGGCTGCCCACCAAAATTCATCACCATTGTAAGGCAACTCCACGATGGCATGAACGGCAGTATCCTGTACAACGACACCGAGTCAGAGTTCTTCCCCATTCAAACAGGGGTTAAACAAGGGTGTGTACCGGCACCAACTCTCCTCTCTTTTCCATCTTCTTGGCTGCCTTCCCTACTCGTGCCAGTGCTAATTTAGCCAGCGGGGTGGACATAGAGGTCTTTTCAACATAAGACGTCTCCAGGCAAGAACAAAGGTGTCGACAGCTTCCATTACTCAACTTCAGTATGGAGACGACCTCACCCTTGTTGCTCACACTGAAAACAACCTACAAATCCTGAACATCTATGCAGACGCACATGCACACTTCGGCCTTGAGGTGAATGTACGTAAGACTCAGATTCTCTTTCAACCTGCCCCTGGTTCAGACACACCTTCACCATCCATCCAGCTTAACGGTACTACACTCTCTAATGCTGCCCACTTTCGGTATCTCGGCTCCCAACTGTCCACACCGCAGATATCGATGAAGATATTCAGCATCGGATCAAATGTGCATTTCACGCCTTGGGCGGACTCCGAAATTGTGTCTTCAGCTGTAAAGAGCTGAAATTATCCGCAAAGCTGCACGTATATCGAGCAGTGGTCCTGTCCACCCTACTACTGTATATGGCAGTGAGACATGGGTCACATACAGGAGGCACCTCAAGGCACTTGAAAACTTTCACCAATGTAGTCTGCTTTCCATCCTCTTAGTTCACTGGGAAGACAAAAGAAGAAATGCAAGATTCTTGCCGACACCAATTGTAGTAGTATCGAGGCTACCATTATCCATGAACAACTACGTTTGACTGGCCATGTTACCAGCATGGACAACAGTAGACTGCCAAAGCAGCTAATTTATAGTCACCTAACGAATAGTAAACGTAACGCTGGCGGGCAATTGAAAAGGTATAAGGATAGTCTTAACCCTTTGGCCCCGGGTGACGTTCCAGAACTTCCGCTTATTTTCCCGCCATTTTTTTTTTTAATTATTTTTGGAAATGTTGATTTTTTTTTCTCGATTTAACCCCGCGTGGGGGGTACTGCCGGCAGCACCCTAACCTGAGGCTTACTGGTAAAGACAAACCTGAAATGGTGCCAAATCGACCCCCTCACCTGGGAGTCGATTACTCCACGTTGTAACGCTTGGAGGAGCACCAGACGGGAAGGTGTCAATACTTTCGAGTTAGCCCGACTGCAAACCGAGGCAGATAAGCGCCAACATTGGAAAGTCGCTGCCACCGCCCCTCCCACAGTAGATGGAGCCCTCCACATGTGCAACTTGTGTGGATAACGCTGTGGGTCCCGTATCAGGCTCTTTAGTCACCTCAAAACTCACTAACCTAGGTGACATCCCTAATAACCCGTATCATTTTACCAAATCAGGATGATCGTCACACTCGGTTCCAAGTGACAGGAAAGTAGTAGTAGTAGTATCAGACCTCTATATAATAAACAACAAGGCTCTAAGAGGTGATACCATCTTACAGTCAACCGAGGGAACAACACAGGAGGACCCTGTTGCAATGGCAATGTATGCAATAGGCCTATCAGTGCTCCAACATGAAATCAAATTTGAAACAACTGAGGTCAAACAAGTGGCGTATGCTGATGACCTTACAGCAGGAAAAGTGGAGGGCATCAAAAAGTGGTGGGGCTTGGTACCATCACGAGGTCCACAAATAGGGTACCACCCAAATGCCAGCAAGTCCTTCCTCATCGTGAAGCCAGAACATTATGAACGGGTAATGGAGGCGTTTGGCGGAAGTGAGGTCAAAATAACAAAGGACGGCCAAAGACATCTAGGCACAGTAATTGGCACTACGGACTTCAAGACCGAGTACGTAGCGGGAAAGGTGAATGAGTGGGTTAGTAAAATCCAAGCTCTGTCTGAGATTGCTAACACAGAGCCACATGCGGCTTTTGCTGCATTCACCCATGAAGTCAAGCATTATTGGAACTACCTGATGCATACTATCCCTGATATCGGACCCCTCCTCCACCCTCTGGAAGAAGCTCTCAGTGTCAATTTCATTCCCAATTTAGTGAAACACCCCCTCTTAACCCCAGCAGAAAGATCACTTCTTGCACTTCCATCAAGACTGGGAGGTATGAGACTAACCAATCCAGAGGAGATTGCTGCCACCGAACATCAAAATTCACTTAAGCTCACAGCAGCCCTCGTGGACCACATAATAGCCCAGAACGCAACAGGGGAGGTGGATACCAGTGAAGTAAACAAGTTTCGTAGGTCCATTATGGCAGAACGACAGCACTGCCAAAATGATAAGCTGCAGCAACTGTTGCTACAGGTACCAGAAAATTTGAAAAAAAAGTAGCTATAGCGCAGGAGGTGGGCGCCTCGAACTGGTTAACTACGTTACCGATAAGGGCAAATGGTTTCAGTCTCAATAAACAAGAATTTACAGATGCCATTGCTCTAAGGTATGGTTGGCCAGTAGAAGGTTTGCCTTCCCAATGCGTGTATGGCTTTTCCTATGATGTCGATCACGCCATGGTGTGCAAGAAAGGGGGCTTCATATGCATGAGACATGACGAAATAAGGGACCTTACAGCAAATATGTTGAAGGAAATCTGCCGGGATGTCATGGTAGTACCGACCCTCCTTCCTTTGAACGGTGAGATCTTCCAACATAAGACATCAAACACATCTAACGAAGCCCGTGTTGACGTCAGTGCTCGAGGATTCTGGACGCTGGGACAGAGAGCCTTCTTCGACATCAGGATTTTTGATCCCATGGCCGCATGTCACTGTAACCTAGCTCTCGATGCTGCACACAGGAGGAACGAGAACGACAAGATAAGGGCATATGGGGAGAGAATTCAAAACGTTGATCAAGGCAGCTTCACTCCTCTAGTGTTCACAACCTCTGGTGGGCATGGGACCAAGAGAAAGATGTTTCTACGCCAGACTCGCGGAGGTGATCTCCGAACAGAAGCAGCAACCCAGAAGTTATGTTACAGCCTGGATGAGATGTCGACTGTCTTTCTCTCTCCTTCGGTCGGCTTTGCTCTGTCTCAGGGGAACGAGAGCTTCTGCCCCAATGCTGACAACTGCTGCAGATATTGATTATGAGGCTACAGTCACTGAATGCCGCATAGATCTGCGGCTCAACTAATTCAACACAGATAGGATAGCTACTTATGTATTAGGATACTTAATATTAAGGTAATAAATGGCGGCGAAGGTGTGGCTATTTGGGGGAGGCTGGAGGCCACGTCTAAAAAAAAAAAAAAAAAAAAAATAGTGGTAGTAGTGCATGCGTGTGTGTGTGATACGCGGAAGAGGTGATGTCACCACCATGGGAACCCAATGACTACACCAGCGGATAAAGGCAATGCCTGATGGACAGGCTACTAAGGCGAAACCCAACAAACTGGGCTATCAGCAGTCCATTGCAACTCTCCCTCTCCCCAGTCGTTGCAACACTGGCACCACTGAATCAGGAAAAGGGAGAGCCAAGATGTGTGGTTGCAGCCTGCACTCCTGCCTCACCACATATGTCAACTCACACGCAGCCATCATCCAGCTCATCATACTACTTATCATCATCAAAACTCCACCTTTATGAGTCCCCTAAGCCTCAAAGGGGACATGTATTGACAATCAGGCTAGTTCTTAGTGATGTGGAAAGTGTTGTTTAATTGTGTTGTACTGTTAGTGGAATTCTAGGATTTTTTTTTTCTTCTGTGATACATTGGGTGTCCAAGTGGCCAGGAACCTATCCCATTGAACCATGTTATAATGAACCTGATTTCCGATAATTTTGACCTGCGATTGTGTTTTCAGCAACTTAACCCCATCTCAAATAGAGGTTTGCCTGTAGAGTACTGCACAACACAAATTGTATGCAAAAATCAGTATCGAGCAAGGAACAACCTTCTATAAAGGCAGCAGAATATAAACTATGAGCTCGAGCCAACAACCTAAGTTACCCAAGCAGTTAGCCCACCAACACGTCTGGCACATGGGGACATGTCGGAGCATGAAGCAATCTCTCAAAATTCCCAGAAAAGTTTTTCTGATTCCTGGAACAGAGAATTTTATTATAATTTTTCTTGAAAATGCTTTTCATTTCTTCCCTGGAAACTCGTTCCCATGCCCGGACTAGAGAGAGTTTTAACGGAATTTCCTGGAAGGCTCAAAATTCATTCCAGTTATTGGAGAGTTCTGGCTAACGGGGAGATTACTTATATAATGATTTGCTTACCGCTCAACTGCCATATTCTTCAACAAAGTATCTGGAAAATCTTTCACGATGTTGGGATCTTGTATGTTATATGAAAATCTGTTGGTAGATTCCTGAAAAAATAAAATAAATCCATAAATAAAAGATACACATTTGTCATCAACAGTGGCTATACAGTCAACCCTCACTTTACGCGGTCCCACATTCCGCGTTTCCACGTTTACGCGGTGCCCTGCCAGAACCAAGGATGCTCACACTCCCCGGTGGGTGTACCCCTTTACACGGGTGAAGTATAATTTTTTTATTTAGCTCATAAAATTCATACAAATTATCCGGCCAGAATATAATTTACATTGCTGGAATTCTTACAATTTGATGATCATTTTGAATATAAACATCATAGATTTTGCATTAGACATACAAATTTTAGATATAATGTTTACTCTTGAGTAAATATGTTATCTTTTGTGCAAAATATATGATATTTATATTCAAAATATTCCTGGTCTTACAAGGAATCCAGCAATGTCAATTATATTATCCTAACTTTAGTCTGATTTATTATTTATTACTAAAAAGGTAAACAGTCTGGTATTCCCACACATTTATCTAGTAGGGACGTTGGTGGGGGGAGGGAGGGAGGGACCGGCGACCGACCATCTGTTACCGTGTGAAGAATATTTTTTTCTTTATTAACTGAAGACTTTTATTTTAGCTCATAAAATTCATACAAATTAACCGGCCAGAATATAATTTACATTGCTGGAATTCTTACAATTTGATGATCATTTTGAATATAAACATCATATATTTTGCATTAGACATAAAATTTTTAGATATAATGTTCACTCTGAGTAAGTATGTTATCTTTTGTGCAAAATATATGACATTTTATTCAAAATATTCCTGGTCTTACAAGGAATCCAGCAATGTCAATTATATTATCCGAACTTTAATCTGAGGTATTATTTAATACTAAATGTTAAAATCTAGTTTTTTCACCCACTCTTTCTCTTGAAGGGAAGGTTGGTGGGAGGTGGGGGGGAGGGTTGGGACGGACTGACCATCTGGCGCTTGGAAGAGGGGGGGGAAGCAAGGTGGGGTACTTTGATTGACAGATAGTGTCGTGAAGAATATTTTTTTTTTTTATTAACTGAAGATATTTGTTTTAGCTCATAAAATTCATACAAATTACCCGGCCAGAATATAATTTACATTGCTGGAATTCTTACAATTTGATGATCATTTTGAATATAAACATCATAGATTTTGCATTAGACATACAAATTTTAGATGTAATGTTTAATCTGAGTAAATATGTTATCTTTTGTGCAAAATATATGACATTTATATTCAAAATATTCCTGGTCTTACAAGGAATCCAGCAATGTCAATTATATTATCCCAACTTTAGTTTGAGGTATTATTTATTACTATACCTGGTTTTCCCCCAAAAATTTCTCAGAGGGAAGAGCCAGCAGTGTAGTAAGAACATAAGAACATAAGAATGGAGGAAACTGCAGCGGGCCTATTGGCCCATACTGGGCAGTCCCGTTTACACCCAACCCCTATTGCTCATATGAGCATCCAACCTATGTTTGAAGCAATTCAGCGTATTCGAGTTAATGATGATATTTGGTAACTTGTTCCATTCATCCACTACTCTGTTTCCAAACCAGTGTTTACCTATTTCACGCCTAAATCTAAATTTGTCCAATTTAAAACCATTGTTACGAGTTCGCTCCTGGTTGGATAATTTGAGTACCTTTGTAATGTCCCCTTTGTTTAGCCCTGCCTTCCATTTATACACCTCTATCAGGTCGCCCCCGCTCTACGTCTCTCAAGGGAGTGCAAATTAAGATGCTTTAACCTGTCTCTATACTCAAGGTTCCTGATACCCGGGATTAGTCTTGTCATTCTCCTCTGAATTCTTTCCAAGGATTCTATATCCATTCTGTAATACGGTGACCAGAACTGGACTGCGTAATCCAGGTGAGGTCTCACAAGAGCAAGATACAGTTTTAGGATGACCTCGCTAGTCTTGTAACGAACACTCATTTGTATGAACCCAAGTACTTTATTAGCCTTGTTTCGAGCAAAAACACATTGTTTACTTGGCTTAAGATTCCTACTTATCATTACTCCTAAATCTCTCTCGCAGTCGGATTTCTCTATGGCATCGTTGTTCATCTGGTATCTGGTTTCCCTGTTTACATTTCCTATACTGAGTACTTTACATTTGTCAGTGTTGAATTTCATCTGCCATTTTTCAGACCATTCGAAAAATTTGTTTAGATCCTCCTGTAGTTTTGCCGAGTCCTCGTCAGATTTGATAACACGTCCTATTTTAGTATCATCAGCAAATTTACTTATGTTGCTGTCTATGCCGATATCTATGTCGTTTATGTATATAATAAACAATAATGGTCCAAGTACTGAGCCTTGGGGAACTCCACTTGTGACGTTGCTCCAATGGGACTTAGTGCCGTTAATGCTCACTCGCTGTTTCCTGTCCTGTAACCACGCCCTAATCCATTTAAGGATGTCACCTTTGATGCCATGAGCTTCTACCTTTCTAATTAGTCTTTCGTGGGGTACTCTGTCGAAGGCTTTGCTAAAGTCGAGATATACCACATCATAATTGTGCCCCTCGTCCACTGATTCGAAAACTGATGAAAAGAATGTTAATAGATTAGTTAGGCAAGAACGTCCGCTTGTGAAGCCATGCTGGGAATCATTGATCAATCGGTGCTTCTCCAGGTGATTTCGAATAGAGTTTGAAATGATTGCTTCCAGTAATTTGCCTACTATTGATGTTAGACTGATTGGGCGGTAGTTAGAGGATAGTGATCTATCCCCCTTCTTGAAGATCGGTATTACATTCGCTATCCTCCAGGATTCTGGTACTACACCTGTTTTTAAGGACATGTTAAACAACTTTGCTAAGGGCATACTAAGCTCTTCCTTACATTCCTTTAATACTCTGGCAAATATCTCATCGGGACCAGGTGACTTATTAGGCTTTAGTTTGTCTATTTGCTTACTAACATCGTTACTAGTCACTACTATCTCACTTAATTTGTTTTCTTCACTATCTCTGAATAGAGTCGGTGCCTCGGGTATCATGTTTAAATTTTCGCTGGTGAAAACTGTTGAAAAATATTTATTCAAATTATTGCTCATTTCTCCGTCGTTATCAGTGAGCTCGCCGGAGTCTGACCGTATTGGTCCAATCTTTTCTCGTGTTTTAGTTTGGTACATTTGGTAGAATCCTTTGGGGTTTGTCTTTGCCTCCCTTGCTATCCTTACCTCATTATTCCTCTTTGCTTTCCTTATCTCGGTTTTAACCCTACTCGCCAATACCCTATAATAGTCCCGGAGGTGAATTTCGCCACGATTTATCCTTCTACCTATAGCCTTCCTTTGGCCAATGATGTTCTTTAAATAATTATTTATCCATTTAGGGTCATTGTTGTTTGATCTGAGTTTTTTGTATGTTATGTTCTGCCTTTGTGCATTAAGTAACTCACTATTTAAATTGTCGTGGAACTCGGCAATCTCAGATCTCGTTATCAGGTCGGTGTCATCTGTCAGGTTCACGGCCAAGCGCGACACCCCCTCTCTCAGCTGCCTCTTTAAACTGTCAAAGTTTGCCCTTCTGAAATCTGGTACTTTAGTGGAATTTTCCTTACGTCTGCCCTGAAAATCTAACTGGAATCGAATTTCTTTGTGATCGCTGTTTGCAAGTTCGTTCCCTACCTCGACATTGCTAATGAGGTTTTCTCTGTTTGACAAAACTAAATCCAATATATTATTACTCCGTGTGGGTTCGGTTATATGTTGACTTAGGAAACAGTCCTGGATCGTCTCAAGAAAATCCTCTGATTCTGAGTTTCCCGTAAGGTCGGTCCAATCTATTTGGCCAAGGTTAAAGTCGCCTACTATACAGACTTAGTTGTGTATGGGGGAGGGAGTTGAGTCCATTATTTGAATGGACATTAACTTGGCGACTGTATTTCTCTATTTCTCTTAAGTATTAATTGTGTGCATGTACCATCATAAAATTAAGATGTTATTTTTACTAGAACATAGGTATTGTGTTGGAAAAAGTGGAGTTTGGGGGTCAGCTGGTCTCTATTTCATTTAATCCCATATGTTATGTTATTCACTTTACGCGTTTCTCACTTTCCGCGGTACCCTGTGGGTTACATTAACCGCGTAAAGTGAGGGTTGACTGTATACTTATCATGTTGCAGGTAAACAAGAATTAGACATGTGAAAAATATTGAAAGCCTAGCAATCATAAACTGATAATGAGAAGTTACAAATGAAAACAGGGAAAGATATCCGAGTACAGCTGCCATCATATAACTGGTGGCATTATACCTTTATTTTCCTTAGTATAGTGTGTCCGGTCTTAAAATATCAATTACCGTATATCTCAGCCTACAAGACGGAATTTGAAAAA